>NDFG01000151.1:1922624-1936054 GCA_002167245.1 Sporophila hypoxantha
GCCATGGTCCTGTGATTCTATGATTCTGGGATTCCATGGCTCTGGGATTCCATGGGTCTGGGATTTCATGGGTCTGGGATTTCATGGGTCTGGGATTTCATGGGTCTGGGACTCCATGGTTCTGTGATTCCATGGGTCTGTGATTCCATGGGTCTGGGATTCCATGGCTCTGTGATTCCATGGGTCTGGGATTCTGTGGTTCTGTAACACCATGGTTCTGTGATTCCATGGTTCTGGGATTCCATGGCTCTGGGATTCCATGGGTCTGTGATTCCGTAGTTCTGTGATTCCATGGTTTTGTGATTCTATGATTCTATGGTTCTGTGATTCTATGATTCCATGGTTCTGGGATTCTATGATTCCATGGTTCTGGGATTCTGTGTTTCTGGGATTCTGTAGTTCTGGGATTCCATGGTTCTGTCATTCCATGGTTCTGTCATTCCATGTGTCTGGGATTCTGTGGTTCTGTGATTCCATGGGTCTGGGATTTCATGGCTCTGGGTTTCCATGGTTCTGGGATTCCATGGCTCTGGGATTCCATGGCTCTGTCATTCCATGGCTCTGGGATTCCATGGTTCTGGGATTCTATGATTCCATGGCTCTGGGATTCCATGGTTCTGTCATTCCATGGATCTGGGATTCCATGGTTCTGTCATTCCATGGCTCTGGGATTCCGTGGTTCTGGGATTCTATGATTCCATGGCTCTGGGATTCCCTGGGTCTGGGATTTCATGGCTCTGGGATTCCATGGTTCTGGGATTCCATGGCTCTGTGATTCCGTAGTTCTGTGATTCCATGGTTTTGTGATTCCATGGTTTTGTGATTCTATGGTTTTGTGATTCTATGATTCCATGGTTCTGGGATTCTATGATTCCATGGCTCTGGGATTTCATGGCTCTGCGATTCCGTGGTTCTGTGATTCCATGGTTCTGTCATTCCATGGCTCTGGGATTCCATGGTTCTGGGATTCTATGATTCCATGGCTCTGGGATTCCATGGTTCTGGGATTCTATGATTCCATGGTTCTGTGATTCCATGGTTCTGTCATTCCATGGCTCTGGGATTCCGTGGTCACTCCTCCTGGCTCAGCCTGTCCTGCTGGGGACAGTCCCCAATGTCTGTGCTCACAGAGGGACGCCCTTGCTCAGCTCCCCGTCACAGGAGGGGACTGSAGCAGGGGACTGCAGTGTCCTGCAGGCCTGAGAATGGCACAGCCCATCCTCCAGGGCAGGGACAGCCCCACCACAGGCAGCCAGGCCAAGCTGCCACCTATGGCTCACCAGCACCACCGTGATTCCTCCCAAGCAAAAACCGGGAGAAAACCAAAACCTCCAGAGCTGTGTGCATGCCAGAAATCGGGAGCCAGCTTGAAGCCAGGCTCAGCAGGGTGGTGCCCCTGGGCACTGCCAGGCCTGGCTGCTGCTGATCCTCCCCGACAGGAAAAATGCCACAAACATGAGATGTCCTGACAGCGCCGGAGCCGCCGGCTGGGGCTGCGGAGCCGCCGCGGCGCCGCCCCAGCGGGGCTGTCAGGAGATCTTAGGGTGACAGGGGCTGCACTGAGGGGCTGCTGGGGACTGGGCTGGGCACAGCTTTCCTCCTCTGAACCCAAAACAGGAGAGGTTTTGGGAGCAAGCAGAGGTTTTCTCCTCTGAACCCAAAAGAGAGAGGTTTTGGGGACAGCAGAGCTTTCCTCCTCTGAACCCAAAAGAGGACAGGTTTTGGGGACAGCAGAGCTTTCCTCCTCTGAACCCAAAAGAGGAGAGGTTTTAGGGGTGAGCAGAGGTTTTCTCCTCTGAACCCAAAAGAGGAGAGGTTTTAGGGGCAGCCAGACCAAAATGCTGAGACTCCACAGCTGAAGGAGCAGTCAAGGAGCTGCCACCCTGTCCCCTGCACTGTGGGGCCTGGCACATTCACAGGGAGCATCAAACTCCCCTGTAAAATGAATGCAAGCCTCATTTTATTTTAACCTTGCTTTTGGCTAGAGCTGTCCTTTGCTCCTGCCCTGAAAAGGAAGGAGCAGTTTGACCATAAAWGTGTCTAGGGCAATAATCAGCTCAGATCCAGGACAACACTGAGGTCACTTGTGCCCCGTCATGTGAAGTTTATTTGGTTATTRAAGGACAAGAAGTCACTGGGGAAAGAGTTGGGAGCTGTGGCATGAAAGCCCAGGGAGCCAAGGCCATGCAGTGAGTGGGGAAGGGCCCCTGGGCAGTGACAGGCAGCCCTGGGCAGGCACAGCACCGGGGGATGTTTACAAAATGACATTTTCATACACTGTGGAAAGGAAAAAAAGAAGCAGCAGRTTGTTTTCAGGGTGAGAGCATCAGGTCTGCCTGGCTTTGCATGGCATGGAGCAGTGGAGGCCTGGCTGCCAGCACTGCCCTGGGCAGGGGCACAGCCTGGCTGCTGGGAGCTGGGCTGGGGATGGGCATGGGGCAGAGTCCCTGACAGCCTCAGGGACAGCCTGGCACAGAGGGAACCTGGCTCAGTCCGGGCTGCAGAGCACCCTGCATGGGTGAGGAACCTCTCCTGTGCTCCTGTCTCCCAAACCTGGGGTGTTGGGCATCCCCTGCCAGCACCAGACCCCCTGCACCTTGTGGTAATGCTGTGGATCTGCTGAAGATCCCATCTCCTTCTGACACTGCCATGAGAAGCCTCATACCCACTCCTGGCCCCCAAATCCCTCCAGCCATCCCTTGAGGGTGCCAGGCTTTCTCTGAGCTTTGGAATAGCTCCTCTCCTCTCCTCTCCTCTCCTCTCCTCTCCTCTCCTCTCCTCTTCCTCTCTCTCTCTCTCAACGTCTCTCCTCTCCTCCTCGCATCACTCCCAGCCTCTGCCTCTCCTCTCTCCTCTCTCTTCTCGCTCTCTCCTTTCTCCTCCCTCCTCTCCTCTTCTGACCGGACCTCTTCTCTCTCCTCTCCTCTCCTCGTCCTGTCCTCTCCTCATCTCCTCTCTCTCCCTCCTCTCCTCTCCTCTCACATTTAATTTTCTTGGACCCCATTGGTCGTATGTCAAGGCGTCATGTCTTACCTAATTTGCCATTTTTTCTCTCTTTGGAAATCCCTGTGCCTTTAGGACTCGTGTCCAGTGATCGCGGATGCAGTCCAAGTGCCCCCTGCCACCCTGCCCTGTGTGAAAGCGGTGATTTCATTTACACTTTGTACATTTTCTTTCCTGCCCGCTCACATTCAGCACGATCCATCAGCATTCCCTGCTCCCCTGTCTCTCCAGGCTCTCCTCCTCCCCGTTCCCACCTTACCTGAACGCCAGGGACACGCAGGCTCCAATTGGGGTTTTCATCCCTACAAGGAACCCAGCGAGAGACCGCAGAGCTTCCTGTCCCTGCTGCAACTGATATAACTCTCGCTCTGCCAAGTGTTGGGATGATGCGAGGGTGCAGCACTGCTTTGGGCTTGCAGCACCCAGGAGGAGAGGTCAACCCATGCACGGAGTCGGCTCAATCCAGGGTGAGGTTCAGGAATCCCACAGGGAGGGCTAGGGCACTCAAGTAATCCACCAAAAACAGAAAGGCAAAAAGGCTCCAGGGTCAATCTCACAGGAGGGAGAGCTCAGTTCCCAACTGGAGGAGGTTAAGGGCTCATCCCACATGGAAGGGCGCTCAGGGCTCATCCAAATGGGAGTTCATGGGTTCATCCAGTCAGGACGCTCAGTTCAGCCAATGGAGAGCTCAGTCCCAGAGCTAATTCCGACAAGGAAGGCTAGGTCAATCCCTGAGAGGTCAGATTCACCATGCTCGTTCATCAGGAAGAATCATCCATGGGAGGTCAAGATGTCTACTGGGACAGTACCACATGAGGAGGCTTCAGGTCTCAGGAGTCGGCATCACTGATCAGGCTCCCGAGGAGGTCATCCAAAGTCGGTCATAGGAAGGCATCCTGAATGGCTATCAATGGAGACTCAGTTCATCCATGGAAGTCAATCACGGAGGTCGGTCATCACTGGAGGGCCAGATAGTCACTGAGGAGCGGGTATCCACATGAGAGCCAGTTCAGTCCCACATTGGCAGGTCATTACAAGAGGAGCTTCCTAGAGGCTCAGTCAATCTTCATACAGCATCCAATAGGGTCAATCAAAGGAGTAGGTAATCACGAGGATGCTCATGCTCATGAGAAGCTCACACAGTGAGGTCAGCCCATGGGAGGCCAGGCTCAGTCCACATGAGCAGGACAGTCTGAGAGCCAGTCTGGCAGCATCAAAATCATCTAAACTCGGCTGCCCATGTACCTGTAGCACCATCAGTCTTATGCACTCCCCAGCAGACAGCACTAAATATTCGGAGGCCTTGTCTGTGCCAGAGAGGTTCGGCACCTGCCAGGTCTGGGCTTCCCTCTCCATGCCACGTGCAGTGGGCAACAAGCTGGGCACAGCCATGGCACTGGCCAGTGCAGCTGCTGCAGAACAAGATGGCTCTGGGCTCTCCCCCTGGCACCCCAGGGCTGCGGAGACATCAGCAAACAGCACTACTATCAGCATCACACATATTTCACCCCTTCTGTAGTGGTTTCCTGAAAGTTCTCCTGTCTCTCTGTCAGCCCTCGCATGTCACCCAGGACAAAGCCGTGCTGGTTGGCCGGAGAGAGGCAGCTCATTTCCTCCAGCCCAATTAACTCCAGCCGAGGGCAAGATAAGAGATGTTGTAGAACCTCCTCTGAGCTGAAACAGCTACATATATCTCCCTTTGAGTCCCTGGTGAGATATTTGGTTTACGGGAGGGCTCGGTCGTGTTACCCCGAGGTGGTTCAGTAAGGCTGTTCCGTGGTTCCTGCCTCCCCAGGGAAAGGGCATGGGGTCAGGGAGGGCTCCAGACCGAACTGCGTCTCATTGTGGCATGGAGAGATCATCTGGAGGAGGAATGAGGGCAGAGGCACCATGCCAGCGGCAGCTCACAGTGTACAGTGCCTGAAACAGGGTGTCACAAGCGCTGAGTTCTGTGCTGGTGCGCTCAGTGGCGCCTTCATCAGCACGTGAGCAATCAGCAGGGAATTGAGCCGATGGGACTCAGGGATGAGCGATTCCAGCAGGGATGTCTCCCACAGCTCCCTTCAGGGAGCACCCCAAACCCAGCCCTCACTCTCTCTCCATCCCCACTGTGACACCCAGCCCGGGGCCTCTGGCAGCCCTCACCTCAACACGCAGCTCCTCTGACCCAGCTGCCCGGGGTCCCAGGAGGACTGCCGGATTGTGACCCCTGGTAGGGCCAGCCCCTGGGCTGTGCCCCTCGAGTGCAGGTGGCCTTGGTGCCTGATACAGGATCCGGGCAGCTCCAGGCAGAGATCTGATCCATCGTGCATCCCTGCCTGCGGGGGCAGCCGTCAAGGGCTCCTAGGGTTCCTCCTTCTCACTGCCGCTGAAAGCAGAGCCCGTTCGGATTTCACTCGGAGAGGCAGCTTTAACCTCCTCGGGGCAGGAGGGACTGCCTCGCTGCCCTGTGCCATCCTGGTCCTGACTGCCCCAACAGCCAGGCTGGCCCTTTGCTGTCCCACAGCGGCCCTCTCCTCCCTCTCCTGTTTCACCGGGCTCCTTCAGGGCTCACTCAGGTGGAGAAGCCACGATCCACCCCCGCATGGCTGAATGGGCAGCAGCTGGGCCACAGGCTGGCACAAGGGCAGGGGGGTTCCCAGTGCTGCCTTCCCTTCAGCACCTTCAGCTTGGACACCCAGCTGGAAAACACAGCCAGCCTCACATTCCACACTGGATCTATGTGGTGGAGGGAGCTGGGGCAAACAAACCCTGTAGAGGAACCCGAGCGGAGCCTGAGGGAATGCTCAGCCTGGATAACAGGCACGCGATCAGGGCTGACCCCATCATACCACAGCTCCTGAAAGGTGCCTGTGCTCAGCTGGGGGCTGGCTCTTTCCCAGCAGACTGACACAACAGAGCACCACAGCCTCAGCGTGCACCAAGGAAATACAGTGCTCGAGTACACGCAGCGAAAAGCTTTCCACAGATGAAGGGGTGATAAAGCTCTGGAATGGCTGCCCAGGGATGGTGGAGTCCCCATCCCTGGGTGTGTTTAACAAAGCCTGTGGATGTGGCACTGGGTGCCAGGGTTGAGCTGAGGTGTTGGGCTGGGTTGGATTGATGATCCTGAAGGTCTCTTCCAACCCTGATTCTGTGAATTCTGTGAATTCTCCAAGGGGAGAAGCAGAGGCAGGGGCACGAGCAGGTGGGTGGGAGCATCCACCCAGGCTGTGCTCACTTGTCCTGTCCTGCTGGGGGTGCTAAGGCTGCTGAGGCACTGTGGTGCCCTTTGCAGGACTCGCAGCAGCTCCAGCAGCTCCAGCAGCTCCAGCAGCTGGCTCAGGCTGCTGGGAAGGCCCACGGTGCTGCAGCCTGCGTCACACAGCACTCCACAGTGCTGCTGTCTCACTGCCTGTGAGCAATGGCCAGGCCCAGGGCTCTGTCACCGCCCTGTGTGAGCACAGTGGCTGATCTGGGCACCGTGTCCAGGGCTGGAGCAGAGCCCAGCACCAGCAGCTCCAGTGCTGAGGGCATCAGAGCTTGCTGTTCCCTGTGGCACCGAGGCAGGAGCTCCCCAGAGCACACCAGGCACAGCACAGGCTGTTCCTGAAGGGCAGAAATTGCCTTTCTCTCCGTCTGGAGCAGCAGGCAGCAGCGGGAGCACTTGCCAGTGGGAAGGGCTGCTGTGCTCTGCTGCCCTCTTCCCCTCACTGCGTCACTTTCAGACACCAGACATAAGCTTACATAAGTGAGACAAATATTTGCAAAAGATGTCTCAAACCTTGTCAGGACATCAGGATGTTTTTGAGGAGAGCTTCACTCACACCCCTCCAGCAGAGGAGCTCTGAGGGCTGGTCCAGGGACAGAAGAGGCACCACACTGTTCAATATTCCTGCTGGCAGACAGCCTGTGAGGGGAGCAGACCCCAGGGCTTCTGCTGTGCTCAGAGCTGCTGGCTTTCTCCAGGAGCAGGGCTCAGCCTTTCCTCTGGTCCCTGTGCTCCCTGGCTCCTGCAACAGCTCACAGTGGGAAGCAGCAGCGCAGTCACCTTCCCAATGTTCTGACCCAACTGCCTCTCCTGACTGCCAAAGGCTGCCCAGCCAGGGGGCTTGGCTCAGGCAGGCACCATCCAGCAGCCATCCCTTGGCTCAGGCAGGGACCATCCAGAGCCCATCCTTGGCTCAGGCATGGACCAATCCAGGAAGCCATCCTTGGCTCAGGCAGGGACCATCCACGCCAGCCATCCCTTGGCTCAGGCAGGGACCATCTCAGCAGCCACTCCCCCTTGGCTCAGGCAGGGACCATCAGCAGCCCAGGCTGGGCCGATGGCTCTGCCTGAGGCCCTGGCCCTGGCCTTGGGACAATGGGCACCATCCCTCACCTCCCACGGGGCACCCCCTGCTCTGTCAGCCCTGCAGAGGGCTGGCTTTGGGCTAAGGGTGACCATGAACATCTCCAAGCTTGCTCCAGACCCGCCTGTGAACACTGGGGGTGTGACTGCAGCTGCCCCAAACCCAGCCCACATCTCACCCTGCCCCAAACCCACCCCACACCTCACCCTGCCCCAAACCCACCCCACACCTCACCCTGCCCCAAACCCACCCCACACCTCACCCTGCCCCAAACCCAGCCCACATCTCACCCTGCCCCAAACCCACCCCACACCTCACCCTGCTCCATCCCACCCCACATCTCACCCTGCTCCATCCCACCCCACACCTCACCCTGCCCCAAACCCACCCCACATCTCACCCCTGCTCCATCCCAGCTCCTGCCCAACACTGCTGTCATCCCTTCACCTTTCCCCCTCCTCCCTGCCCTGCTCAGGCTCCTTTCCCTCCCTCCCTCCCTGATTTCTCAGTCCCTGGGTGGCACAATCCCCTCTCCCCTGGGCARGCTCTGGCTCAGCCCTGGCAGAGGCTTTGCCCTGCCATGCTCCAGTTCCTGTGGGTGCAGGARGTGCCCTGGCTGCAGGACCCAAACTCCACCTGGATCACAAAACCCCACAGATGGATGCTGGGCACTCCCAGAGCCATCCCAGCCCCACTGGGCAGGACACAGAGCTTTTCTGCAGGGCTCATCCATCACTGTGCCCATCTCCAGGTGCCCATAAAGGCCCTGTGAGTCTTTCCCTGGGGAAAACACAGACTGAAATAATTTTCTTTTTTTTGGGTAATACCTGACCCAAACTGCTTGAAAAATTCAGAATTTAGGGACTTTGAAAAATTCAGAATTTAGGGACTTTACAGTGAGCACAAAGGGCTGCAGTGGAAAACAAGTCACTGTGCTCATCCTTCCCTGCTCAGTCCCCCGTGCTTTGCTTTCCCTGCTGTCAGGGGCCATAAGCTCAGAGGGAACGAGCTATCCATGCAAAAGGCCTTTGGAAATATTCATTGCTCATCTCCTAACAAGATTACCCTGAAATCCTCCATTGCTCTGAGGGAGATTTAAAACCTCTCAGGCTCTCTGTAACCATAGCAGCACAGATGTGAGAACTGAGGGGAGACAAGTGATGTGAAAAAGCAGGGGGGCTGCAGAGCCTGCCTGCCTGGGCACAGTGTGACTGTGTGTGAGTCTGGGTGTGAGTCTGGGTGTGCCCACAGTGCCACAGCTCTCTGTGCCACGGCCCAGGCTGCCCCTTCACCCTGCCCACACCTGGCAGGACACTCTGCAGGAGTGACCCAGACCAAGGACAGTGTCTGTGTGCCCCAGTCCTGGCTGCCACAGCCCCAGGGTCCCTTCCCAAGCCCAGCCCTGGAAGCCTCCATGGATGGCATTGCTGCCTGGCATTTGCCCTCCCTGGGTGCCAGCAATAAAGGGGATGGTTTACAGGCAGGATGGGGTGCTTGGAGCCTGGAGTTCCCATTCCCTCCTGCCACGGGTTCCTCCTTCATTCTGGGCAGCATTTCTGCACCTGTCAGAGAGATGCTGGGTGTTGTGAGATTGAATCCATGTTTTGAGGCCCTTTGCAATGAAATGCTGGGAAAACGAGCAGCAGCAAGGGCACCACAGCCCCCCAGCACACCCTGAGTGCCTGCAGAGTTCTGCTGCAGCAGCTGGGAGGGACTGTGGGAAACCCTTTCCATCTCTCTTGAAAACCAAACACAAAGAGGCATTAACCAAATTCTTTCCTATGAAAAAAAAATTAGAGGTTTGGCTTTAAACAGCTTCCAAGGGCTGGCTTGAGATTACTTGTCCTGCTTTGCTGCCTTCAGTTCCTCATTTGCACTGGCACCAAACCCCCATCACTGCTTCCTTCATGCACCCTCTGCTCATCCACCCCTTCTCCTGGCTTTTAGCTTGCCATCAAATCTTCTGCATCCCCAGCTCCTTCCAGCTCCCACAGCTCAGTCCTTGACATGTGGGATCTCCTCGTGGCTCAGGAAGTGTCCCCAGKAGGAGTTTCACGTTGGTGAGGGAAGGTGCATCACCAGTGATGCTGTGGGGCACTGGACACCAATCCCACTGTCAGTCCTGCTGGGAGCCAACCTCTCCCTTCTCCCAGGGCAGGCTGACACCAGGACAGGGCCCTGCTCATCCTGATATAATCTCTTGGCTCTCCTGATAATAAGATTAGCTGGGAAAGCTCCTAACATCGCTAAAATGTACAATAACTGGAGAATTGAAAGGCAGGACTAATTCCAGTGAAAAGGGTTTTGGAATCAACAGAACAAATTCATCCAGAACTAAATTCTGGAACTGGCACTTGGCTATGGAAAGAAAACCTGAGTAAAAGCTCCAGAAAACCACAGATCCACAAATTTAGGTTAGAAACTTGTGACAGTGTTCACAGGGGTCTGAGGATGAGGGAAGAGATGAGGATCTGACTCCATGTTTCAGAAGGCTGATTTATTATTTTATGATATATATTATATTAAAACGATACTAAAAGAATGGAAGAAAGGATTTCATCAGAAGGCTAGCTAAGAATAGAAAAAGGAAGAATGATAACAACAGCTTTGCTCTCGGACAGAGAGTCTGAGCTAGCTGACTGTGATTGGCCATTAATTAGAAACAACCACATAAGACCAATCACAGATGCACCTGTTGCATTCCACAGCAGCAGATAATTATTTTTACATTTTGTTCCTGAGGCCTCTCAGCTTCTCAGGAGAAAAAATCCTAAGGAAAGGATTTTTCATAAAACGTGTCTGTGACAGAAACTTGAACTTCTGTGCAAGCTCCCTTTGTGTTTGCACTTTGCATCAATCAGCTTCTGGGACAGCTCCAGCACGGGATGGAAGGTGAGTTCTGAGCAAACACACCTGGATGGGGCAGCCTGCACCTCCAGAGCAGCCCCAGTGCTGGGTCAGGGCCGTGGCTCCGGCATCTGCTCCCGGAGAGCCGCGCGTCGTCTTCGTGGAGATTTCATTTCCCCCTCTGGTTAAACATTTCACAAAAATCACCGGTAACTGACAGCTGAATGAGGAGGTTATGACAGACGGGAGAGCTTATTTTCCCCCTCCAGCCAAAGATTTCATCGCTTCACTGGAGATTGGGCACGTTCACAGCAACCCTGTCTGCAGACAAAAGAGAGAGATCGCAAGCAACCCTCCAAGCTCCTGGCGTGGCTCTGGCACCACAGCACATCCTGAGTCTGCACCTGGTGTAGAGCATGGGATAGGGTGGTCTGTGCATCAGTTGGGTTTTCTCCTATTCTCTTTGGTTTTTTTAAGCATTCCAAATAAATAAATTGTTGCAAAAGTGGAGCTGGAAAATGTCTCGGTTTCTTTCTCCTGTATTTCAGGGTGCTGCAGTTGCCTGCTATGCAGTGTTTTATGCTCTTATCACTGCATTTTGCTTCCCTCCTCTGCGCTCCAGCCTATGTGGAGTGTCCTGGCACTGGAGGAGCCTCCCCCTGGCACTGCCAGGACATTCAGAGTTATGATTTTTTCTAATAATTTCCACCTGGTTTTTACAAGAGCAGCAGAGACAACTACCTTTCACCTCTGAGCACAGAAAATAACACACCCAGCCCATTAAAGACAGCTTGATCCACTGAATAAAAACACAAACATGTTAAAAAGGACATTAGATGTGCAGGGGGGAGGCACAGAAGAGCCGTTGTTTGCTGTTCTGAGTGTGCCCTGAACTGATTTACTCTCCCCTCACACAGCCCAGCCTGGCTGTAATGAGCACTTAACCTGCTCAGCAGCCCCACACAACACCACCAGAAATTGAGATATCAAAGCCTGATGGGTTAAAGTGTACACCCTCCAGACCCACAGGGATGGGCAGTTTGGGGTCTGCAGCTTTCAGAAGCCCAGCCCTACAGGATGGGGGGCTTCTGACCAGCTGGGGAGGCACCTGGGCGGTCCCAGCCCCTTCCCAGGGGAGCAGGTGCCGCAGCAGGAGAGGCTCAGCCTCCCCTGGGCATCACTGGCTGGCACAGCCTGCTGCCACCCTCCCGCGGGCACATGGAGCCACAGGCACCTCCAGACCAGGCGAACCCTCCCAGGGAATGGTGTGGGGTGAGGCTGGGGACAAGCCAGGGCAGGGGACAGCTGGGGGGACAGGCAGCACAGGGGACAGGCAGCACAGGGCAACAGCAGTGCCCACCAGGCCCCTTAGCAAAAAAGTGAGGATGAGGAATCATCCAGCTTGTAATAATATTTCCTGAATGAGAGAAACAGTGGTTTGTGTTTCACCCCATAGAAGTTGCCAGCTAGGTGGCCAGAGGAGTTGTTACAACCTATCTTGCAGTTTATTAAAAAGGACATTTATCTACTTCCCCTCCTCCTCAACTTCCTCATTGTCCAACCAAAATATATCAATGGAATAAATAATTGCCTTTTTTTTTATCACAACTGGAAATAGTGCTGAGTAAAACCCTATGCAACTGGGGCCTGGGGATCTGTGCATACAGATGGGTATTCTGGAAAATAAAATACCAAGGTTGCCCTCACCTCTGTCTCACAGCTGTGTGCCTCGTGCTGCCACCACGATGCCCTGCCCAGGTGGTGGCTGTCCCTCCCCAGAGGCCCTGGGACACACAGAGCTGCTTCAGGATGGAGCCTTTCCTGGGAATGTGGGAGCTCAGCAACATCACTTGGATGTGAGGAGCCTCCTGGACGACCCCACCGAGGGGCTCAGAGATCTTGGCAGAAGGCCGGAACACTTGGTGGCTTGACTTTGATCCCCTCAAGTGAATTGCCAGCTTTGTATGAGAGCTGGAAGTCACACGGGTTTAAAGGGTGTATTTACAGGGTGCACACGGGGTGAAAATATAAGTTTTAGGATTTTTGGTATGTGGGTGATGGGGACAAGATGGAGGGATCGGGGCGTGTCTCGTCCTTCTTCTTCTTCCTTCTTGTTCTCCATTTTCTGCTGTGATGTTGGCCTTGGGTTGGTTTAGAAATAGAGATGCACTCGTCTAACATAGGTGATGGGTATTGGAAAATAAAGGTAAATATGATGTAGTAGTTATAGTATAAAAATAGACAACACCGCCCCGGGGGCGTCAGAGTGCCTTGGCTGCCTTGCTGAACAGACTCTGCTCGGCAGGGAGAAAACTTTATAGATAAGAGATATAATAAACATTCGAAGATCAAACTCCAGAGAGTCCAGTCTTCCTTCAGAGCCTGGGGCGCTCCAGGACCACACAACTTCTCTGGGACAGAGAAAAGACAGCTGACCTGAGATGGGAAAAGGGAATTCCTGCTCAGGGAATGGAACAGGAGGCAGCTGCAACTTTCTTGGAGAGGATCTCTGAAGACAGGAGTACTTGGCAGCGGCAGACACTGGTGCAGTGGGATAAGCGGAATTCCCTGCGTCGACCGTCCTAATATACAGACACGAACGGGAACAGGAACTGCTTAGAATGCGCAAAACTGTTTTTTTCAGAATCTATCTAATACTAGTTTTTTTCTATGCAAGATCCTGACAGTTCAAGCATCCAGCGCAAGCCAAGCCAAAAGAAACTTCCTTGTATACAAGATCACCAAATACGTCATAATAAGCGCAAATTACACAGAGAAAGGCTACTTGACGAGTGTTTTCTATCCAAGTCACATATAACACTCGTAGCTCGGGTTAAACAATGCTTTGCTTGTTCATTTGATGAGGAGACAATGCATAAAACCCTATTCATAATTTAAACCTTGCTATAAGAAACTTTCCTCTCTCGCACCTCTCTAGAAAGTTAATTCTGTATCAAACTAATACATAGCTCATTGTTCTATTCCTCACGAATTTTTCTACAGCTTACAAGATTGTATCAGCCAATTTTCATAACTCTGCTGCAACTGGCGGCCTGTAATTTTCCCAAATAAACCTAAAACCTGCATTTCCCACAGGGAAGGAAACAAGGACGCAGCTCACTTTGGGCAGCTGAGCTGAACACTGTGCATGGGGAAAAGGGAATCCCTGCAGGGAAGGAACAGGAGCAGCTCACTTTTGGGCAGCTGAGGCTGACATTGTACCTTGGGGAAAAGCGGAATTCCCTG
>NDFG01000151.1:1948920-2079961 GCA_002167245.1 Sporophila hypoxantha
CAGGCAACAGCCACGGTACCCCACAGAGCAGGGCCTTTTAGTCCCCTGTTGCCTTTTGTCCCCTGCAGAACATTCATCCTTCTGACACCTGGAACATTCCCACCAGCCAGCCAGGGAAAGCGGCTCAGCTTTAACCTCAGCTGAGCACTGAGGGCAGGCAATTGAGAACCCCCAGCCCAGGGATGGGTCAGAGAGCAGCCCTGCTGCCAGCACAGTGGTGCTGGCCTGTCTCAGGGCTCCTTGCAGACACATTTCCCTGGATTCCCTGCCCCTGGGACGCTGCAGCAGCCCTGAGTGCCCTGTGGCCACAACCAGGGAGGGCCTTCCCTCCCAAGTGCATCTCCTGTGGGACTGCGGGCCTGCGCAGCTGCTCTGAAGGTTAGATCCCCTTCATCCTTGCTGCTCCCCTGAGGCCCCAAGGAGCTGTGAGTTACCCCTCTGCACAGCCAGGGCTTTCATGGCAGAGCTGGGCCAGGGGAAACCTGGTCTGCCATGGAATCCTGCTCTCCCCAGCCAAACAGGCATTTTCATGGGAGCCATGAAACCCCCCCTCCCAAACCACAGTGCCACGAAGAGAGGGAGGTGCAGCTGGGGCTGCAGGGCTGGGGATTCCCTGCCACCCCATTCCCCCTGTGTCCTCCCTCCCTGCCAACCCATCCCTGTACCCCTACACCATCCCTGTGCCCTACACCATTCCCCATGTCTCTGGACCCATCCTGCACCCCCACACCATTCCTGTGTCCCCTGTTACCATCCCTGCACCACCCCTGCACATCCTTGTGTCCCCATGCAACCATCACTACGTCCCTTACACCATCCCTGCACCCCTACACCATCCCTGGGCGCCCTTACACCCATCCCTGCACCACCCCTGTGTTGAGGGGATGGAGATGAAGCAGAGGACGAGGAGGACTGCACTTGGTGATCAGAATCTGATTTTATTGTTGGGATACAAACTCTTATTATCCTATTTCAGGGAGACTGTAATGTGTACTACAATGATTAGGTTAAAATACATACAACAACTTCTGCCATATAACAACATTCTCTTTGCTTTGCAGAGTTTAATAGGATTTTCTTTCTTCCTCTAAACCTGTCTAATTAAATATTCTTGCCTATCCATTGATCTAAATTTTCAAAGTTCATTTGCTTTTTGCCAAGGCATCCTGTCAGCAAATCTCTTCTGTTAACCAGGTCAAAAGTCCATCATCTGTCTCATTTTCCCCAACATTCCATCACCCCTGCACCATCCCTGCACCCCATTCCCCACTGTGTCCCTACACCATCCTTGTGCCCCTGCACCATCCCGTGTGTCCCTTACACCATTCCCTGCACATTGCATTATTATCCCCTACACCATCCCTGCATCTCTTGTTAACCCCATCTCCCCCTGTATCCCTACACTATCTGTGTCCCTTTACACCATCCCTGTGTCCCTGCACCATTCATGCACCCCTACACCCACCCCTGGACTGGACTGGCCCTGACCATCTCTATGTCCATGTGCACCATCCCTACATTACCCACATCCCCACCACCCTCCCGTGTCCCTTACACCATCCCTGTGTCCCATTCCCTTTATCCCACACCCATCCCTTTGTGTCCCATTCCCCTGTGTCCCCACACGCCTCCCTGTGTTCCCCTGTCCCTTTATCCACACCATCTTCCGTTGTCCCCATTCCCTGTGTCCCCACCACCAATCCCTGTGTCCCATTCCCTTTTTATCCCCAACACCATCCCTTTTGTGTCCCATTCCCTTATCCCACACCATCCCCGTGTCCCATTCCCTGTATCCCACACCCCCCGTTGCCCCGAGCCCTGCCCTGCCCGGGCCGTGGCAGTTGGGCTGGGGGCGGGCCCGGTGGCGCCCGGGCTTGTGCGAGGCTGGCGGGCATTGGGCGAGGGCGCTTGGAGAGCTCCTCCCATGGCCTCCGCTCTGGCTTTGGGCCGGCGCTGCCGGGGCAGGGATCTGCGACCCAGGGCACGGGGCGCCGACTCTGCCGGGCCAAGCTTTCCCTTGCAACCTTCCTGCAACGTTCCTCTGGCATCTCCTTTGCCATCTTCTGCAGCGTTTCCTCTGCAACTTCCTGCATCTTCCTCTGCACTCCTGCAACCTCCTGCATCTTCCTCTGCACCCCTTGCACCATCCTTGCATCTCCCTTTTCCCTTCCCTTTTCCCCTCCCTTTTCCCTTTTTTTGTTTTTTTTTTTTCCTTTTTAATGTAATTTTTAGTCCTTTCAGCAATGAGTCTCCCCTATAAATGAGGCAATCCCTGTGCAATTCCCTGTCCCTGTGCTCTCCACCCTCCCCACAGCAGTTCCATGGATCCTCCCTGGGATGCTGCAGGCTCAGGCAGCTGGGGAAGTGTGCTGGGAAACACAGTCCTGGCAGGTTTGGGGAAAATCCTCATCAATAGAGGCATCACYGGGTGATCAGAGCTATTTGCAATCTTTTCCTTCAGGATTTGTGATTTTCCCAGCAKAGACCCGAGGGCTGCTGAGCTGTGGGGGCTGATGTCTGTCCCCTCCTCTGTCTTTCAGGAATTTTCTGCTTCTGCTCAATCTCCCACTGGGATTACAGCTCTAATTAGGCAACTTCCAGACTCCACACAGGCAGAAGCTGCCATRCTTTACCTGGGGAATAATCACCTCCTCTGCCTTTATCAGAAGTTCCCTGGCATCTGTAGGTAGGGAAGAGATGGGAGGAGCAGAGTCAAGTGACAGGAAAAGGCAGAAAAAGTGMGTCCTTCTTGAAATGGGATAAAATKATGAAAAAAATGTGAGCTTTTCCTGCTCTTGTGGGGTATTCCTGCGAGTCAAACATAATTATAAAGCCTGAATATTGCAGCCAAAACAAGGAGGCCTACTGCAAAAATGGAAAGAGGATCTGCTCTTTTCCAACACCATCAGTCACACAAGTCTGCAGCCCGCCTGAATGTGTTTTCAGTATAAAGGAAGAATGGATTCAGATAAATTAAGAAGTGAACAAATGATCCAGGAGGTGGAACAACAGAGAAATTACAGAGGAATTTGCCACAGTTGTGAATATTGTCAAGYCCATGCCTTGAACAAAATGAYCATTTAAAATCATGAAGTATTAAGRCAGGACAGACAGATGGGACAGACACACCTCTCCCAGGAGTCAGCAGCCCCACAGGTGGGTCAAGGCAAACCCCCTTTACCAACAACACATTTATTGACAGAAAGCAGCTCATTGTGTTTGACACCATTTTAATAACCCTGAAACCAGGACTGCACCAGGACCACGATTTCATTCACAAGTGACTCGTTTCCAACACARGGGACAGTAAAAAAAAAGTCTGAACACAGGGAAGCAGTAGGACAAAAATCATCCAAAAAATCACCCAAAAATCATCTAAAATCATCCAAAAACATCTCCTCTTGGTGGAACATCCTCCTGGGAGAGCGGAGGGGGAGCAGGTGCCTGTCTGTGCTGCGGGATGGAGCTGGAAAGGAGAGGGCACAGGAGAGGGCAACAGGAGAGGGCACAGGAACTGGCACAGGAGCTGGAACAGGAGAGGGCACAGGAGCTGGAACAGGAGAGGGGCACAGGAGCGGCACAGGAGCTGGAACGGAGAGGGCAAAGGAGAGGGCACAGGAGCTGGAACAGGAGAGGGCAACAGGGAGAGGGCCACAGGAGCTGGAACAGGAGAGGGCACAGGAGAGGGCACAGAAGAGGGCACAGGAGGGCACAGGAGCTGAAGCAGGAGAGGGCACAGGAGAGGGACAGGAAGCTGGAAACACGGAGAGGGCACAGGAGAGGGCCAGGAGCTGGACAGGAGAGGGCACAGGAGAGGGCACAGGAGCTGGAAACAGAGAAGGGCACGGGAGCGTGGCACAGGAGCTGGCACAGGGAGCATGGAACAGGAGAGGGTACAGGAGAGGCACAGGAGAGGGCACAGGAGCTGGAACAGGAGAGGGCACAGGAGAGCTGGCACAGGAGAGGGAAGGAGGGGCAAAGGAGCTGGACACCGATCACTGCGGTAAGGAGGGCCCAGGAGGCCCCGCTGGCACAGGGGCTGAGCCGCCTGCCCGGCAAGCCGCGCCTTGGTGTGGGGGTCTGTGCCGAGCTGCGGGGCACGGACGGGCAGGGGGCTGAGGCACAGCGCCCGCTCCCGCAGCTGAGTGAATCTCAACCGAGGCTGACAAGGGACCTGCGGGTGACAGTGCCGGCCCCCTCAGGTGAGTGAATCTCACCGAGGTGACAAGGGACACGCGGGGTGACAGTCCCGGCCCCTCAGGTGAGTGAATCTCACGAGGTGACACAAGGACACGGGGGTGACCAGTCCCGGCCCCCTCAGGTGAGTGAATCTCACCGAGGTGACCAAAGACTGCGGGGTGACAGTCCGGTCCCGCAGGAGCTGCCGAGCCGCGGTGGCCCGGGCTCGGTGGCACCGTGCGGGTGCCCCCGGAAGGTCAGCGGAGCTCCGTTCTGCACGAGCTGCCCGGCCCGAGCGGGCCCCGGGGTTGGACACCCAGAGCAGCTCAGGCAGGTCCGGTGCTGTGACAGTGCTCACAGGGGTCTGAGGATGAGGGAGAGATGAGGATCTGACTCCATGTTTCAGAAGGCTTGATTTATTATTTTATGATATATATTATTTAAAACTATACTAAAAGAATGGAGAGAAAAAGGATTTCATCAGTAAGGCTAGCTAAGAATAGAAAAAGAAATTATTAACAAAAGCTTGTCTCGGACAGAGTCCGAGCCAGCTGACTGTGATTGGCCATTAATTAGAAACAACCACGAGACCAATCACAGATGCACCTGTTGCATTCCACAGCAGCAGATAATTATTTTTACATTTTGTTCCTGAGGTCTCTCAGCTTCTCAGGAGGAAAAATCCCAAGGAAAGGATTTTTCAGAAAATGTGTCTGTGACATCGGGGGATGCTCAGCTCACCTCGGATCCTCCACGCTGTGGCTGCTCACAGCCCAAATCCTAAAATGTTTTCCAATTCCATTTCCAGACTCTTCCAACTGCAGCAATTCTTAACATATACAGATAGCCATATACATTTTTTTGTTGTTTTTAATTAAAAAGCTCCTTCACATACACAATCATATATTGAATTAGCAAGAACAATAATATATTTCTTGGAGAATAGCAAAACATCTGCTCTGCCAGTGCCACCCACAAACTAGACAAAGAACTAAGAAATCTGACAGTTTCAGACCACTTAGGAAAGAGAAATTTTCTTGGCCTAAAGACAGGGAGCCATGCAGTGAAGGTGCCATGGAGGGTACAGCAAATGCAATATACAGAAAAACACAAAGTCTTAAAAATGTTTTCTTGMAAAGATTCTGCAGCCAGAGGGTGAACCCTGATCATCAGGAGCTTTCTTTACAATTTAAGAAATACTGGATAGCATTGAAGCAGAAGAATGACACTGAAAAAAATAAAGAGCTATGCAAACACTGYAAGATTGATTTTGGCCTGAAGCTGAAGTTTCCTTTATGTATCAGGGGGGGTTTCTGAATTTTAAGAGTGCATCTGGTTTACAGAAAGTTGTTGCTGCCAACCTCATGGAAGAATAAAACATCTGACTCTGTAAGGGACCTCAATGTCTTGGCAACAAAGCCCAGAGACATCAAAACTGAAAGCCCTCCTTGCCAAGGACAAAATGCCCAACAAAACACAAACCCAAGAAAGAATCAGAGAAGGAAAAGAAAAGYCAGCTCTCTAAGTTTCATTACAAACACCTGGAAGAGAAAAAAAAATGGAGGTGGGAGGGGAAGCAGCTTCCAGTGAAAAACAGCTGTGTGATTTTGGGGCCAGATCAATCAAATTGGCAGAACAGGCTCCAGACTAGAGAGTTTTTGCTGTTTACACATCAGAAGTTACCCCCAGAGCTGAATTTGGGTATTTTGACTGTATCACATCTGCCAGCACAACTCAGACCCAACTGCCACTGGGTCTTTCCTGGGAATTCTGGCTCATGGACAATCCCAGTAACCGTGGGTGGTGCTTCAGGGCTGGAAGAACCCTCAGTAACCCAGCTATTCATGCCAGATTCTCCTTCCCAAACAGATGGGGGAAATGAGCTCCTCTGGACAAACTCACACCCCTGAGGCCCTGCTGAGCATCACCCAGTGGCCCCAGTGCCAGTGGGGGCTCAGGGACTGGTTTGGGGGGGCAGAATCCCAGGGAATGGGGCCAGGCTGGGATCTCTCCATGAACCCCCAGCCCTGCGCTGACATCTTTGGGCTAAAAGAACCTTCAAGTGGTGAACATCTTCCTAAACTCAAACCCTGCAAGACCAAACATGAAGAACATGTTTTCARTAGAGCTGTAATGAAAATATTTTGCTGTTTCTCCCCTTTTTAAGGGCTATTTCTCAGCTCAAAAAGATCAGATCTCTAAAATGGCATTTAGAGACATCCAGGGCCAGCAACTGGGGAGGAGCTGGGGGAGCCCCAGCCTGGCTGGAGGGGGTAACAGACTCACCTACTGTGTTACTGGAGACATGGATAAATGAGAAAAAAACAGAATCTGAAGGCAAAAATGGGTTCTGCTGCTCCTGGATGAGATGTGCAAAGCGTTGATGGAAAAGCTCATGAGTGTCACCAGCAGAGAGCAGAGGGGTGACCACAACAGGAGGGGTTTGCCTGTCTGTACACAGCATTCTCATTCAAAATTAAACTCCTTCCATGAAATACCTTCACATTTTTAACAATATATATATATTTAGTATCCCCTGCATAAAAGAAAAGTACACATTATTTCAACAGCCAAGAAAAAACTGCAATTTATTAAGTTTCAAAGAATCTTCGTACTCTTGAAAGCAACTTTCGGTGCATGTTCTTTTAACAATCACATTCTATGAGGAGAATAAACATTAAAAGCCACAATTGTTGGTTTTCTTTTTAATCTCAGAGTTACAGACATCTTTAATTCAAAAGGAAAGGCCAAAAAAAAAAAAAAAAGCCCCTAAAAACAAAACCCACCCGTTCCCCCCCACAACCCCTCCAACAGAAATTTTCATTCTCAATTTGAAAATATCAGGAGTTTTTCTACAACTCAATGCTAAACTTCAGCATGGAAAATTGTATGTAAACACGCACATACACACATACATATTTTATATAAGTGTGTGTGTGTATATATATGTATATATAAAATATATATGTAGGAGGCGTGTAATGGCAATGAGATGCAATTACTCTGAGGAAAGGTTATTCAGCTAAATACACTACTAAAACTTGAGGAAAAAAAAAAAACAAGTCTTGAACCCAGTTTGTGCATAGTTCATGATCCTCTATAAAACCAGCTTTTGTTAATTTGCAATCTTGCAGGACCCTTTAAATCTGATAAAACCATTAAAAAGCTAATCTTCCAAAAAAAAAAAAATGTAATGCACAAGTTTCCTGATCCAAGCAGGCAGGGAGCACAATGTTCATATAATTTTTAAAACATACTTGAAGTGTATGTTATTCCATTGTCTTTCTTCCTTTCAAAACAATCAAAAACATTGATCTTTTTTTAAACATAAAGCGATTTTTTAATATATAAAGCACTCTTCAAACATCTATTTCTTTTGAGTCCATTATTTGGTAAATATGTAACTGCTACACATTAGATTAGGTATTTTTCTTCTTTCTTACTGTCTTTTTTTTTTTTATTTTATTTTGTTTTTTAATAATATCTTCAGTGCTAGGAGTTGGGTTTTAAAAATACATGAAATGGTGTGGAGTTGCTCCTCGGGAAACCCGGCTTTCCTGAGACATCTTCCACCATGTGCAAGATAGTGATCACAAAGTTTTCGCCACTTTGACGAAGAGGAGGAAAACAACAACAAAAATAGTACACAGCAATGGCCAAAGAAAAGGATAATACAACAACACTGTTCAATCCCAGAGCTCTGAAGTAGCATATCTTCATTCTGAAAATAGTTTTCTTTACGATGGAAGTCTTTTTTTTTMMTTTMMTTTTTRRTTTTTTTTTTTTTWAATTCCTTTTTTTATTTTAAAGTTTGAAGGAGAAAAAAAGGTCTGTAAACAGGTGGGAGCCAAAACTCCTGGCTCCTCCAAAAGCAGTCAAAACTTATGTCCAAGTGCTTGTTTCTGTTCCTGCTTGCAAGGGAACTATCAACTCTTTACAATTATCTATGGCCACAGTTCAACAAGAGTATTTTTTTTTTAAACTTTATATTCCGAATGGAAAAATGGTGCAATACTCCGGTAATAATTTTCTTGCATTAGTCCACAATAAAAAGCCGCTAAAGGTAGATATACATATTATTCTCCAGAGATACACACTGTAATTTTAAAATGCAATAAGAGTCCTTGAGTAAACATTTACACGTGAATTGTCGCCGGCCCCTTCTATCAGTTTCTTTCCTTTTTTTTTTAATTCCTTTTTTTTTTCTTTTTTTTGTTTTTTGTGTGTTTTTACCATTACAGGATTAGCTACAAGAAGGGCTGCGGACACTCAGTGCAAAGTTAGAAGCTAATAACAATTAAACATTTGACCAATGAGCAAATAAAAAGCATATACTGAACCAAAGGAAAAACCTTCACACGTTGAGTTAAACCACACGTGGGCACACGCACACACAGGCACACACACACACACTCACACTCACATCTGTCCCAACAAAAACATAGAGTCTGAACTTTTAAAAAACAAAATTCTTAGAGCCTGTTTTTTGTGTACTGATGCTGACCTGGAAGTGTAATAATTCAACTCAGAAAGTGTTCACATTTTGTTATTGGCCTGCTGGATTCAAGTATTTGCATGTTGATATGGTTTGTTGCTTTTTTTTTTTAAAGTATTTTTTTTCTTTCTTTGTTGTTTTTTTTTATTCTTTTTTTTTACTTTTTATATTTTTTGGGATTAAAAAAATGACATGAAAAAGTAATGAAACAAGGGTAATGTGCATAGGCAGATCCATGGGAGTAGTGGACACAGAGATACCCCAACCCTGCCCTCCCTCCCCCCCTCTCAACCTGTACAGTCCAGAGTTGCCACTGGGAATCGTCACTTTTCTGTACCAATGGTAAAATATCACACTTCACCCTTTCTGATTATTGGGTCCGCCTCTGTAATGTGCATAATAGTCACAGGCTCATTTAAATAGGCTTTCATTTCCCCTTCCCACCCCCCCAAGTTGATAAAATAACCCTTTCCAGCCCAAATTCTGAAAAGTGCCCTTCATGATAGACCTATTCTAAGCAGCTTTTATACTTGGTTTTGAAAAATCACCATACAAACATAAAAAGACGACATAAAACAAAACAAAACAAAAAAGCCATGAAAAAAGTAAAACCTGTCATTAGCATGTGACACTGACCAAAGGAGCCCATACTGTTTCAGGAACAGTTCACAAGGACTTCTGCAGTTTCAGATTCAATATTGGACAGAGGTACTAAGGAGGGCTGCCAGTCTCATGGGTTAAAGCTGGATTCTTCATCAAGCCCGGGACTGGAAAGGGTTACCATTTTGTAATTCTTTTTTTTTTTTTTAATTTTTTTTTTTTTAAATTCTCTGTTCTCCTTTAGTGCTGATGATTGTTACTTCCACCGRGTCTCCTAGATGGACTCCCCGCTGAGCAGATCCCCCGGCAGGAGGGTGTTGAGGGGCGTGGGGCTCCCGATGACCCTTCCGTCGTCGGCGCTGGGGGGTCCCCAAAGGCTGCTGGAGTACTGGGGCACCCCCCCCCAGAGCAGGTCGCTGCTGCCCTTGCCCCCCAGGCACGGGGGGTTCCAGTGGCCGGCGTCYGGGCGCACCAGCCCGTGGGAGCTGCCCGAGGAGCCCAGGCGGCCGGGCGTGGATCCAGTGTTGGACTGCCAGCTGGAGGTGGGCGGCAGCGCCTGCCCCTGCGCCAGGAACCGGTTCACCTCCTCCTCACCAGCAAACTCCGCCAGGATGGTGGTGTTGCCCAGGACACACCTGAGGGGACGAGCAAAGCAAGGTGTGAGGTGTTGTTCCAGATTGCAACGCAAGATGTTTTTTACTACCATCTGTATGGTAGATTATCTTTTGTCAAGTGGGCAGTTTGCCTTATCTCTCTCTCTGAGTGACCACATTCACACCTCCCTCGGGAGGGGACACCTGCTGATAACAGCTATTGAATGTCACTGCACGGCTGATAAGAACTATAACATCCCATTGGGAGATGTGAGCCCAGAGGGAGGAGCCAAATATTGCTACCCAGATATAATCCAGGTTTTTGAGACACCAGTACTGCTTTCTCCACTGGATTTCCCAGAGGAACAGCAGCTGCCTCTTCTTCCACTGGATCTTTGGAGGAAGAATCCATCCTTCTCTACAGGACCCCTCACTCCAACAGAACCACCCCAGACACTGCAGGAGGGCTGCAGCCACAATTCCAATGGGACTGCTGCCAACACCCTGACCCACAGGGTGTCAGGTTGGGTTCTGACTCTGTCAGTGTTGTTCTAGTGTACTGCATTGTTTATTTTATCCTTTTATTTTTTTTCTTGCCTATTAAAGAACTGTTATTTCCTGTTCCCATATTTTTTGCCAGAGAGCCCCTTTAATTTCAAATTTACAACAATTCGGAGGGGTGGGGAGGGTTTATATTCTCCACTTCAGGGGAGACTCCTGCCTTCCTTAGCAGACTCCTGTCTCTCCAAACCAAGACAGGTGTAAAGGGTGCTTTCTGTCAGGAATGGCTGAGGGGATTGGGATTGGTGCTTGTTATGGTTTATTTAGGGGGGATGTTGGGAGTTTTTGTTTATTCAGCGTCATTGGCGGCGGATCCTTACCCAGAAGCCTGGGCTAACTGGGGTGTTGCTGCTTATGGCCTTGGGATAGGGTTGGTTGTGGCTGGGATAGGGTTATGTGGTTATGGCCTTGGGATAGGGTTGGTTGTGGTGGTGGGGCTTGCTATAGGGGGTGTGTTGGGGTTACTACCCCTACTATAGTGGGGTCTGTTGTTGGTCCGATCAGATTTTAGTGGGGTGGCCATGCTTTATTCAGAGGGGGTGGCTATGCTTTATTCAGAGCCCTTTTAGTGGGGTGGCTATGCTCAGATTTTAGTGGGGTGGCCATACTTTATTCAGAGGGAGTGGGGTTGCTTTTGACTGGGGGGTGAGGGTTGGTATTGACTTTGTTTGTGGTGCTGGGGGCTGTCTCGGGGAGCCATTCAGGCTGTTTAGTGGAAGGGTCAGGAAGTCCTYACTCCTGACCTAACTGCACCCTTCCCACGCCTGAAGGAGCCTCCAGGGAACATGGAGAGAGACTAWGGACAAAGGGGAATGGCTTCAGCCTGACACAGAGCAGGGTTAGATGGGGTATGGGGGAAATATTCTTCCCTGTGAGGGTGGGCAGGCCCTGGCACAGGTGCCCAGAGAAGCTGCCCCTGGATCCCTGGAATGTCCAAGGCCAGGCTGGATGGGGCTTGGAGCAGCCTGGGATAGTGGGAGGTGTCTCTGCCTGTCACCCTGATTTTTTAAGATTTTCTGATGTTTACATTCTTGTAACAAAATTTCTCACACACTTTCTGTAAATAACTTCTTGTTTTGTATTCTTTTATGGAGGAGGAGAAATTTGACAGACTGTTGGTTTGTCCAGTGTCATTGGAGAGGTGMCACTTTCACCCTCCAATCCACTGTCACTTTTGGAAATCTACAAATGCTGGAGTCAGAAAATAAACTTCCCTTTTGTTCACCTTGAGGTGTGCACTCGTGTTGCTTCATGTCTTATAACAACACCTGCCCATGGCAGGAGTGGGACTGGATCATCTTTAATGTCCCTCCCAAGCCAAGCAATTCTGTGACAGGGATCTACCTCCCCAAAAGCTGCAATCAAGGTGAAAATTTCTACCACATCCCCTCACTTTGAGCAATCCCATCTCTCCAACCATGCCTGCTCTGTCCTGTTTTCTATCCACCTTCCTACATCCACAAACACCCAAATCCACACATGTGYAGACCACCTCCTCTAACTGACACATCCTGGAGCCTCAGTTCTCTTCAGGAATAAGGACAGAAACTCTCCAGCCAAATGATGCTCCCACTGCCTCCGTCCTTTCTATAACCTGTTGATAAAGGGAACTGCTTTCCCACTCTCAATACCCAAGTAATTCTCCTGAAACATCACTCTCTGTATTCTTCATCCTGCCCAATGGCACTGATTTTTCCTCTTATGCCTTATGCCAATTAGTCCCATTGATTGTAAACTTCCTAAAAAGCAGATTTTGTTATCTTATACTTCTCTCATAACTCCTTTAAAAAAAAAAGGTAACCACCATGAACAATTTCTTATTTAGCATTGTTTTACCCTCTCTGTTTCCCTCTAAAACTAAAACCTTGTCCTGTGCTCTCCCTGAGCTTCCTTTGGAATCCTCATCACGTCCTACAACTTCTTTGTGGCCTTAGAGGTGACAAGTCCTAACTGAGGATATTATTGTTGTAGTGCATTTTCTTTATTTGGAATATTAACTGTTTAATTTGTGGTTCTGCAATCCCTCTGTATTGTCCTCCCTCTGTCTTTGGAGTGGCACAAGCCCCCCATTTTGTATATTATGTTTCTAAAATTAGACTTGCTCTCTCATTGTTATTCAGTTCATTTAAGTCTCGGTTTTTCTGTTTGTTACCTGACCACTCCCTGCCAAGTTTCAAACCCCCCCTGTCCCTACTCTTTTCCCCAGAACCTCCCTTACTCCTCCTTCCATTAAATGTCAATCCCTCTCAGAACCTGCCCTTCCCTTTAGAAACTTCCCTGTCAGTTTTGTATCCTTTGAAGCCCCATTAGTTCACTTAAGCTGTTCTCCTCCCTTGAAATCCTCCACATTGTATTCCCCAGCCTTGTGTTCCACCCCCAGTTTTCAGATTAGTTAAAGATTGTATCCTCCCCTGAGACCTCCCCTATTTATAAGCTGCTGTTTGCCCTCAGGTTGGGGTTCTGYGACCCTGGACTTGGGGAGTTTTACCATCAAATAAAGTTACCCCAGCTCACCCCAGGGCCCGTGCTGCTGCTTTTTTGATTCTACAGAGCTCAAAAGGGGGATCTGTCACACCCCTGATATCACCTAGCTGGACTTAGGGTGCACCATGACAATTATTTATGCTGAATWAAGTTTTATAACACCCTCTCATTCAGTATCTAACCCCAGTTCACTTTTCCCTCTCTCATTAGGTAATCTTGAAAACCAAAATTGAATTACCTAGTGATCGGTTACGCCTAAGAAAATCTTTTCTGGGTTTGTAACCAAAGAAAGATGGAGCAGGAACTTACATGTGCAGAGACTTCTGGGCCTTGGCTGCTTCCTCCTTGGAACTGTATCGGACCACAGCATTGCCTTGGGTCAGGTTCAAGTGGAATGTGATGAGGGGGCCGTGCTGCAGACACAGCGTGCGCAGCGTGGAGCCATCGATCTGCAGGGACAAGGGCACAAAGCTTACTGCTGGCTCTTGGGCTCTTCTCTGCTCCTCTTAAAGATGGGATTAAAGGGTTTCAGATGGTCTTTTGTGTTTAGACTTAGATGTTTATTTTTATCCATATTTATTATTATTATTTATCCATATTTATTTATTATTATTCATATTATTATTTTATCCCTATTATAAGTTGTGAGTTCTATAGTAATTTACTAATAAGTAAAAAAGGTTAATTATTTTTATTATTTATTTATTATCATTTATTTGTTTATTTATTATTATTCATATTGTTATTTTATCCCTATTTTAAGTTGTGAGTTCTATAGTAATTTACTAATAAGTWAAAAAATGGTTAATTATTTTTCTATATAAGGTTTTTAAGGCTAAATTGTCTCATTAAGAAATGATACTTAAATTTTTTTTACTTTTAACTCAATAACTAATCCTTTCAAGTCCACAATGTGGACTTTTCTGTCTAATTACAAAATATTACCCAAAACTATAGAGAAGAAGGTGAAGAAGCATTAGTTACTATCCTAAAACTTCTATTTTGTTTTATATTACCCAAAACTATGGAGAAGAAGGTGAAGAATTACTATCCTAGTTACTATCCTAGGTGAAGAATGACTATCCTAGGTGAAGTTACTATCCTAAAACTTCTATTTTGTTTTTTATATATATTGCAATTTTTAAACTGTAAGTTTTTAAACTGTAAGTTTTTAACTTTCAGTTTTCAAACTTTAGGTTTTATTGTTTAATATTGTTAAAGTTTTATTATTTAATAAACAAGTTTTTTTCCACTTTTCTCCAAAGAAGTATTTTCTCCTGAACTGGTGATATTTCACACTTRAATTAAACTACACACCCAGAATCCCAGTGCTATTAATTAATTTTGGAAGCTTTTTTTARGGCTTCAGGTCAAATGTAGTATTTTCTAGTGGGTTTGTGCCTTTTAGTACAGAAAGTTTAAAATTCTTAGCATCCAGGGTTCCAACAGGTTACCTGTGGTACTGTCATTTTACCTTAAATGCCTAATTTACTAGTGTTTAAAAGCTAAAGAGTGAACACAAGTGAAAGTACTTAATTATACARTTATTGCTCTCTTCATTGAGGGAGATATCRTGATTTTTCAAGAATTCCCTACAGTCCAGAGTACAAATTATCTCAATTTAGGTTATACAAATTATATTTARCATTAGACATCCACAGAAATCCAGAAATAAGTCAAAGGGAAAACACARGTCATAAATGTAATTAAATTTTCCCCAAGATTATTTTGGATGTCTGCATCCAAGGTTTTGTGGCTTATGTTCTCCCTTTGGAATGACACCGTGAAGGACAAGTAGAGGATGTGACASACATATGAGAAGAACCCAAAAAACCCATAGGAAAATCAGATTTCACATCTCTGTCTGTGCTTTACAYCATCATTCACCTCCAAACTTACACACACAGAAATGGTGCCCACTGAATGACTAATTACAGGCTTGAAAATTCATACTTGATTTGACAGCACTTTGAAAACTTAACAAATTCCCTGTAGAAGYCAGGTGATATATGCAGAATAATTATTCTTCTTTCAAATGAATCAAACGGCCGAGGCTGCTAAATGTTGTATTCATCATCCCTTAAATTGCAGTGTTTTTCCTGGCCAGTTTTGTACAGTTGCAGTTACCTGGGGGGTGAGGTTCCGAAGAACCAGCCAGCTGCTTGTTCTCCCTGAGCTGTCAGTACTCCATGCAGAACCTGCAACACAAATTCCACAACAAAACATTTGATCAAGGTCTCTGGAGAGCACCTTACAGGCAAATTTGTCTGGAATCACAACACACTAACAAGCCTCAGTGCTGCTGAAAACAAATCCTACAGCAGTTGCCTCACYTCTTGATTTACTGCCTCCCTTGGAAGGAAAGGCTGCTGAATGAAAGGCTGCTCTTGTTACTTTTCAAAGATCTGTGGCATTTTTCATACTCCCACAGTAAATATTAGGAACTAACAGATGCAGGTATGGCACTGCAATAAGCTGSATCCTCAGGATGCATTAGAATTAATCTGGAAGACACATTTTAAAAGCAGTTCTGATGTCCAGGCTCAGATTGCTGCCTGCTAATAAAGATTTTTACAGCACTGCAGCACTCTGCTCTCTCATCAATGACAGATTAATGTGTATGACTTATTCAAAACAGATATTTCTGCAGTGACAATGTCCTGATTGAAGATACAAGAACATAACCAACAAAACCTGCCCTAACAACCTCAGCCTGGTGCTTTACAGAAAGAAGCTGTACAAGCTTGATATTTATGAGTGGCATTTGAGAGTCACAGTGCATCCTGTGGGTGCTCCAGAGAGAATCCTGTGAGCAGCTTTATCTGCCCTTCCAGGTGGGGGTTTGATGAAGAAATATTCAAAATAAATGGCAGGAAGAGGGAAGAACATTTTATTCTCAACTTAGTGTAAGCAGATTATTAAAACAGCTTTATAAAATAGAAGTAATATCTGCATATATGTCTATATTTATACTGATAGAGATATCTAAATATAGATATATATATTTAGCCAGATCCATGGCTTCTCATATTAATATTAAAGCAAACAAAGGCATATAAAAAAAGGGCCTGCATGAAAAAATTCAGGCATTCCCTGAGGGCCCTGCAATGCCATCAGGTCCTAAATGCTTCACATCCATGTGTTTCATATTAAATTCCACAGGCTCCTCTTGGAGTCTTAGATCACACCACAGAACAGGACACKTGTTTGAAAGACATTTTTAGAAATTAAGGAACTGGGGAAAAAATCTTTGTTGAGAGTTAAAGAAATTGGGCAATTCCTATGTAAAATCACCACCATGACCAGRTGAAAGATGCTTCATTTACAACTTATTCAAAGTGAAATAAAGAGACAAGAGATGCATCCCCAGCACAGAACACTCCAGCTGTGTTAAAGCTCTGGTTTCTGGAGCCTCACAGGCAGAGSAGAAGCAAACAATGCTGAAAAGAAGGCAGAAAAGAGAGCAGTGAGTACCAGAGGAGTAAGAAGAGCTGGTCCAGCCCAGGGGACTGGCACCCCACGTGGAGGATGGCTTGGTGTTGGTTAAGCCTGGAGGAGGTCTGGTTGGAGCTGTAGTGTTTCTGGGTACCTTCCAGAGTTCGTGGGACAGAGAGGCTTGGGTGTGAGAGATTGGGCCAGAGGACCACGTGGACTTGATGTCTGACAGTTTACCTGCAACAGAAAAACATTTTGGTGTACATTGGGGTGTTCTRCACTGGTGGGCATCATGAGTTACATKCTCCCAGCTTCTCAGGAGGAAAAGCACAACTTTCTGTACCATCCAGTGCTATAAATCCTATATTGAATATAATTGAATAATCCTATATTTGAACCTACTTAAACCACTGTTCACAATTTTCAGTACTTTTCTGTTTACTGAGCCTCACACTACCTGCTACATSCAAGTTCCCTTTTGAAAATCTACTGTTTTCTTTTCTTGTAAAAGATGATACATGGAAAGAAGTCCAGAAAATGGATGTAGGTATTTAAAATCTGATTTCACCAAAATTATAATGYAACAATTCAAGATTGTCTCTCTCAAAGGTTTAACAGGACTTAAACACTTTTTCTTGCACAACTCATTTTACCTAGTATAAAGAATTCAGTATATCCATATGTTCTGCTGATGCATTATTAAAATTCTAAAGATCAAAGACTAACAAAAACTTTATTTCTGAATATTTGAAGTAACCTATACGCTTTTTTCCAAGCATCTWTGAGAAAAACTAAGCCTTCAGAAGATCAGACCACACCACAACCCTTCAGTCTTTATAACTTTCTGCTGTTGCTTGCTCTTTCCCTGATCAGTTTTCAAACTCTCACTGCTGTAACTGCCAATTCAAAGTTTTATAAAATAACACAAACCCAAGACCAGCAGACACAGTACAGCATTCAGAGGGGCAGACTGGATTGATTTAAATAATGGATAACAAAACAAATCTTTATTCACCTTTAGCCTTTCCTCCTGATACCAACATGTGCTGTGCAATCAGAGCCCAATTTCCCTGTCACAGCACAGGCCTGCTGTTAGCAGCATTGGCAGCACATGGAGGGCTGGAATGGACTGAAAGGGACACAAATCCTGCATCTTCTGCCCCAGCAAATGATGCTGTGACTGTGCTGCCCTAATGTTTTAATGCTGATTGCACAGAATAAGAAAATATTTGGTCTGATAAAGTCCAAGATGCAAAGATCTTGTGAATTTTTATAAAACTAGAATTGGCAGTTTTAATTTTCAGTGCTTAAGACTTCAGGCAGGCACTGAGTAATTTTATGAGTCCCAAAGCCAAATTTACCAGTTGCAAAATCCCAGACTCAGTTACACACACACACATTCCCCAAATTGCCTCCATTTATCTAAATCGTTTAACTCAATTATTTCATACTGAATCATAACAATTTAAGTGAAAGGGCAACCYCTCTCCCACCTTCTGGCAAATTGTAGCAACAGAAATAATTTGACAATGATAATGAGGACATTAATGAGTGTAAAATGGTGAGAGGAGAGGAGGAAGTCTGAGTTTGAGAGCTCAGAGCAGCCCCCAAGACAGGCACAGCACCACAGGCCAGGTGTTGCTATGTCACTACTTGTCATGGGGTAACACAAACATTAGATGACACTGCAAAAACAACAACAAAAAGGCAGCAAATAAAGCAGAAATGCATGGCAGATAAAGAAAAGCAAGCCACTCCTTTCTTTTCRTTTCACTGCAGGAAAACATCCCAAACAAGTTCTTTTTGTTTTGCATTCTGCAGCCTGACCCAGAGGCTGCACCCTCAGAGAAGTGGAGGGGTTTCAGTGGATCAGCATTTTCTTWTCTAATCCATCTATACACCCCAACACAACTTTATAAGGGGACAAACTGCYTATTTAGGCAGCCAGTTTGCAAGCAAAGTTTCCATGTTCTGCAAAAAGAAGCGCCAGAATTTAGAGCTCAGTAAAGAAAATGGAGTAATTATTTAGCCCACCCATATAGGGGCTGTCTCTTATACACATCTAGATGTGTATAAGAGACAGGGCCTGACTATTAAAAGGCACTGAAGAAAAGGAAATTATTTAGCTCACCCATATAGGGGAGCATCAGGCTTTGGCCTGACTATTAAAAGACACTCAAGAGCCCCAAACCCAACCCTCAGAGCCATGCAAAAAGTACCCCTTGGAGGTACTACTGAAGCTTTTTCTGAGCTGAAGGTGTTTCACTTTTAACAGTGAGTTTTTTTACACAAATTTTACATAAGCTCTTCCTGGAAGGGTCTGCTCCTGCTGAGGCCCTGGGCAGTGTTCGTCCCCCACAGATCTTGATGCCAGAGTGACACCAGGTGGGAATAAATCCATTTTTCCTCAGCACAATCCCAGGCTCACCATCCACCACTCCCCACCGCAGAGCTGCCACCTGGCACAGGGCTCCAAACACACTTGTGCCTGGGGCAGCACTCCTGTAAGCACTGGAAAAGCACRCCCTAGGGCCTTTTCCTGGGAATGCAGAGGCTGTGGAAGCAGAAAGGCCGTACCTGCAATGCTAGGTGCAGATGCAATGCTGCTGAAAGAGCTACTGTAGCCGGAGGCACTAAGCGGCCAGGCACTCGATGAAGGCAGCGTGGCATTCTGAGATGATGTTGGGGATGACCCTGCAGAACCAGCAGAGAAGCAACTAAGAAAGATGGGCATAATGATGTTTGGTGTGACATAAGCAAATCTGTTATGTGCAAGTACAAACCATGCAAGGCATTCTCCTTAATTAACCGGGTCTCTGAAGTCTAGGAATGAAATGTCGCTGGAAGCGTGATAAAGTAGAAGGAAAGAGAAGCAAGCTGGCACAGGAACAATTGCAGTGCAGAAGGTAAATTCTGCATTTCCTTTAAGATACATGACTCAAAAAGTCAGTGTTAAAGTGTTTAGTCTCAGAGGAACAGGCTTCATTAATAAATGTCCTCTGCCAGCTGACTTAGGCAATGGGAAGTGTAGATGAGCAGAGATGTGTATGATAAACTAACCTCTTACCACGGGTGATCTGTCCTAAATTACTCAAGGTAAACACTTCCCCTACATCCTAATGCCCACAAGTATCTTTAAATTTTTGCAGACTTTCGGTAAAAGCAAAGATATATTTCAGCAATCTCTTCTCAAACTGTTAACATAAATGAAATAGCACAAAACCKCCTCAGTAAATCATTTACAATCTGAGCAGCTATCTAAGCACATGCACAATTTCCTTACTGGCAGCAAATGAYAGAAACTGAACATAAAATCAAAAATCTTCATTGCAAAAACCAGGAGAGCTGGAAGTATTCTCTTCAGCCACCAACAAAATCAAGTGTGTATCCTGGGTGACTTATCATTCCTGACACACAGAGATGGGCTGTGATACTGAAACATCTTTAACTGACTAATAATAGGTGAGCTCTGTAGAAAAGAGCACTGTGTTGAGGTAGAAGGGAGGAAGTAAAAGGARAATCTCATCCCTCACAGCTCAATAAAAAACACAGGCTTTGTTTTCCATTGGAACAGCAACCAACCAAACTTCACCTTAACCAGACTCCCTGTGCTCCAAGGGACACTGCTACAGACATCAGTTGAAGGTAAAAGAATTCTCTATCAGGCCTTGTGTGGAAATAAGCTATTCTCAGGCAGGAACTATGGAATTATAGCAGATTCATAGGCTCATAGAGCTGAAAATGGTCCTGATTCCTTGTGGCTACAACTCTCAGCWCATAGAAGCTGACCCTCTGAAGGTTTATTACAGGGCAAAGCAAAAATCAACCCAAAAGCTGAAGTTTTACCTGCTTTGAAGTGCACAGGGCAAGGACAGCACACCCCACACCCTCTACCTGGGGAGCAGCTCCGTCAGCACAAGCTCTGTGCTTCAGGCTGCAGTTATACAAGCATAAAAAAAAAGATTCTGCAACTCTAGTTCTTACTAAAATTCTATTATTACCAAGCTAAAAAGCTAATGAGGAAAAAAAGCACACACTGACCCCCCAGAGGCACTGCTTTTCAGGAGGTCTGACCTCTTGAGGGCCTGTTTACTTCTGCTAAGACCATCTCTGCTGACCCTCTCTAAGGAGAGGAGTTACTTCTTCACTCCACAGGCAGATTATGCACCAACAGAGCTCATGRTCCTTCTCTAAAGCAGCAAGACCTGTAGTGGATATCATCTGATTTTACAGGGAGAGCTCTGTAGGTTTAGGCTTCTGGCCTGAGGAGTATTTCTTTGGTGAACTCTATTTGAAGTGTCACTGAATTAAACATTTTACAGCTTTTCTTTTTATAACTTCAAACCTGCCTGTCCCCTTGGAAGCACTTTGGAGTCATTCAAGTTAATTCAACCTTACTCATTACCCAAATACTTCAAGTTTCAGCTGAAAGAAAGGCTGCTTCTTGCTAAGAGACAACRAAAATCAACACTCTGCATTCTCTTCCCTCATGTTTCACAGTCCTTACCTGAGGTAACAACCCCAGAGCTGGACCCCCACTTCAAGGGGGTCACAGATTTACAATCTGTGCTGGTATCACAGATGTAACTGTTAAAACAAACCCCACATTTTTACTCCTGACAGGTCCTTCTGCACAGCCTTAGGATATGCTATTCCTGTGCCAACTGCAGTGCTCTGGCAGAGTGCAGATAACTTGGCTATTTTGGCACTCACATCACAATTAACCAAGCCACCTCTCCCTTGATCAARTTCCAGCACATGTGGCTAACAAGTAGCACAGTCACAAGGCTTTCTTGTTTTATAGAATTCCTTTTTATTCTGAAGTAAGCACTGCCAAGACAAAAGGAATGGAAATAGCACTGGGAAATACTAGTTTACTAGTCAATTCCCAGTTTTTTTCTTTTATGGTTTTGGAGATAACCCAGTTCTATTATATTTTGCTTATTAATCTTCTAACAAAGCTACAAATAATTAATGTACCAGAAGCCTGCTGTCTCAGCAACAACTGTGGAACTTTGTATTGAGTCTTCTGAGAATTTCACTAACTATGGAGAAGGGTGGGCAGTGTGYAGAGCAAAATATTGTTCAAAACCTTGTGATACAGGTCAGAAAAACTTCCAGTGACCACAGAAGTTTAAATTACATCTCACAGCCTTTTCCAATATAAAAAGTATTTACATTCCCATGGAAAACAAGTAACTTCTTAATCCCTRCTTTTAAAACAATTATTTCTGGATATTCAGTGACAGTTCTGAGCAGAAGCATTATTAGATTAGGAGCACACACAAAAAATATGTTAATCTGTAACAAATGAGGCCAACCCTTTTTTGGAAGGGAAAAGAAATGATGCACAGATGTGGAAGCAGTTTGTTGTTTACCTCCACTCTTGAGCAGATAGCGATTCACATCCTGTATRGTGGTGTTTATGGTAGGCCCAGTTGGAACACTGCCAGGAGTAACATCGGGGTCATTTTCAGGATCAATATTCTGCAGTCCTTTCCATGGCACTCCTGGYTGAAACTCTGTTTCCAACACAACAAAGAGGGAAATGTGTCAGGTTGTAATTCTCCAAAGCTTCTGTATTGTATTTATAGGGTGACCCGATGAAGGGAGGAATGATGAATCTGACTCCAGGTTGTCAGAAGGCTAATTTATTATTTTATAATACTATATTATATTAAAGAATACTATACTAAAGAATACAGAAAGGATGCTTACTGAATGCTAAAAAGATAATAATGAAAACTTGTGACACTTTACAGAGTCCTGACACAGCTTGGCCCTAATTGGCCAATGAGTCAAAACAACTCACACTGGAGTCCAATGAAACAATCTCCAAACACATTCCAAGTAAACACTATATGCCATCCTATACTAAAGAATACAGAAAAGATACTTTTGTAAGTATAAAGATATAGTATGTATTTTTAGTATAAGATATACTAAAAAGATAATAATGAAAACTCTCTCCAGAGTCCTGACACAGCTTGGCCCTGATTGGCCAAAGAGTGAAAACGACTCACAGCAGAAACTAATGAAACAATCACCTGTGGGTAAACAATCTCCTAACACATTCCAGACAAGCAAAACACACAGAAGCAAAGAGATAATAATTGTTTTCCTTTTTCTCTGAGGCTTCTCAGCTTCCCAGGAAAAAACTCCTGGMCAAAGGGATWTTTTCAGAGAATGTGAGTGCCACATTCCTGCGCATCAGGAGGACTCAACAACACGTTTGAGGGACACCAGCCCAAGAGCAAGGCTTTGGATTGAGTTACCTGGTGGCCAGTTTATGCTGGAGCCATTGGAAATCTTATCACTATCGGATTTGGCACGTGACCAGCTGTGAGGAACAGCTACAGGTGGGCTGGCAGGAGACTCACTGTTCTGCATCAGATCATAGCGGCCGTAGGAGTCATCGAGGGAGGACTTGCCTGGAGGACCAATACTCAAACCTCCAGGGATAGCACCTGCAAGGAGCCAAATAGAGGTTGTAGGATGGAGTTTCAGCAGGATATGTTTTGTTATTATTTGCCTTTTTTTTGTTTTTGTATTACAAAGGTAAAAGAAAACTAAAATGCAAACACAGTAAGCCAAGCTTAATGGCATCCGAAGCCTTAGCAGGGATTACAGCTGAGAGACACATTGCTGGTACAATCTAGATACTCAAGTTAAAGAATTCTGCATTAAATTCCTGAGAAAAGAGACTAAGRAATTCAAATCATCACACTGTTGGTAAATAGGAACTTGCTGAGGCAGCATACCAAGGAATATKCCTCATCTCATCCTTCCCCAGGCATTCAGTGCTGACAGGATGGATGATTTGAAATGGCTGTTCTCATGTTCCTACAAACTATCAAACAACAATTTGGCATCAGCAGTGCAGCTACTTGCAGAATAAAAAACTGCTGTAAAAGAAGTAATTCATGCTGCTCAGAATAAAATCCAGGATATAATAAAGTTAACAGAGCCCCGTGTTCTAACAGAATAAATTTGATACAGGAAATAAAGGAATTACTGGCTCAGGATACTGGAGGCATTAAGGATAAATGTGTTTAAACAGATTAGCAATCACTTCTGGAAAAGTAAGAATTTTTTGCCCCTAACTCTAGGCTGAGTAACTATGTAATCCATCATACTTTGCACAGGGAAAGGTTGATGATACTGGAAAAATTGTGGGAGAAAGCCAATGTAAAGTTTTTTTGGATTGAAGGTATGCAGGTCTGGAATAAGGGGAAGACTGTGGGACTTGTTTTGCCAACACTAAAGGCTTGTTTTACTTGAACTCCATGTTCTCAGGAACAAAATTCAACACATGAAAAATACATTCCTACACTGCATGCAGGGAGTGACAGCTGCAAGCCCTTCATTGCAGAAATCATCTATAAAATTGCACTTACACAAAAAAGGAACATGAGAGAAATAATTCCAATTGCACTGTGTCTGGAATCACCAAAAGCCAGGCAGGCAGYGGGACATGGGGGGGACAATGGCAGGGGACATTACCGTGCTTGCTGGAGTTCTGGTCAAGAGAAGAAGCAGCACTAGACAGATTATCCATTGAGTTGGGGTGTGTCCACTGAGGAAGGCGAGACTGGGACTGAGAAGTGTCCTTCACTGACAAACCACCAGTAATGTCCATGTTATTTACATTCATGTTCGGGTTCAGTCCAGCTGGGGAGGGAAAGAGATCCTTAGAAATCCAACATACACTGAGGGATTGAAAAGCTGGCTTTGAAATCCAGCCACAACATTGATTTTCAGGTATCTGTATGCATGTGTGGCATTGTCAATGCACATTTTCAAGAATTTTTGCTTTTATGGAACACCAATAGAACTCCCATAAATTCAGAAAAAGTTAAAACCTTGCTAAAAAAGGGGGGGAAACAAGATGTAGGGATAATATTTTAAAGCTGTCAGTATTTCTACTTGCAGTCTCTTCACTTGCCTTGGAAGAATGCACTGGAATGTTGAGTTTAAATCAGTCTGCACCATTCCATGGCAAAGCCAGAATATTCCTCATGTCTCCCCAGCATCCCCCACAATGTCTGCCACTTCATTTTGCTAAAAATCCCCCCAAAAAGGAACCAATTAAAGGTCAGAAAAACAGCTGCTGTTTTTCATAGCAGGTTCTGCACTAACTGGTTTCTATTTTGTATACACAGAACAGAATCATCCAGACTGTTATTAAGGGAATAATTTTGAAATGTTTCTGTGACARGAATCTGGGTCTTTCTTGATATATAATCCTGAATGTTAGCAGATCACAGAAAGCTGAGATATCATAAGAACCTCTCAGACTTAGGCCTTTAATTCACAATTTTTTTTGCACTCTGATGCTCTCAGCCACAACAGCTCACCACAGCAGTCAGAATTACCTTCTTAACTGCTGCATGGCAGATAAAGCTTGGCAATGCTATTGTATTCAGCATAAAGAGAGTCACAAAGAGATTAAATTAATTCCTTTATGTCAGAAAGGAAGTCTGTAGCATACATCAAACAATCACACAGCAAACAGGTCTGAAAGGTTYCTCTGTTCCCTCTGTATCCAGGCCCAATCAATTATTTTGACTTCAATCYTATTTGACAGATCTATGTCTAACCTACCACAAAATGCTGGTGAAGATTTCAGGAACTTTAAATTATTTATTCCAGTACTCTACTCTGCTTAAGCCAAGTGATCCTTAATGTCTAGATCTTTTAATAAACTTAAGTTTATTACCTCTTGCATTAGGAAATGCAAGTAAACGTCTTCCTAGKTCCCTTTTACATTTCTGAAGATCCTTGCATGTCTCTTAAATCTTCTCTTTAGACTTCTGAGCAGAGGATTTTATTTTTTCCTTACCAGTTGTGTTTTTGAAACATTTAATCACCTCCACTACAATCTTTCTGCATTCCTTCAAACTGATCCATGTYTTTCTTGAAATACATTGACCAAAACTGATCCCTCACCAGTGCTGATTACAGCAGAAAGATGACTTTGCACAACATTTTRCCAGATGATATTCCTGTTTATCAATATGACATTTGTGTATTTTACAACATGATGCTGTTTGTATTTAGTTCATAAATAGCAACATAGGGCATAGGTTGGACTCGATGATCTTAGAGGTCTCTTCCAACCTCATTATTCTGTGATTCTGTGATACAAAAGTAGTTAATTAGGCAAATATTCTGATTTTTGTAGGCAGAAAACAGATGAGCAGGTACAGCTACCATAAAGGCATGATTTTGTTCTGTGATTTCAGTGCTATTTAATAAACAAAAAACCAACCAAACATATATATATATGTAAAAATTATATTTATAGATATATTTTTCTCTCTCTCGATATATCTATCTCTATCTATATATATTATCTATCTATATATATATCTATATCTATACCTATACATCTATATATCTATCTGWATCTATTGAGATGTGTAGAGATATATAGAGATATATTGAGATATATATATAGATAGATATATAGATAGATATAGAGATATATGAATAAATATATAGATAGATGTATTTGTCACAGTGTGGAGCAAAATACTGAGGTGTGACTGGAGGAGATGYCCTCCCTGTGAGGAGCTGCTGCAGGAGGACACTCACCAAGAGGGTAAGGAGCAAAGGTGTTCGGTGAAGACTGTTGCTCTTTGGTCTGCAGGTCAGGAAGGCCGGGAGCCTGGGGATGGGGTGAAAAGCTATCCATGGCTGATTTGCCTGCAGAGGGGTGCAAAGATAGATGTGGAGGGGGAGGCTGCTGCTTCATAAGCAGGGCCTGGGCCAGCTGGCGCTGGTGCTGCTGGATCTGCTGCTGCATGTTATTGATTGTACGTGCAACCTGCAGGGAGAGAGCCAACAAACACCTGTCAGTGGGCAATCCACACTAACAACTGCACTTCTCTGCCTTTCTCTACACTGAAACAACACACTGCATCTCCTTACAAATACAAACTGCCTGTGCAAAGGGTTGAAGAAGCCTTCCTCAGTACGGCTGTGGATCAGCTTTATTTTTCATTTTATTTGTACTCAGTAACCCTCCCTGCCCAGCACTCAAGGCACGCACTGCATCCCTGATTTAAGGATGCCTTTAACTGCTTTGCTGTAACAACAAACACTCTGCCTTTCTCTACAATAAAAACAACACATGCATCTCCTTACAAATACAAACTGCCTGTGTAAAGGGCTGAAGAGCTTTCCTCCAGCAAGGCTGCGTATTTTTTTTTATTTTTTATTTATAAGCTTTATTTTTGATTTTTATTTGTACTCAGCACCCTCCCTGCCCAGCACTCAAGCCACACACTGCATCCTTTATCTTTAGCTGCTTTGCTGTAACAACAAAACACCTGTCAGTGGGCAATCCACACAAACACACTGCACTTCTCACAGTGAGATAACACACTGCAATCCCTTACAAATACAAACTGCCTGTGCAAAGGGCTGAAGAGCTTTCCTCCAGTAAGGCTGTGGATCAGCTTTATTTTTTATTTTATTTTTACTCAGCACTTCTCTGCCCAACACTCAAACCATGCACTGCATCCCTGATTTAAGGATGCTTTAACTGCTTTGCTGTAATGTCACTGAGCCTCTCCAAGCTACTGAAACCAACCCCTGAAGCAGAGATTGAGCTGGCAGGGACACCTACTTGCTGCTCCTGTTGTCTCATGGGTCCGGAAACGTTACGCTGAGCCTGTAACATCTGCTGCTGGATTTGTAAACGTTGGTATGCCTGTGGGGACAGGGACAGTCAGACACAGCACCCTCAGCAAGCTCCCTCCAGCTGCTCTGCTGCACCACAGCTCAGAAAAGGCCAACTCTGCAGTGCTCTGAAAACACTCCACCAAGCAACAGTAATGATCCTGCATTTTAGAGTGCATTTATTTAAGTCCCGTGTTCATTTTTAAAACAAAAACAACTAATAAAGTCCACATGGCAAAAAGTGCTCATAAAAGAGAGGAACCTACTTTTTTCTGAAATAACTGTAACACAAAGCAAAAATTAAAATAGAAGTTTATAATGTTAAACAAATAGTATAAATACTGATTGTTGMTTTTGGTTTGGCCATTTTGAGTTCTGCCAACACTTTATAGTTAAATCACTTGTGCTGCTTTATTCCTGAAAAAATCCACAATTTTCAAGTAGCTGCCTTGGCAGCAAATTCTTTTACAAGATACGTTTCTCTGAAACACTTTAATGAATTCATCAACATTTTGATGAATTCAAACAAAGGAATTCTGTGCAGGTATTTTTCAAGTAGCTGGGTCTCTTCAATTATTATGAGAATAATGCTGTGCTCCTCAAAACTAGAGAATATAATCAGAAATTACTAGTAGTATTAAACACTGTTACTAATAAAAGAGTTTGACCAGCACACTGAGATCAGCAACTGAACTAATCTGCCATCTGTAATTTMATTTTTAACACTGGCCAATACTGAGTTCACAATATCTCTTTTAAAAATATTCTTAAAATCCAATTAAGTATTTTCATATGCATTAAAAATACAGATGTAAAATTTGCAAACACAGCAAAAGTGCACAGAAGTAAGCAGTTCTTATCACATGACATGTTTAAAATACACTCCATTAACTAAAGGAAATTCACCCTAAGCTTTATTTTTCAGTGAGGCAAGTGAAGAAGTTCTGTAGGTAACTCAGGTGACCAGCACTGCCAAGATTTCTCTTTCTGTTGTGACACATGTGTCCAGTTTAATCTTTCCACTGACATGTAACACACAGGCCAGTGCTGTTTGAGAACACACTGTGTTATTCACACCAGTAGGAAGACAGCTGATTTTAGTTCAACTAATCAGCTGTAAAGGATAATTATTCCACAAATGACTATTTATAAAGCCTGTGGCAAAAAAAAAAAAAAAATTACTGTGCTTCTTTAAAAAGAAACTTTACCACAGAAATCAGCAGCTGATTGTTTTGAAGATCTGTCATGTCATTTAAAAATTTAGTCATTCTCCTATTTTATCTTCATGCCTTCAATTCTGATTTAGAGCTTATCTGCCTTTTAACTTACCAGCTGCAGCTGATAGAGCTGGTTCAACATCGTCATATGCTGAGGATTATTAATTGGCGAGGTTAACTGTGCAGGGCTGAGACCAATGTTTTTTGCTGCAAACTGCAAAAGCTGTGCTTGAACCTAAAGGAGAGAAGAGTGTTAAACATTGTACATTTACTTCTAACAGTGGCAACTGTGTGAGCCATTATTAAGAGTCACATCAGGTGGAAAATGTTATTATCACCATGAACCATCAAAAAAATTAGCAAGAGCCTCTAATACAATCATAATAACCATACTCAAGTGTTCATTTATAAAAAAAGAGATGAGAACAAATGCCTCAGAAACACCATTGTGCAAAAAGYAGCACGMYACATGCTCTAATTATATGACATGCATGTGAGAACACCTCAGCCATGCCYCATCTCCCTGCCTAGGAAACAAACAAATAACACAGACACAGCCAGGCAGGAGCATGACAGAGCACATGGGAAGAGTTCCAGGGAAAGGGAAAACATGAGTGAGGTGTTGTCTGACCTGAGGGGATAGAAACTGAGGCACTTGAGCACGAAGACTAGGCTGGGATGAATTAAGAGGTTGCACTGGCGGTTGCTGCGGCTGTTGCATGGTCCTGGCTTGTGCTGCTCCGCTATTGCCAAACATACCCAGATTGCCACTCGGTATCTGCAGKAGGACAGCAGTGACACAGGCACTTAGTGACACAACCTGGGTGCTACCTGTCTGTYCAGGCTTTATTCTTAGTGATTATGACAGGCAGGAATCAAGAGACCAGCACATACAAAGTTTAGAATTGCCGTGTAGCCAACATCCCAAACCCCCAAAACTTTGTACAGTTGCCTGAACAAAAGGCAGCTGAAGTTGAAGATGGCCTTTATAAGGATGCAGAACCCTAGAGGGTCACAAGATGATCAATCAAATGTACTTGCCAAAAATGTTTGTATTTGTATAGCAAAGGACAGGAGAATGGAGGCATTAAACTCACAGTAACCCCATCCTCCAGCTGGCTAAGCAGTTTTTTTACTTAGTCATTTTACAAAGCTACTGATAATGGACATGCTATTAGTGGAGACTGCTTTGTAAAGCTGTGCTTAATGGGCTGTAAGTGCTGGACAAGTATTGCCTTAAGAAAACTGACTTTAAAGGAATATACATAATAAAGAGTCGCAACAGAATGATGAAGTTTTTCTGTGTTGTTATTTCATATCTTTGCTGGGACTTCAGTTTGATGACAAAAATAACCTTGTCATAATCAACAGTACTTAATGGCTTCTCACTCTCATGGTGGTTATCAGTTTTCACCCCCCTTCATCTCTTCTCCTTTTCTTTCCCTCTCACCTGTTCTACACAGGGGCCAAAACACCCCCTTAACRCAATGCTCTACCCGACCCACGTGCTGGAAGCCCAGTTTTTTTTCTTGCTACCTGTTAAAACTCTGAGATGCCTTGACACTTGGAGCCATCATCATATCACAGAATATTTATACCAGCCAGGAAAGATAAATTAGAGCAATCTCACTGCCTTACAGTCTGGGACAATTAGCAATGCCTCAAAAAAGAGATTTCTCATCAATGAAGGCAGAGCCACACCAGGGTTCAGGGGTGTAAATCCACAACACTACAGTCTCTTCTGGATGGGTATGTGTCATCAGATTACAATTACACTGTTTTTTATGTCCTGTAAGGTGAAACATTCACACAGCAGGCAGCTCCTCTCTGATATTTCACATGAACAAAGCTGTTGCACCTGCAATTTAAACCCATTTTTCCTGGGGAAAGAGGCTGACAGGCACTAGCAGCTACTCCAAGAGAGCCAAATTCCCCTCMGCATCTCCCCCAACAGCCTTACCTGTCTAGAAGAATTCAAGTTTTGCATGCCCAGCCCTGAGGCAATCCCGCCCAGGGTCTGATTAGGGAGTGCACTGTTTGAAAGGGGGAGCTTCAGGCTTGGTGAAGGCAAAAATGGTGAAGTAGTGGGCTCTTCCACTAGGCCGCCATCCTGATTGGAGAAAGAAAGGGTGAGCTGTGTGCATGCCAGGAGCCCACAGCACAAACCAGAGTCCCATGGAGGCACAGGAGGGTGAGGATGAGTAAAAAGAGATACATAAAAAAAGGGATGAATAACAGGGAATGGAAAGCATGGAGTGAAGGGAGAAGAAAGAGAGAAACAGGATTAAGGTACTGTTTTTGGTAATTTTGTTGTACTTAATCCCCCAAATGCACAATCACCCTCACCCACCTTTCCAAAGGAAAGGAAGGATTTTAGCAGCTGACTGCAGAGCTATCATGTGGCCATTGCCTCCTCCCCAGTTAAGTTTTCTCCTTTCTTCTCCACCAGACTGAAAGGTGGAAAGGAAGAGGCCCAGCACATTTCAGGCAAGCCCCTCTGTCTGTCTGGAAAACTCCAGACATAACCCAGCACTTTTAACAAACCCAAAACTTGGGAAAGGCCACATCAGCTTATTTGACACCAGTCTGGATTTGGTTCCACATCATAGCTCTGCTCTTAAAAAAGCATTTTTGCAATAATCCCCTTTCCTAACTGAGACACACGAGCCTCTTTTAATATTCACACAGCGCTGAGTTATTAATACCCCACTCTGAAACATTACACTGCAAGGCAGCCAATGAACACACACCATCAACCCCAGTAATGACAATATCAGCTGGGCAGCCTTCCTGAACATCCCCAGGAGGAGGCAGATTTTAGCAAGGCAGGAGGAGCCCTCTCTGCTAACTGGGCTGTGAGGAACCACAGCTGAGRGTGGATCTGATGCACAGGAGGCAGCCCCCACAGGGGGCAAACAGCAAGGCAGAAAATAAAATAAATTAGAGCACCCCCAATCAAACAGGTAGATCTCTGTTCGTGTTTCAGTGGGGCACCGAGTTCTATCTCAAACTGTGCTTTGATGTCTGGGAAGCCTGGGGTAAGAATGATCAAATAACACTGTGTACAAAGTAGGGCTCCAAAAAAACAGGCAGAGAGYAAAAGCTTTAATTTGCAATGTGCTGGGTTGGTGTTTTTCAGGCAGTATGATCATTGTAAGGAACGGCTTTTTAAAGAGGTGAGGAGCTTRATTTCAACCAATAAATTCAAAGTCCCAGAAGACTGTGAGATACTGGTGAACCTCCTTTGTTGAAAAAGAAGCCCAGTCTGCTTACCACATACCCAAACAGATGACCTAATGCAGCAAGCATGCTCAGTGAATTACATGTTTTAAATTAATCCTGAAAAATGCATTTTCTACAGCTCTCCTTTGATGCAAAGGAAAAGTTTCTTTACTATCAGGCAAAGTGACACTTGACATCCTATCRGACTATCCTGAGGGGGACACTGACATTTTCTAATGATATCCCCAAGGCCTTTCAGCTTGAGATATTTTACATTCTACTGGACATCAGTCACACTCCACAAACAACTGCAGCTTGCATGACAGTAACAGGTTCAAGGATTTCTCTTTAGATCACAGACACATGTTTACAATTCTACCCTTCCCCCTTCAAAGTGAAAATAATTTCAAGCTTGGTGCTTGCTCTCCCCTTCAGATGCCATTGTTCCTATGTGAACAGACCTACTGACCATGAAAAACCCTCCCTGCCCCCCAAATTTATTCAAGTCTTGCCTTACTGACAGTATTTTTTCTCAGTTTGGAAATAGGCAGTGCCAAGGATGGTGAAGGACACACTGGAGACTCAGGCATTTCATTTCCAGACTCCTTCACAAGTGTGTTCCTTGGCTGAATTGCAGCAAATGGCTTTGTGTGAGTTTATAACATTTTATTCATATTCACCTGGTTCTATTTTATTTAATTTGAACTTGTTGCAATGTGCTGCACAAATCTCTGCTCTGTAACTGAACTAAAATCAATTCATTTAACATGAAGTATTTTAGTTGGTCAAATTAAAGCACCCTTTAGCATTTTCAAYCCAGACTAGAGGACAATTTTACTGCTCACAGTGGTTTCTGACCCATTATTTCTCAGGATCCTTTATGTAATAATTGTTTCCTGAAGAACAATCTTTRCTACCTAACCTTTCCTCTTCAGCAATTTTCTTACAAATTTATGTTACACTTCTTCCTCAGGCTACTCAATTAAAAATCAAATCATCACATTAATGCTCAATCCAGCACTGCTTTTAACTTTTTTGAAGGGATTTGGCACACCCATAAAATCCTGCTGGCAGGAGTGTTTCCTACTACAGTTATCTAACACAAGGCAGCACCACACTGGTGTTTTTGAGGATTTTGGGAAGTCTCTCACAATAGTCTCACATATCAAATGTGACAGAATGCAAGTGGAATTACTCAAAGGTTTTTAGTCCTATYAGATATGGACAATTTAGCAGAGGATGCCTGGACACTTTGGCAGTCACCTGCCAACAACTGCCACTTCATGAATCAAAATGTCTCAACAGGCAGATGAGAGGCTGATGAATCTGCCAGAGCTCTTTGCATGAAGTCAGTTACAGAAACAGCTGGCAGGAAATACACACTGACTTCTTTAAAAAAAGATTGAAATAAAAAAATCCTTTCCTAAAAGAGGAAGTTAAAGTAATAAAATCTCATCTAAAATAAAGTTATCTTCAAATCAAACAGGAATTAGGCAAAAGAAACCTGGAGGAAATGCAATACTCAAAGTAGTGCTCATCATATAAGGGGTGATGAAAATGGTTTCAGTCATTYGATCACAGGTGGCTGAGATGAAGCAAAGAAGAATTTAGAAGAAAACTTTAAAAATCCTAGTGATCATTATCAAATTGTGACATCTAAAAAAGTTTCTCCATATTAACACAATATTCTCCTTATTGTCCCAYAGATGAAAACCAATCACAGTCCCCAGAGATTACTGGGCTCAGAATGTGAAGGATGAGGCTGAAAAAACCCAACAAACACTATGTTCAAATCAGAAACAAGGAACAGGTGTAGTCAGAAGATTTTTGGAAGATTTTTTGGATGCTGAGAGGCATCAAGGCTCAAAGACCTGGATTTTGCAGCAGTAGAGCAGAGGAGCTGATCACTGACTATGAGGGATGGGGAAAAGGACACTTCATTTYCAAGGTGYGAATTTCAGAGTRCCAAACCAAACTCTATATTTGAAAYAAAAGATCCCTTCTCTAGGCTTATTTCTGGTATTTTAAGGATGTTTCCAGGAAAATTTGACATGTTTTTCTTACAAATCTGATGGRTCCAGAAGGCACCAGGTAACATCTTCAGGCAAACCTGAAGCACAGCATGCCTGCCACCAAGTGTGACATAATGTGGTTGAGATCACGTATCAGGGCTGCATCTTTATTCCCTCAAGGCCACTGGATATTCTCCCTTGTCCTTTTATGGTGCTACAGGTCAAGATAACATCCTGAGGAATAATAAATTAACAAAGCAATGAGTGCTGAAGATTGACTCGGTGTGACATGGAATAAAGAGCACCTGCAGCAAGCAGAGAAAGCAAACACTCAAAGGTGATMTTGAATTGCACAGACCACTCCTGATGCAGACAGAACAGGGAGTTCACTGGGTCCACAGGCAAATGTCAGGGTTGGAAATTCTCCCTCCTCAAATGTACAAAGTTAAAAAAATATGAAGTGCTGGCTTTAGCTGTCTTGAGAAAAATGATGGTGTCTCAATGCAGGTGAGCTGAGAGTGGTAACAATGAGCACACCACCCCAAATTACAAATTCATGGAGAGGAACCTTGCAGAACTTATTGAAGACTCAACAAAAGGATGGTGAGTWGATAAAGCAGTAAGTAAAACAAGGAATGCTGGCTGGAGTGCTCAGTCCAGCTGTGTGGAGAGCTTGTTCCTCACCATGGATGACCTACACAGAAACAAGACAGTCCAGACTCATGCCCTGAAACAGTACCTCAAAGGGCAAAAAGGTTTTGGAGGAATTGCTTAACTAGCATGAGCCGTAAATCTGGAAAGAATTTCTTTGGAGGAATAAAAACTCTGTGTTCTTAGAGTAGAAACTATATTTATTTAATTCACTTAGCAAGTTGCTCAACACTGTGATAGCTAACAAATACAGTGTGGGATTATTTCCTTTGTTAGAGCCAAGTCACTGTGACAGATTATGCCTAGACTGATAGATTTTACTTACTGTATGAATATTAATGATTTTAGTACTCCCTTCTCAATAGTTGTGTTTAACATATGTTTCCAGAATTATGCATCATGCTGCACATAATGCACCTCTCTCTCTGGCAAGAATTTTACTGCTGAAGGTATTGTTATCCAAGAAAAGGAAAGGCTAACTGGCATGCARGCATCTTTTGTGGCCTTCAATTAACACATTCATTAAAGTCTGCCATGGCAAAGAATGAGCTTTATATGAGTGSATTTCATTACTGCCTCACATGCTGTACACAGCTCATGTGAAATGAATTGGTTTCAGCACAGTTTGTCAAAAGCACTGATTTCTGTGGTCAGAATCRTCTACCACCCATCTGTATGAACCTTTAAATAACCTGTGAAATACAGAATGACATCTGAGATTCTTCTTTACTTGTCAATAATTTTCAGGGGGATTCTTAGGTGATTTGATAAGTTCCTCCAGGATTTTCTGTCAAGGCTGTAAATCTCATTTCCTACTGAAGATTTGGGTCCCTTTTTCATATATTCTTTTCTTTAGTCACTTTGAATCCTGGACATCACAAACTTCTGGAGACTTTTTCCTCAGTCATTAAACAGTGCTGGAAAATTTGTKATATGTGGTCACAGAAAGGGAAGCTCATTGGAGAAGCTATTTATGACTGTGCATGTCTGCTCTGAGATGCAGCAAAAATACCTGAACTCCTCCTTTGTATTTAAGTACTGAATTTTCACTGAAATTTTTAAGAAGCTCAAGACTAAAAGAAGAGAAATTAAGAGCCTAATTCTTGGAAGATTTTGGCCTTGGTCCTGCCTGATTTTGAATTTGGGCAAGGGTCACTGACTGKACTCTCACAGATTGCTGTGGTTAACATTTTTGCTCTTATTTTTCCCCCATTTCTAGTTCCACTGTGTTACTGATTCCTTAGCAAGTTTTCAAGTGTAAAATTGGGGATGATCATTCTTTATTTCTTTCTGAGAATGAAATAATTTCTCCTTTCCACAAGAACTGAATTCCCCACAAAACTGAAAAAATACAAGAAAAGGAACAAAACCACATCCATCACATTTCTTTCTACGCTTTCTAAGCAGACAGTGAAAATCCTCATCATTTTTACACTGTGCACACTCTGACTTGTGCACCACGTTCCTGCTGCTGAGCTCACCTTGTCAAGGAAGGTGGGGCGGTCCATGGAAGACTCTTTGGAGATTGGTGGTGGGCGGCAGCCAAGGGGTTTGGTGACCATTCCATTATAGTCGGTCACTCCCATTCCACGCTTGTCCATTTCCACCTTCTTTTCCAGCAGAGCACCTTCACAGAAAAGGAAAATATATTGGAAAAGGTGAGGCAGAGGGAGTAAAGTTGCCAACAGCAGTTCAGAGAAATACGTCTTGCTTACAAAAGCAAGGCAAGAAAATAAATATTTTCCAATTAGTCTGAGTATAATCAAATGCTTATAATCATGCATGGTTCCTGTGTTGCTTTAAAGACAAAAAAGTTACTTACACAGATACTTACTCATGGCCTGATCAAGATTCATACTGTTGCTCTTCAAGGCCTCTTCCGCTGGCTCTCTCTGTCAAAAACAGGAATTATGTTAAGAGGAAAAGTAATCACGTTGATGTGATTTCTAAGTAACCTGAGAAAACACACATAACTCTTAAATACTGGGTTTAATGTTTACTCAGCAGCCTAAATAATGTCTGTGTGTGTTTTTTTCCTGCTTTCAGCAATTCTCACAATTCAGGTATTTCAGTTTGTCAAGGAAGTACTGGCTCTACAAGGTGAAACACATTGTTCTGTTTAAACATCTTCCTGTTTTCCATGAACACTCAAATATCACCATGATATGACTTTCTTTATAAGAAACAACCCAGCTATACTCTCATTTCATCTGATTAATGAAAAAAGAGGAATGGGAGSGGATTATTACTGCAGTTCAAAGTAATACCTGTGGTTATAAAACTATGAACTTCAAAATCTTATCCCAGTTCATCTCAGAGCATTCTATAGGTTTAGAGCAGATTTCTGAAATCACAGTATGTGTTTAAATGCAGGTCAGAGCTACTTTCTGGCCTGGAGACTGAAGATCTTGGTGTAGCTACAGTCTGAAACAGCCACAGTCAGAAGTACAAATCAAAAGCTAAGGCACAGTGTGCTGGCTGAGCACTACTCACAGGGAAGCCCATGTCTGTGAGCTGTTTTATCAGACGGTTCATGATCCAGGCCTCATCCTGCTTGCTAGATGTCTTCATGCCCTTAGTAAATAAATGGGAGATTCCATTAATGGGCTGCTTGCCACGTTCATTGTAGTGAGATGTACATAAAAGAAATGGTAAGTGGTTTTTATTAATAGCACATGCTACTGAAAGATGTATTAGTACATTAATTCAGAAAGTATTGAAGAACCCTCCGAGCAACGCGACTACGATTCTCTTCCCCCAAAAGTGTAAAAATTTATCTCAGCTGAATAGGTGTTCAGTGTACTATTTAGTATTTGATTTGCTGGCCACTGAATTAAAGCCACCTTTGAATTTACGTATTTCATTTTAATCCTTGGCAGAAATATATAACGAAATAAAGCTGAAATAGTACAACACTTCCTGAAAAACATTCCCAAAAACAAGTTTGCAACCTTGAAGTTAAGAATGTTACTCAGTGTATTTTCTTAAAAACAAACAAGAGCGTCTAGATAAACACCTTTAAAAGATCTTTGTGCAGCTTTTCTATCACAATATCCTTAAGAAGTCTCTTCTTTTCAGTTCTCCAGAAAGTACCAAGGGACAAGCGCGGATTTGTTTTGGGCTGCGGACAGTACAAGAAACAACCATACTTGATCAAATCACCGGCCTAACTGTTGGCTAATGGATTAACAAACAAAGTGGCTAAATGCATTCCCAATTCCTTTAAGTTACAGCCTGGCCTTGTCCTGAAATAAAGACTGTGCAATGGAAAATTTCCTCACACAATTGTCTACGTTCTCGGTTGAATGCAGCATTAACACAAGTTCACTTTGTTCTCACACACACACACACACACCGTCCTCACAAATAGAAAACAGCTTTTTGTGTTAAACAGCGCTATCACAATGTTTGCTTTTCCACCACCATGGGAAGTGTCTGAAAGCCCCCTTAACACCTTCTTCTCTTTCTGTTAATACATTATCATTCTTTAGAATACATGGAAGTTTATAAAACTTAGAGAAAACAAAGGCAACAACAACAAAACTCCCGAAGCATRTGACATGCCTAAATTCAAAGATCACCCATTTTCCCCTGGAAACAAGGTAGGCTGTACTTGAACCACTGTAGTGGCAAGCTGTGCTCGTGTTCAGGTGTCAGATTTAATTTCAGGTGTTTAATTTCAGGTGTAATGCACCAGCAAATTTGTGACAACTTACTCTACAAACGTTACACTAATTCCACTCTTGCTAGAGAGTGTCTTTATTTTTGTCTTACCTTTTGAAGTCCTTTCTTCGGGGCATTCCCCCAGGAATTACAGGAGGAGCTGCTCTCTTGTGAAGCAGTATTATTCCACATATCTCCTTCTTCATCTTCCCACTGACTAGTACTGAGATTCACATCATCCCCACCACTGCCCCAGCCTTCTTGCATAGATTTTGAAGCTGGAGGGAAAGTGGGAGAAGAAAAATATTATTCGGGTTCCTGCCAATTTCACAGAAGTAGTCTTTTGTGCCACATCTAGTGTGCTAACATGAGCATTTTCAAGAGATAAAGAGGTTAACTGGCATTAAAATTATAAGAATGTCTTCTTTGAAGCTAGCAAAAAAAAGGTAAGTTCTCTAAATACTCAGAGAAGAAAACATCCAGCAACTTCCAAGTCCTGCTTTTCCCAGAACCAGTAAGATCTGTGGTCATGGCCACTCCACTCTCCCAGGAACAAGYAACCAAAGTACGAGCACACATTTGTTAAGTGCTATTTTGTTTTCAATGAATCTCACCATTTTACCTACCCCATTCTTCCATGAACAAACCAGATTTCTAAGTCATTAATGCTCAGACATTCATTCCSATCTTGAAGAAAGGAGAATCTGAAAGGAGCTTGTGGGCTGCAGGAACACTTCACATTCAGTGACGAGGTTGTATCACCTCAGTCTGTTTTATTCTGTTTACTCTGTTTAAAGCTGGGATTACTCATCTTAAGAGCTCTCACTCACCCTTTTATGTTTTCTGGGAATTCTAACTACYTCTCACTATGGTATTTTGCAGAAGTGAATCTCTAAGCAACCTCCACAGCCAAGAGGAGAGTCTAAAGCAATCACAGTGGCCCTCAGGACATTCAGAGATGGAGGAGATTTATTAAATACCACGAGTTAGGAATCACGAACGAGGAAGTTGTTCAGGATGTTCCTGAACCTGGCAACAGTTTTAATGGCTGAAGAAAACACCCACTCACTCAGTTTAACACAACATGAGGTTGTTATCATTAGTGGTTCTCAGGTGTTGCTTTTCCTACCAGAATCAATTCTATCTTGACTGTTCTCCACTGCTTCTCATCCCAATACAGGTTTTTTTRAGACACCAAGGCTTTAAGTCCTAYTCACGTTCTTCTGCAGTTTCACATRTTCCTGCACCTCTGCCATGCTGCTTTCCAAACACACAAAACTACTCTCCTTTGAAGTTCCAGATGGATGCACCATATTCATATTTCTGAATTAACTGAGTATTTGGATTAACATGACCTTGTGACAGCTAACACAGTTTTGAGAATGAAATCACCAAGGCCGCCTGTGACTGAAATGCAGAGAAAAGCAGAAGTGGCAGAAACAAACCCCCTCCCCTGCCAGGACAGTGGCAGCCCTGTGTGTACCTGGTTTGCACAGTGCTGGGGCAGCAGCTGGAGCATTTGTTCTTCCATAGGTCCCTGCAGGCTCYGCAGGATTCTCTCCCCACCCGGTCCCACTGCTGGGGGGCTTCCCCCAGGCTGAAGTGCCATTATCAACTGCAGCAGAAGGGGAGGAAGGCTCTCCCCAGGAAGCTTCACTCTTGGTGTGGACAGCAGGCATCTCTCCCCAGCCTGCTGGAGCAAGGCAAGGAAAACAGTGATGAGAGGAAAGGTTTCTTCATCAAATAATTRAAAAAAAGTTTAAATTTTGCTCATGAGTTTCTCTGGAAAGAGCATGAACCAGTAAGTACATACAGTGATTGTAGTTAGGTGTGTTTAAAAAAAAATCCCTTAAATTTGGTTTTAAGAGTTTTTTCTTAYTTCAGTACTAATGCCAAGGTGTCAACACAGAAAGAGGGTTTTTCTCCAGAGCCAGCAGCAACCAGGCTGCCAAGTGAGCACCACACTGGTCCCAAGGAGCAGCTGCTCCCACCTGCCCAGGGCCAGAATTCCAGAGACCAAGACCCCAGTCTGACTTGGGCCTTGCTCCACTGAAAGARCTTAACCAATTTTAATTCCTTTTCACTGTTCACAAATTATAAAATCTCTTTTCTCATGCCCTGGCAGTAAGATGTTGCTTGATTGTTCCCAATTTGAGTGAAGATTATCTGTGCTGAATGTATTCCTTAAAGCTTTTATTATAGCTCATGGTTACCTACCTATCCCTCATCACTGACCCTCTACATTATAATAAATATTATTTTAAGGGGAATTAATCAAGACTGCAATGAGAATCCATAATCAAACCACAGGCAATGGCAGGTAGAAGCCATTGTTTTCCTACAAAGCATTACATGAACTCACTGAAGACGTAAGCTACTCCGAAGAAACAGCTTTAGTCTGGCTGGCCTTGAATGTAATGCTCTTAAATCCATCTGACAGGATTTTAGCCCTGCAGCTGAACYTGGCAGCAACAGCCACAGGGCTCCTGAGCCTACAGAGCAACCTGACCAACACAGCAAAAGGGGTAAACTGAATTTACAGCCATTGTTACCAGAGATTTTCTGGAGAGAGGACTTGGATCACAGGTGGAGTTCAAGGTATTTTGTAAACAAGCACAAAGAGAGGCACAACAAGCAAGAAAACAAAATTCTTACAGATACCTGACACTAACCTATTTTTCTACAATTGTAAAAAAAACTACATCCCATTACATGACAGCTGAGATCTTCACAAATATTGTAGAATTCAGTCTGCTTGAAAATTCCACTGGTAATTAGGCTGCTAAATGAGGAACTTGTTCCCTTTTCATTGGAGATGAATGTTATTAAGATGAGTATTTTCTAAGTGAATGACCAGATGCTGCTTTGCCACAGCATTATTTCCTTTTTTTTGCTCCACAATGGTATCTGTAAAAATACTCTGAAAAGGTTTCAAAAAGCTGGAGCAACATTTTCTCCACAAATTGACACCCAGAATAGGTAGGCAATGGCAAGGGAGTGTCTAACAGTACCTTAAAATACACTGAAATAACCAAACATAATGGTTCACTGAGCAACAAGTCCTTGCAGAACTCACTGAATTCCACAGAAATCTCRTTACCAGAAACTGCAGCAGCATCCATTGCCAATAACAACTCAAACATTGCCTGGCAGAGAAAACAATCAAATAAATGGGCCCAGAGCTGTGCATTGCTCCCYTGTTCCTGCATTATATATTTATTTTAGGCTCTATTCCTTACAGCAGCTCCCAGACACTGATGCAAGTGCAGATGGCACAGTGGGTGCCAAATTCTCCACTGGTGTGTTGCAGCTTCAGAAAACTCCTTCTCTACCAGTAAGAGGCACTGAATTTAAAGAGAGCTCCTGAAACAACTCAAAATGTCACTGTTTCATTCAAGCTATTTCCATTTGAAACAAAAATGCCATGGTTTAGGTTCGATCAATGTACCTCACATTTCTGGTTATTTTAAGGTGTGTAAAGAAGATAAACTYGCAGATCCACAGATGTACCCAAATGAACCTGTACTTAACATGACAGCTTCCTTGGTGTTGCACCTGAAATGCTTATTTCAAGGTTCCTGCTTGTATTTTCAAGCCAACTTTATTTAAAGGAAGCTTTATTTGAGTTTCTGCCTCYCTACTCAGGAGGCAACTGGCAGACAACTGTGAGTATTAAATCATATTGGCAGCTGAAAAAGATTAACTGCAGGCAAATGAAACACAAAACAAAACATCTCCACAACACCACCCAGACTGCAAACAGGGACAGTGCAGAGTATCTCCCTGACTTCATGCAACCTCTACTGGAAACTCTACCTAATTCAATTTAGGAAATCATCCTTAAAACACAATTTATACATTAAAAAGACAAAGTCTGCTATGCTATAGAGTAAAAACCTCAAAAAACCTGATTCTTCTGTTGCTCTTAGAAATTCAACAACTTCAACTAAAGGCCACAGATGTGTCATGTCCAAATTATTTCAAGTGCTTTTAAATGCACTGAGCAGGAAATAATATGGGATTACAAATAATGGGAGAGCCAGCCTTTAATAACAGAAAATAGTACAAGTACATAAAAGCAAAAAAAATAGATCAACAAGAAGTTTTCCAACCTATCTTAACAGATAAAATTAAGTGCAGGAAATTAGTAAATAAAACCTGAAGGCTGCTGGAAAAATAACCTGTGCACTGCAAGAATTACCCTGTCTGTAAATTCTGAAGCACTTCTCAATTGCAAACCTGTTTRCCCTCTGTGTAAATACTGCTGTCCCAGTGCTACTGTCTCTGTGCTATCTTCCTAWGACTCCAAATGATTCTGTTTTAGAAAGTTTAAAGGTGAATAAAGTCACYTTTTTGAATGAATGATGCAAAACTCCCCATGGCTGTTGGGAAGGCAAACCAAGATCTTTGAGCAGTCTCAAAACCTGAACCTCCCAAACYTTTTCAAAAGTTCTGCTTGGTGAAAACTTCCTATTTTCTGATGAAAATGATACAGATTTAGGCTGTCCTGGTAAAAAGCTCCTTAAAACCCACCCAGATCTGCACAAATGTTGTTTCACAACAGAACATGCTCCATTTAAATGCTTCTCTGGCAAGAAAGTGAGGTTTTAGTACTGAAGTTTTTAAACATTGTTAGAATTGCAAGAAATGAAAAGATCCCAGTAAGTAATAAACATGGACACATTGGCAGAGCTTTGTTTTATAGAAATAAAAACATAATTAACATTGGYCCACAGCCAACAGGAAATCCTCAAGGGAAAGTGAAATGTTAACTAAGCTGTGGCAGGATGCAGTTGTTTTCCCTCAAAATAACCCTATAGCTATTTGGATGGCAGAAATTGTTTTCTTTCAAGTTGTTGGTCCGTGATAAATACCAGAGCACATGAGCACAATACAGGCAAACCAAAATATTAGAACCTTGTATAGATAAGAAAGAAGATATTAGGCAGAAAAGAGGTTGTTTGCTAATTACACACTAATTATTCTGGGTTTTATATATATACATTTAAGAGCCATCTACAAGCTTTAATCTTTCAAATTCTCATTTTCTGACAGGGATTCCAGCTCATCACTGAGCATTCAGAAAGCTCTAATTTGGGTTTCAGCAGTGACATCACCCTTGTGTGAAAATCGAGGGCAGCTCTCTCAGCATCACTTGGCTYCCCCCCAAAACCTGGCTATTCATGGGCTGAGCACCCACCAGAGGGTTTTAGGTTTTCACATGAGCACCCTAAAGGAGCCCAAAGCTGAGCTGCTTTCAAATCCATTCTGATGGAAGTTCAAAGTAAGAAAAACACTGCCATGTGAGCTGCCACTTAGTGGCACTGGATTATAAAAGGAACAGAGATGTTTGGAGCTTTCAGAACTTAGACGCAGTTCAGGTTTTTAAAACTTAAGCTCCTCACTCTCMAGTAACCACAAAGACCTTAATTTGTGACCTACAATCCCCACAGGGAAGCCTGTGTTATCTTCTGTTGTTTCTTTCCTCAGCTGGAGGATGCTGGAACCCTGCCAGGCTCTCCTGATATAATGAGCAGGAAAGCATCAAGCCCACTCCTCAGCACTTGGAGGGAGGATCTGATGCTGTTTGGGAACCAAAAATCTCTTTAAATCATTTTTGTTTGCAAAACCATTTCTCATTTCTTATTCCCCTCATATCAAAGCTGRATGAGTTAGAAATGCTAGGAAGAATTATGCACAAGTAATTTTGATTGAAACCCAATTCAACACACCAGCTTTCTGCCCCTCTTTCTAAGTAATTCACCAGTACCTTAAGAATAAGCTCCTATAACCACTAAGGACTGTATCTATCACATTATCTATCTCTTTCCCCCCTCTTTTTTTCCTCTTCTTTTCCAATGGAAAATGAAACTCCTTAGAGCATTCTTCATTTTCACCAAGTGTTTACCAACATCTGCTTCCCATCAATGGCTTTCAAGTTCTGCCTTCAAAGGATCTGGAGAACTTCTGGGGATGGGTGACAACTTGAATAACAAGACTGCAACTTGGCCTCTATTTCCAAACTAATAAAGCATACACTCCAATCCCAAAAGGAACTGTTAATCCTTTGTGAACTCCTAACTAGGGCTGTGCGGCAGAATTAAAATCCACTTCTTTGCCTGCAGGATGTGTGASTGTGACAACTTCCATCTGCCAACTCCTCCCTACTTATACAGGAATGGAATCCTTATTCAATGATTCCTTATTCATTATATTCCCTGKAAGTGACTGGCAGAGCTCATCATGACCCAAGTAGGTGACAAAATGCCCATGGTAACTACAGAGTTCAAGAGTTGCAGGATTTTAGATGAGCATGCACTGTAGCACGGGCTCTAATAACACAATCATGCAACTGCTGCTGGATGAACTTTGCTTGTGGATTGCAGAAGTCTCCTGGTGACAGGATTCTCTACAGAGGCTGCAAATGCACAGCCAAGTGGAGAGGGGATTGGAGCAGGAAAAGGAGTTAAACAGCACAAATCCAAAGTGCAGGGCCCTGTCTGCGTGGGAGGCAAGACACTCACTACTTGCTTGCCATGTTTTGGATGATTTGTGGATGTTTCAGGTCTGTGTACATTTCCCCCAGAGTGTGAGGATGCTGCTGACAGCTGCCATGTGCTGCCTGCCCTGGGAAAAGGGGGCTCCTGCCCTCCTGCCTGAAGGGGAGTCCCTGGGATCCCTCCCTTGGAACTGCACTGCTGCTTTGTATGGGAGATAAGCACAGGTCCCTCTCTGGCACAGACACAAGCACACAGCAGAGCTCAAGACACAGGGACTGCTCTTCGCTTCCATTTAGACAAAAATCCTTCCAAATATTTCCATGTTTGACCTTTATACTTGTACCATACCAAGAGTTGGTAATACACCTTTATATACACTGTACCCAGAACTGCTGCACTATACCAAGTATAAGGCTTAATTTATGCCTGCTACAACTTGATCTAAATTTTAGTATCAGACCCATATTTTTAATTGTCTTCACTATTACTCATTTTGTCCTTTTCTTGCATGCTGACTCAAATATATTCTGAGAGCWGGCTTTGCTTATCTCAGAAAATTAAAAAAAAATAAAGGAGAAGATCAAAGATTTGCTTATCTTAAAAGATCTCAGAATCTTTCTAGCTCACATTTTTCAAMAAGCCCAACACTCACTTGAACCTGGTTGGGGGGCAGCTTGAGCAGGGTGGTTACGTGCTCATAAGCAGCTTTCTGAATCTGCAAACAAATTGCTTCAAAGAAACCCTTTGCTGCTGTTCATGCTCCAAAGGAATCARTGCAGATTAACACCAGCTTTTAAATTCCATTTTCAAAATCTGAAGGGCTCAGGATCGTTAAGTTTTCCTCTATAAGGTGGTAATTATTTGAATAACATTAACAATGCATGGCTATGTATGAACAGTTTCACAAGCACCAAAGTAATCCTCCAAAAATCACCTTAATGAAAAACAAAACCTCACCTCAACCCAACCAAAAATCCACTTCCATGATATTTCCATTACAATTCAGGAATCTGAATTCTTGTTTCATGGGTAAAGTTTTAAATATGGATTAAATAAGGTAGTCACATATGTTGGGCTGACCAAGTACAAAGCCATTTAAAGATTTCTCCTTCTGGAGCACGTTATTTCATTAAAATAGGTACCCTCTACTGTTAACATATTTGACCAGAGTGGGGAACCTAAGACTATTTTTATACAGACATTAAAGCAAATTTGAAACATTCCAAAACATCAAAGAGAAAAAGGATGGGAATGAAAGAACAAATCCCATTTGGAGAAAAACGTGGTTAAAAAGTCAGTACTTAGCCATGACCACGATGAAACTAAAACCTGGAAACAAAACTCAGATGGAGAATTTGAAATAGTGCATGATTACATTTTTTTGGAAAGGTCTGTGGTCATGATATAGGTATAGGCTGCTAGTGTAACCTTTATTTAAATACCTCTCTTTTAAGCATTTTCCAATTTTTTATGCATTTTTATTCCTTGCTGCTGGTCTACAACAGCACCTTGCCTTTGATTAGAAAAATTCCTAAATGCCTAAAACCTTGTCTTTGAAACACAACTGAAGTTAGCATAACTTAACTTCAGCCACCCTGAATATTAACACCTGGAATCAGTCCTGCTTTTTGAGAACTACACAAAATCCAGGATGCTGCCTGTGCCRGACCCCTGAGAAGAGAACCATTTCTTCATAAAAGACAACAAGCTGGACAGAGAAACAGCAGCAGCCTAAATTCATGCAATTGTTAACAAACATCTGTTGCCAAGAGATGTTTTGCAGAAAAGAAACAGATGCAGACTGTCTAAACACACTGAGCTTGCGCAGTGGGGACAGCAGACAAATAASAAGAAAGGTTTGCCAAAATCCCCCAGCCTCTCAAATGGCTGAATTAAAAGGTGTTAAATAACTGTGGAAGAGGTGTTACAATGAACATGGATCCACAATCTAAAACCTACCARGGTATTGACCAAATATTGTTTCAAACCTTTCTTACATTCATTTAGATTATGGAAATTTGTGTCAGGTTCCATGGGTTCTGTCCTCAAGACAAGACAGCTTCAGAGTAAAGGAATAAATATATTCTGGACATAAACACAGGATTTTTACCCAACACACCAACAGGACAGACAGCATTCAGCAACTGGTACTAGTATAAAGCATCTCTTAAATCTATTTTATGAAATATTTCACAAAACTGTTGCCATACCTGGGCCAAGCAGCGGGGACCGGTTCGGCTGGGCACTTGACTGGTGCGACGGCTGAGGTTCAACCATGTTGGTGTTGATAATGGTGCTAGTGGTGGTGGTGTTGGCTGTGGTACTGCTCTGAATTATAGGATTATTTCTATCCCACATGTTTACAGTCTTGTTGTTGTTGTAATTTGGGTCGCCCCAAGCTGAGGTACCATCATCGATTTCCATCTTGCGGCGAATGGACGGTGGAGATGGCTCTTCCCAGCCAGTTGCCTCACAGTTCTCTTTTTGTTTGGCTGGCACTGGCCCACCAACCCACCCTGACCCCGTCTGTTTTACAGAAGCAGCTCCTCCCCAGTTACTCACATTGTTGTCCTGGGGTTTATTAGCCCAATTTTGTTGGGGGCCTGGCTTTAAAGATTCCCCCCAACTTGTACCTGTATTAGCCTTGCTGTTTGTGCCATTCCCCCACCCACTGGTCCCAGACTTTGTGGAATCATTCCAGCCAGACCCCGATCTATTGTCAGAATCCCATCCAGATCCATTCTTCTTCCCATCACCCAAGTGTCCAGGAGCAGATGATGAATCTGTCCAGTCTCCACCTCCTGAAGTCCAGCTTGGATTTGATTTCTGTCCATCTCCCCAGTTTTGAGATTTGGGTTTCTGAGGTTCACCCCAGGTAGGTGATTTGTCCTCCTGATTTGCGGTCCCACTCCAAGTGTGGCCGCTTTTGGCAGCAGCAGCATTATTAACAGTAGTAGAGCTTGCTGACTCTCCCCACCCCCCTGGGCCATTTGGTGCTTTGTTGTTATTGTCTCCCCAACCTGTATTTGTTGGAACAGCTGCCGGTGGAGAGTTGACCCACCCAGATACTGAAGAGGTATTTGTACTGTTCATGATGGACCCATCGTTCTTCCCCCCTGAGTTTGAAGATTGAGTAGCTGCACAACCCCAGGCCTCAGTTCCATTGTCATTCTTCCGTTCAGACCTTGGGGACTCTTCAAATTCCCAGGCAGTGTTTTGCTTCACAGGGGTCTGTCCCCACCCCGTATTGGACAGGACCCTGGGGTCAAGGTCATTTCTTGGCAACTGAACTTGCCCTTGGTCTATCATCCCTTTGTCTCTCCTCCTGCCCTCTCCAGCCCCCTCCCTCCCAGTACTGCCTTCATTTTGACTCCCACCGCTGTCGTTGCTTCCTTCACTAGCCGTGGTGCCAGATGCCGCAGCTTTGGCCCAAGAGTTCATTTGTTCATTGCCCTGCTGCATGGCAGGATTGGGACTGGTAACACTCGAGCTATCCCACCCTGTTGATCCTTTCCCATTGATGTCGCTATTGGAATGCTGGTTTGGGGGCTTGCCCCACTCGCCGTTGACGCCGTTGCTGGCGCTGCGGTTGGGGTGGCCCCAGGCTCCAGAATGCACATTGCCAACCCCACCACCGCCCCTGCCCCAAGCCAGGACCCCGGGGCCAGAGGGAGGCCCCGAGTCCCACGCGTTCGCTCCGTTTCCTTCCTTCTGCACAGCGCTGCTGGATCCGTTTTGTTTAGCACTTAATGCTGAGTTCACAGTGTCTCCATTCCCCTGACTGAACCCAGAATTGCTGTTTCCTGCGGCAGGATTACCCGGGGACATCCCCCATACTGAACTGCCCATTCCTTCACCACTGCCCCCGCTGACTTGAGAAACCGCAGTCCCGTTAGCACCAGGAAGGCCTTGCAGGTGGGGCGGGATGATGGCCCCCATGCCCACGGCCATCCCCCAGTTCGGCAGTCCGTTTGTCTGCATTGCATTGATAGGGTTTGGTGAAGAGTTCATGGGGTTAGTGTTATTTGGTCCATCAGTGTTAAGGTTCTGAGGTTGTACGCTGAAAGACACATTCTGAGAAGTGGACGTTTGTGGTTCTGTGCTCTCTTGCGGCAGCAAGTTTCCCCAAGCACCTAAGGTGCCTGTTGGGTTCCCATTCTGGTTGCCCATGTTCTGACCTATGGCACTGACTGGACTGCAAATACTGGAAGGGTTGCCTGCTCCCACAGTTCCTTCATGTCCAAGTACAGGCCAGGCAGCTGGATTGGCATTAGGGTTAAGGTTAAGATTAATGCCAGCATTCGAGTTGGAAGCACCCCAGCAGTTCTGACTTCTACCGTCTCCCATCATGTTGTCCATCTTTCCATCCCCACCACTGGCAGAGCAGTGAGCTAGGCCAGAGCTGGAGCCCGCAGCCACCCCCCACACCCTGGCCGAGCTGCCGTTGCCGTTGGCTCCACCAGCTCCAAGGGCACTCTGGTTAGAAGTGCTTTGGACGAGTGCTCCGTTGGCGCCATTATTGCCATTAGTTTTCTTTGTATGTCCAGTGAAGTTGCCTTGGGCACTCCCTGTAGCCATGCTACTGTTCTCTGAGCCACAGTTGGAGGCAGAGTCAGTGTCTGTAGTACATTCTGAGGCAGACTCAGTCTCAGCTCCGGTAATGGAAGGCCACGCCTCCTTGTCAGTCCTGTCTATTATCACTTTATCCCAGCTGCAGTTGCCTTCACTCCTGAAAGCGGGCTGCTGTCCCCAGTGGGAATTCTCATAATGGTCTCCCAATCCACTGTGGCTGAGATCTGAAAGGATCCAAGGTTAAAAATGAGTCCAATGTTCAAGCACTGCAAAAGCCCTCTATTAAAAGCACTTGTTTTACATCACTAGTTACAACACTACATTCTGCTAAAATTCAGAGTACATTCTCTAACATAATACAGCAATTTTCCTCACTACAATGGATGGAGCATGATGCTCCTATTAACTTGTTTGGGGTTTTTTTAGTCTGACAAAACTCTCAATTAAAATAACTGAACAAATTCATTTTAGAACAGAGAAGTGTTTTGTAGCCCCCAGTTTACCAGTAAAAATAATAATCAGGCAATAAATAAGAAGAGCAAGTATACAAATTTATGTGAAAAGTCTAAAAAGCAAATTTGGAAAAAAACACAGAAGAGTACCTAGCAGACTCTTACCATTTKTTTTGACTCAATTCTCATTCTTCAGAGAAACACAATGAAAGTGCATCCAATAAAAAAATGTAAAATGTCATCCTGCCCTGAGATATTACATACACACCCACATCACAACACACTGAATTAATACTGTATTTAGGTTTGCAACCCTTCCTAGAAACAAAGAAACAAATCCAGACATCAACCTTTACTGTTAGGTGCCAGTTATAAACACCACCAATGTACATTTTAGCAGAGAACTTGGGCATCTCTAAATAACTGACAGTTTTGTCAGGAAACTTACCTCTCGCAGGCTTTACTTGTGGTTTATACATCATTTGGGATTTGWACACATGATCCCCTGTGTCCCCAAGCCAATGAAAAGTGATGCTGTGCTTTTTGAGCACTGTCACATCCTCAAACACTGACACTAACCCAAAAAATTAACCAAAAGCTCTTGAGCAGCTGCTTGCTCACCAGGGTATGACGATAAACTGGAAGGCACAACACATCTCATGTTAAGAACTCAAGCTTTGGTCAAGGTTTTGCATTTCCTTTCCATCCCAATTGCTCTGTACAAGATTATTTCTCTCKGTTTCTTTTGACAGGAATTTGATAACAAGTATTTCAGTCTGATCCAAGGAGACAATCTGCAGAAGAGCTGCTCTTAACTGCTTGCACATATCAAAGTAACAATTTTTGGATGTCAATTATTTTTACTTGCTTTGAATCTGCTGCAACATGGCTTCTACTCTTTTTGTGAATAAAATGAATATTTTTGTGGGGAAGATGGATTCAACAAATCTCCCAAACAAGTTGTTAACAARGAATGCCTAATATGAATTAATTTAAATCACAAATATGTTGGTGTGATTAGCTCCTCTAATTAGAGGTGTTCTGATACTGCAAAATTTACTCCCAAGATGAGGAAAAGCTCTCTCTCTCTCTCTCTGACAAAGTCTTGTTCACACATTTTACCTGTAGCTTTTTAAGGTGGTTGCTTGGTTGCCTTATGAAGATTTTGCAAGATGAAGAAATAACATGCTAAACCAACCCAGACTGCTTTTTAAAASAAAATTTAAATAAACTGAAGCAGAAGAAAAGATTTTTGAGAAAGGAAAGGAAAAGCAGTCTTAGTTCATCACCTATCTTCTCATGATACCAGGAAAAGACCTAAATAATCACAGAAAATAGAATTGCTTGGATTGGAAGGGACCTTAAAAATCATTTCATTCCACCCCCTGTCATGGGCAGGGACACCTCCCATTGTCCCAGGGGGCTCCAAGTCCTGTCCAGCCTGTCCTTGGACACTTCCAGGGATCCAGGGGCAGCCACAACTTCTCTGGGCACCCTGTGCCTTACCACCCTCACAGGGAAGAATTTCTTCCWTAATAATTGACAAGCACATGACAAATCTGAAAGAATGTGAACAGAACCACTTGGATTTACCTGGATTCCTTCCTCTACATGCAATGGCTCGAAAGGAAGAAAGCATCCTGTTATTCCTAGATGGATACAGCCACTGCTACAGCACGTTGAACATTTACCTGATGATCTAAGATTTGCTACACAGGTGTTAAACAGAGACCTGAATCCCAGATAAGACATGGAAGGGGAAGGCAGGCTGTGCAAGGACTTAAAAAGGGTCAGCAGGGTCAGAGAAATGAGCCGAGGAACATTCTTAGCAGAACAGGAATGAACAAAGGGAAAAAAGCAGCAGCAGMCCAGGCCAGAAGATAAGAAGTTGAGGCAACCAAGGAATCAGATAAGAGGAGCTATAGGAGATTTTATTCAACCCTGTGGGTGGTGCGACTCAGGGCTGCGTTTGAGCCTRGACAGAAGGATTTGAAAGTGGCTGGAAATCCATTGTTCCAATGAAAGGTCTCCTCAAAGCTGAAAGCTCAGCTCTGTGTGCAGGTGCTGCCCCAGCAGAGCCCTGCAGGGCAGGCTGGGGAAGGAGGATCAGGAGAGCACCCAGGACGTCTCCACACTCACAGGAACAGCACCATGGCTGATGAGATGAGATGAAAGGGAGCTGCTTGTTTCATCAATTCCTTTCTCCTCTCCCCCAAAGATGGTGGTTAAGGCAGTGATCAAATTTGAGAGCACTTAGGAGACAAAATAAAGGGAAGGGGTGGGATTGAAGATGAAAAAATAGCTTAGAAAGATTGCCGAGAGTAGGGAACAAAACAATTTGTTAAATATGAGACCAGATCTTCAGGAACAGTAAGAGAAACCAAGAAGAAAAGAAAATTATGATGGAGAACTATAAAACCCAACAGATGTCCATATTAAGAGTAGCAAATGGCCACGTGCCTGGGCTTGGTTGGCCAAGCACAGCTTGGCAGGATCCCACCAGGAACGTGCAGCTCCAACCCCTGCGCTTCCCACGGCTTTGCAAACCCAGGTGCTCCCTTTCCTGTCCACAGTTGTTCTCTCCAAGGTTCAGATGATTCCCCCAGCAATACCCACAGGCTAATCTGGCAGTGGTGACTGTGGRAGGGATGACAYGAATTCTGTGGAGGGGTGTGAAATCAGGGATCCCCTCTGGGGCAGCGGCAGGTCCCTGGGCTGTGCCCTCCCTGCTCCGCAGGCAGCGGGTCCTGCTGGCACCTCCCACAAGTCACAGCTCAAAAATCACAGAAAAAACTTTGCAATAACCTCAGAGTGTCCAACACCCACTGGAACAATCGGTTGTAACACCAAGGCTGCTGTCATAAAGCTCACAAGAAAAAGGACATATGAGGAAAATGGAAAAAAAAATCACAGCATGAACAGAAACGTGCAAAAACTGGGGCTTAGCTGTCAGACAAACCAAGAGTTTGAATACAGATCTTGAATAGAGTAATGTAAGTTTGATATTCTTGTCTCTAGAAGCAAATAACAAAAAGGCATTTTTCCATTTTCTTTTAACTCAAAGGGTCTTGCTACTATGAAATAAATAATGAGTAGCACAGTCTTACTTAATCTGTAACAACCTTAAACATTTGAGAAAAATAATGAATGCAAAATATTTTGTATTATTAAATCTAGAGAAACTTTTTTTGGGGGCTTTTTTTTTGAAAATGCAGATTTCCTCCAACTTTCTAGGAAACTAACTCTTCACAGAAATTCACAATATTTTCTTTTCTTTTCAAAGTTGTTAAGAATGAAATGGGAAACCCATTATAAAAATTCTTAAGAATGGGTTCCTCTTTATTTATGCAAAGATGTGAAATAAAAGCACTGAGTCCACCAGAAGCATTTCTATCCCTCCTCTGTGAGCTGAGCAAAGACTGTAAACAAGGCACAAGGAACAGGAACCACAGGTATTCCGTGTTAGCAAATCCAAGTGCTGGGACACCACAAAGTGAGAGCTATTTTTAAATTAATACTTTGTGTTTCAGTATCTTAATTATGCATCTTTTATAAAATATTGTTCCCCTGATCAACAACATTTCTTCAGCCATGAGAAAGGAAATATTAATTGGAGGATAATGGCTTACATTTGTTTTTAACAAGCATAGAACTTCTGTCCAACTGCAACTATACACATGACCTGGAAAATGCACAGCTCTGAGCAGTATAAATAATAGCATGAGGGAGTTGTTTTGTTTTGGATTGCTGTTTTTTTAAATAATATCCTTAATGGGGTGGGAGGAGATTGCTGGTGTTATTATGTAGTGTAGCAAACATACTTGACCAGCTTCAATTCAGTACTTATTAAAAACAGAAAACATTTTTAGCTGTGTTGGGTAATGAATAATTAGTTACAAAATCAGTTTAATGTTTACATAGATTACAAATGCAAAATATGAGTAGAGTGAAATGGGAGAAGCTGTTGCATGCATTTCTCAGAAAAGAAAATACTCTGCCTGCACAAGCAACTGACCCCAAATTTCCCTCCTCTTCTGGAAATCTCAACTACAATCATATTTAATTTTTTTTTTTATTCAGGTGAGTTAAAAGTAACTGTATCTTCATAGCTTCCACTGCAATAATTAGTTCAAATGGTGTGCAGCAAAACTCTGTCTCCCCAATTATAACACAACATTCAGCTGACTTCGGAACCAAAGTAACGACAGGGTACGAAATGGCAAAGCCTGGGATGAACTTTTAATGGAACATTATTAATAAATTGTGCTCACCCCATTTTAAATCAGAGCTAACAGTGACTCCTCTCTTATTACTTGTTTTCTTTTCAGCCCACGTCTGTCACGTAACAACAACCAGACCCCCTGGCTCGCCCTGTGCTGCCCAAAGGACAGATGACAGACGGTGCTCCCTGCTCTGACATGCAGAACACAGAAAAATCCCAAGGGCCACTGACAGTCCCACTGGGGATTTTCCTTGGTACATAAATGTTAGTGATCCTGAGTCAGAATAGGAGGAAAAAAAGGGCCAATTACTTTCTCTCCCCCTCTCAAAATATAGTTTTCAATTCAACATGAGCAGATCTTTAAAATACCATAAATGAGTTTTTCCAAATCTGAATTAAATAGGAATTGCGAGGAACATTAGAAGTGCTAAATCAAATGTAGCCTAATTTCATAAAGAAAACATGACATAAGCATCCCTTCTGAAGCACAAAATATAATAAAGCAGAAAATTTGGGCATTGTAGTGCTAACATTTCAGGTTACCTGCTGCATTCAGCTCTAGGCATAGAGACAGATTTGAAAACTGGCATCTATCTGAAACCCCTAAAAAGCTCTCTCAAGTCTCATGGATTGAGGAAGCTGAAATCTTGCACAGCACACATAATGTGGAAAGGCAGAAAAGAGATGGAAGCATTGAATAAAGCAGCTTTATTTATTTTAAAACTAAACCATAGCTAAGCCCACACAGGGGAAAGCCTGTTATCCCCTTTTTATTTTCTGCACTACGACATTCAAACGTAGTTCCTTCCCTCTGATGCTGAAAGCTTTCAAATGCATTAAGAAAACAAGCAAAAAAATAAACAAGATTTTTCATTATTACTAGAGATTCCACTAAATGCTACCTCTCCGACACAAAAGCAGCAGTAGAAAACACCAAATCATTGCATTTTTCTGCTCAGTGCAACATATCTTTACAAGCAGCTCGCTGCGAAGACGCCATTTTATCAAACCTGAAACGCAGCCAAAAGCTCAGGACGCTGTGCTGCTGCTCTCTCGCTGAAATGTTATGTAATAAATTGATTTAACAGAAGCAGATGCTATTTTCTCAGGGTTAGGGTTACTTTCTCTCTTTTTTTGGCTCTAAAAAGGGCTGATGGGTAATAAAATACCTGAAGAAAGGAGCCGCCCAACCATCCTAGGAGACGCTACATTGTGTGCAGAGCTGTTTCTACTCCTGCCTCTACGTTCTCCAGGGCTCCCGGCTTCAATATGTCGGCTGTGTACAGTGTAAGCCTCATCCTGTAGAGCTGCCAAGAAAATCTCTCTGTGCGAGCGCGCGCCCAGACAACCTGCAAGCTCGGCCGGGCCTCGGCTGCACTGGCTATGGAAATGCCCTTTCCACGCACAGCCCTCCTCCCCCTTCCCCAGCTCCGCTCCCCGGCTCTAGGTGAAGGTATCAACAGAGCAGGATTTTTAAGCTTTGATTATCTAATTGCAGCTGACACTAAACCGATCTTCCTTCCTCTTTATTTCTTTCAACTGTCACAAAACATTTTCACTTCGGGACCCGGCTACAATTAGCACCCGTAGCTGCTTTTCTGCCGCTTTTGAAAGTCAGCCAAGAGAAGACGCGGGCGCTGCCGAACGCCTGTCCCTGCTTGGAGTCCTTCCTCCTTCCTCCTACCCCTGATCAGAGTCCTCCTCCTTCCTCCTGCCCCAGCTCCTGCCCAGTGCCCTCCTCCTTCCTCCTGCCCAGRYRRCTCCTCCTTCCTCCTGCCCCAGAGCTCCTTCCTCCTGCCCAGTGCCTCTCTCCCTTTCCCAGCCCCATCTCCTGCCTCCTGCCCAGTGTCCTCCTCCCTCTCCCTATCCACTGCCTTCCTCCCTCTCCCAGCCCCATCTGTGCCTCTTGCACAGTGTCTTCCTTCTTCTCCCAGCCCCATCTCCTGCCTCCTGCCTGGTGTCTGCCCCTCTCTCCCAGCCCCATCTCCTGCCCAGTATCCTCCCCTCTCCCAGCCCCATCTATGCCTCCTGCCCAGTGCCTTCCTCCCTCTCCCAGCCCCTGCCCAGTGTCCTCCTCCTCTTCCCAGCCCCATCTGTGCCTCCTGCCCAGTGCCTTRTTCCCTTTCCCAGCTCCCTYCCTCTCCCAGCCCCATCTCCTGCCCATCACCCTCCTCCCTGCTCCAGTACCAGCTCCTGCCTCATCGCTCTCCTTCCTGCCCTGGCTCCTTCCTGCGCCAAGCGTCCTCTCCCCTGCCCCAGCTCCCGCCTGCCGCCCTCCTCCCTGCCCCAGCGGCAGCTCCCAAGTCCCAGATGTACCCTGGACTGCTGCCAAGCCCTTAATGACTTCCCTGCCTCTATCTAAACCAGCTCTAAGTGGCAAATGCGAGCGCATTAATCAGCGGCGCYGTTGTTTATAGAGGCAGGGAAGAGCTGCCCGAACAATGCGGCAGGAGAGGAGAGGGAGAGGGAGAGGAGCGGGCGCTGCTGCACAGCGGGACCAACCATCTTGGAACACCCTGGCCTGGCAGCCTCGGCTCCCTCCAAGGCACAGGAACACTCACAATGGGGTCAGCTTTACATTTTTAGGGCTTAAAGATCATCATAAATGCATAATTGCACATAGAGGGCCTTTATCAGTGCAAATCTCGATGGCTAATTCACACAAGCTTCCAGCATGCCCAATACGCTCCTTTATGATTATTTCCCCTCCTACCTGCCCCAAATACATATTAATGATGTGGTAAATGGGGCATGTTTCAGCTGTGCTGTTTCAGTTCTCATCAGAGCAGTGTTGCCCCTCTGTCCTGGATCTCACCATGGCTCTTTAAAGCTTTGGCCACACTCTCAGGGTCGCTGCCACTTCACCAGTTAGGCACAATCACTGCTGCTATTCTTGGCTCAAGAACTGCTCCACTGAAGGACTCCTGAAAATAGTTGGTTTCCTCCTGAAGACATTTATTCTCTGTTTCTCTGCAATAGTCTCTGAATACGGCTCGGGTTCAACCTCATCTCAGAAACAACAGATAAATGGAAATKAAATCTGTTTGGTTTTGTTTCTATTCAGAAAATTATTTCAAATGCACCCAGGACCTAGGCTTGAGAGTCAATTTTGCAAGAACAGTTTAAGTGGAACTATTATTGTGGTATATTACATTCCTTTAAAACTAACTATACATGATGGAAATTTCCATTAGTTAAAATGATTCGTCAAAATTGGGCTCCTTGTATTTTTCCTATAAATAACATAAACTTCCTATAATCAACTTCAATTTATGAAGGCAAGTGCTTATATAGGGCACCTATTGAAGGGGACTGTTTTTGCCAGTCAGGGTACACAGAAAGGCAAAGAAGAACCCCAAGAAATGAGTCACAGCCCAATAAAAAGCTTGGGAGCAAAATGAAGTGCAGCTTCCAACTAACTGTGCTGGCAGAGCTCATCCGTTCCCTTCCTATCTTGGGCCAACTTTGATGGGAAATGTGTCTCATAAATTAAAAATCTGTAATTATTAATACCTYAAGACTAAAAATGGGGATTTGAGAGGCGATGCAGCCTGCTCACCTGGTCAAAGGAARTATTCCTGATACACACAAGGTGACATTATCCCAACCCAGCAAGGAAGCCTCCAGCAATGGAGCCTGCACATCCCCAAGTGCTCTATCTCACTTCTCAAGARTGCTTTCATAACAGCAGGATTTTCCTAATGTCCCCCCTCAATCTTCCTTGTTGAAATTTTAGCCCATAATTTCTTATCTGATCCATCACAGGCARATAGAAAGTATAATTTCCTTCCCTGCAGCAGCCATTTAGGTATCTCAGCATTTATAATTCAAATCTCCCTTTCACTCAGAAGCTTTGATTCCTTCCTTCTTTGCAAGGCTTTTCTCCAAGATTTCTACCCATTCCTGTTGCATTCCTCTGCTMCTTCCAAGTGGTTCTTTCTACCCCCAGCTGGAAAGTTCAGAGGCCTTACCCACACATCCCTCAGGAACAGTGCTGTCTCTATCCCTCAGGGTCTGCTCTCTTTTTAACACATTAATCAAGTTTACCCTGTGACCAGACTCGTTTTTGCACTGTGAGACGTACACATCTGTATTTGGGTACAGAGCTGCTCTGGCCAAAATAAAGCAACTTTCATATTTCTTTATTTCTTACCCAATTACACAGTTGTGTCACCACTATTCCATACTGTAATTTTGCCTTTCTGTTGCCTAGCACTCTTCTCCAGTTGGTCTCAACCAAAAATTTATTGAAGGCTGTTGTTTAACCATCCCCTTYGTATAACCTGCTCTCCACAAACCCCAGTGACTCTGCATTTCTCTCCTGAAAAGTTCAACATACACAGAAATGGCTATTTTGGGTTTTTCCCCCTAGGATCATTCTAACAGTTACTCTGACTGATTTACACTTCCTCAGTTCTAACTTTCTCACCTCTTAACATTGGTTGGCTCTTTTCTCTTCTGTAGTTTTCACACTCTTAAAGTGACCACATTGCTCTAATCCCTCCTCTGATTAGTCTGCTACATGATGAATGATGCACATGATGACATGTCATTATTTCCAGACAACTGGAAACTTTATTTCCTGAAGTCTCTAACTCACTGTAGCTTTAGTTCTAAGTTTATAGATYAAGGGGAAAGGTATTTTAAGTATTCCTGATGCCACCCATCAGTGGTTCCCTCTGTCCCACTGTCCTTGCTCTTGCTACTCACTCACTTATAAAAGACTTTGCTTTTTGTTATTTGGGGCTTTTCCCCCTCCAAACTGCTACAAATGTCTTTATTTCTTTCTAGTAGCATTATATTTAATTCTTGAGCTGTAAAAATTCAGCTTTCCTTTAATTTTCACATGACCTGAGTGTGCACCTGYGACTTTCTCCTCTTCCCAAGGACTAAACTCCTTCCTATCCCTGGCCACTTTGACTTTAGTTGTGATGCACCTTTTACTTCTCCACCATCAGGACAGGTCCTGCTARTTGGTCTCTCCACATACTTTGTCAGAAACTGCCACCTGCACATTTGACCACCTTGCCAGGCTGTTTCCTGACCTTTCCTTCCTCACAGACACCTCAGCAGGGCAGTTCCTGTCCCTGGCTGTTCCTGCAGCACAGCCATCCACAGTGAAGCTGGAGAAGAGCTGCAGCTCCTGAAGCAAATGCAGCCACCTTTGAGCCATCAAGTATTTTCACTCTTTGAAAGTGAGGACAGCAAAACTACAAAAGCACCTCAGTTATTTATCCTTCCACAGATTTCTATTTTTCTTTCTCTCTATACAAAATTCTAATCACTGTCAAAGAGATTTGAAGCAGCAGATTTATTTTTCATGCTCTGCTGCCTGATGTCAGATAACATTCACAATACAGAAAAATTTGTTCCAAAGATTAGTTTACTGATGAGTTTTTACCATKATTTTTCATTCCTAATGCCCGTATTTGGGCTACACAGAGATTGCCATTTTCTTGTACTCAAAGCATTATAAGGYGTTTTTGAAAATTTTGATGGGAGACAAAACTCTAAAGTAGCTGAGACTCACTTCCCACAACTTTCCTGTCACTGCAGTTCAGAAAATGTTCCTCACCCAGGAGACAGAACCATGGGTTAGATCCATTRTCTGTGTTATCTGCTACATTTATGGCCTTGTGTGATGTTTTAACTTCCTTTTGTCTGAACTTACACCTGGCACCAGCGACCTTTGGGAACACTGCCTGATTTCAGGGCCACAGATCACACAGCAAGTGCCACCAAATGCTGAACAAAGCCCCGAGAAACAACATGAGAAGACAGAAACATAATCACCTCTTACACCTGAACAGCACCAATTGAGTGGGACTAGTGGCAAAAAATGTAATCAAGCCAAATTCTTGATTCTGGCAATTTTTCAAATTTCTGGTAACTTTTCAAATTTTTCAAATAACCAGAATTTGCCAAACTCTGGTAATTTTCCCCATGTTTTGATCCCAGCAGTAGGAGAACTTTTCCACAGCCACATTACAGAAATGTGTGGACAGTGATGTACAGGGGACTGCTCTGCAAACTGTGGCCAACAGAGGAGTGTAAGGATTGAAGCTGTCAGGAGTTTCTTGCAGGGTGGAATTGTGTGTTTGTCATACACAGTCACCTTCCACTGAAGCAGCATGAAGAGCCAGTTCCTGTGTTTCCAAAGAAACATCTCCATGCTGCTTTCTRCATTTGAGATCAGCAGCCATGATACCATGAAGCACATCATCCAGGTATTATGGAGAACTTTTTGTTTTAAAAGTGTATTTTCTATATAAAGTYTGAAATTATATACATAGAAAGTGTGCAAACACAATGAATGAATACTACCTAATTTCTACTTTAAAGCTTTTAGTGTTTTAACTATTACAAATTAAAAACTCTGCTCTGGGAGATCCAGAATAAATCCATTTTTAAAGTCTCTGGTTTTAATTGTGTAACTTTCCAACTAAAAGCAAAAACARAGTAATGTTTTGCCAGCAAAGATATACTGCTAATGGAATTGCAGAATATGAGCCCAAAGAGGTGAAGTTCAGCAAATCATTTCCATAAAAGCACTTTTCACATGTGCTTTGTTTGTCAAAGCTCAGCCTGTTTGCAATGCCTCCAGGAGATCAAGCTAAATCTTATTTCAGACTTTTGAAATTAAYCTTTATTAATATATTTCAGAACTGCTTTGGCACATGCATGCCTTACCTACAGCCATCACAAATCACAATGAGCTGAAGTGCTCAAGCTGAATTCTTCAAGCATGACTTTAGCAGAAAGGTCTCATCACTTTGCTGGATCTGATGAACCAACTGTATGTCAAAGCTTATCAGTGTTTTCCAACTATATTGACTGAAGGCATGATAATCTTTCTCTAAAACTTTTCTCCAAATTTGATTTTACAACCATATAAAATTCTGAGGGAATTCTGAAGTAACTGCAGTTATAGGATTGGATGTTTGGAATGAGTATTGTCAAACATGATTTTAACAGTAACCAGCATATTTTAATCTTGCTTCCTAAAAAATTATCAAAATGATAGTTAATACAAAGAGATTATAAGAAGAGTTAACCTGTCACAGAAGAGCACTCAGCAATTTCCTGCTGCCCACTTTAAGGTGCACACCCCACCACACCATGAGCATGAATCTCTCAACTGCAGCTAAAGAAACCTTAAAACACAAAATAAACCTTCCAGCTCCAGAGAAAAGAAGAACAAAGTTCAGCACAAAATCTGGCATCAGCCCACACATGGAAAATAAATCTCTGTTTCTAACTGCTGTCAAATTCTCACTTCACAACAAACAACAGATAGAACAAATTAAGAGTGTAACTTGAGTTCCCACAACACTGGTGTGTTTACTCATTCTGATTTACTGCAGGAYTTATTTGCTCTCCTTTCTTTCTGGACTTTGGAAACAGATAATATGGATCTGCTCTGCAAAATACTCTACTTGCCAATAAAAAAGATGGGCACAAGTTCCACCCTGACTCCTGCAGGACGTGGTAGGTTGCTTTGGAGTTGACAGATGGTGGTTTCACATTGCTGAATTTCAGGAAAGTCAAAGATATCTTGGAGAACTGATTACTTCTTTTGATCTCTGCTCTAATAATCATCAAACACACTGGTTGCCTGGAAACTCCTATATAAAATTCATCATTTGTAAAGAAACTAAGAAATCTCTATTATTTGTTATTTTTAATCTCCCATGGTAGCTTCCAGAAATGATCCTAATTCTTTTAGATCACGTGGCAAAGGATCATTCCAATAATTCAATTAATAGGAAAATGCCTCATACCTTAAAGAGGGAAGTTAWCTACTCACCTGTTTGGTGSAGTTAGATGACAAAGTYAGGAGGGAASAGATAAAGAGTCACAACTTTAAAAATAACAASAAGGACTAGATTATAGAATACTGTTCATAAATTAGAGATACAGCTTTCCTCCAGTGTAATCCTGGAAAGGATTACAGAGGGGGCAGGTCAAGAACAAGCTCTGTGGCTCAAGAAAGACATTCCAGACAAATAACTATTCTACTCCAAAGTACTTCAGAAAACAGTTCCATAATTGTTAACAGTGAATAAAAGACTGTTTTCAAGGGGTAAGASTTCTAAAATATTCTATGCAATTTGAAATGTTTTCATTTCATAACAGTTTGTCTGGTTAATGTTTTAGAGATTACCTAAGAGAGAAACAAAAAATCCCTACTCTCATCCACTTCCCTGATACTTCCAGGTGATAAACCTGACAAAGAATATATTATGGCCATTAATTCCCACTTGCCTTACATTGGCAGAACATCCTTTTTAATTCATGACATTGCAGTTAAGTTCTGATAAGTGTTTTGGATAGGCCGAGGCAGTAGATATCAGGGGCTGCTGATAAGAGAATAAAGAGATAAAACAGTGTGATTTTTAGAGTGGAGAGACTGGCAGTGACTCTCTAACAGTATTCCTTGTACCTGGGTAGTAATAAATAAGGCCTGAAAGGAGCATGGAGGAATAATTACAAATTAACTCCAAAGGGATATGAAGCTGTAAGAAAAAAAGCTACAGACACGAGCTCACATCAAAAATCTTCTGGGTACAAGGTGCTCATGTAGGGCAACCCTGACTCTTTGATTACACCAGATCATCAATAAAATGTGCTGCTGTGGTTCATGATGAYCCTAAAGAAGCCAGCCCAGGTCTGAGGGGCTCTGGGCAGGACAGGACAGGGAGGGAGCTCTGAGCACTGCTCCTTTACCCCCTGGGGAAGGCCAATAATGCCCTGAGCACTGCTGCATCTCTGCCTTTACACCCTGGCATGTCCAATAATGCCCTGAGCACTGCTCCATCCCTGCCTTTACCCCTGGGCATGGCCAATAATGCCCTGAGCACTGCTCCATCTCTGCCTTTACACCCTAAGATGTCAATAATCCGCTGAGCACTGCTCCATCCCTGCATTTACACCCTGGGCATGGCCAATAATGCCCTGAGAACTGCTCCATCTCTGCCTTTAACCTGGGCATGTCCAAATAATGCCCTGAGCACTGCTCCATCTCTGCCTTTACACCTGGGCATGTCCAATAATGCCCTGAGCACTGCTCCATCCCTGCATTTACACCTGGGCAGTCCAATAATGCCCTGAGCACTGCTCCATCCCTGCATTTACACCTGGGCATGTCCAATAATGCCCTGAGCACTGCTCTTTATACCCTGGGCATGTCCAATAATGCCCTGAGCACTGCTCATCCTGCATTTACACCCTGGGCATGTCCAATAATGCCCTGAGCACTGCTCCATCTCTGCCTTTACACCTGGGCATGTCCAATAATGCCTGAGCACTGCTCCATTCTGCCTTTACACCCTGGGCATGGCCAATAATGCCCTGAGCACTGCTCCTTTACCCCTGGGCATGTCCAATTTGCCCTGCAGGGATCCCTCTCCCACACTGCAGGTGCTGTTCAGGCAGACAAAATTCCTCTTTACACATGGCTCCAGTACCTACACTGACTCTTCTGGACAAGTTTTGATTTTTTTGTTCCTTCCCATCATRTCCTCAGAGAACTTTTACCTGCAAAGACTCTTTAGTAAATTAAATACCCAGGGAGCCAGAAAAAGACATTTAAAGGAAAACAGTTCCTACTGATGCTAAAAGAAGGATGGCAAAAAACTTCCTTTTGATTAAGTATTTCTTAGTGAGAATCATCCTGTTTAAAACTCTTCATTTTCATATTCACAAAAACACACCAGTTGAAGATTTCTGGGGAAATCCTCATGTTTACAGGATACAGAATTCCCTACTTTTTTCTAAATCTAACAGTCACTCAAATCCCAACAGCTGAYATGAAAAAGCTTTGGCCTTCCCTGGATACTCTTCCTACTTCTTTGCTCTTTATGCTTGACAAGATGAAAACAAAAGCCTGTATGAGAGACTGAGTAAGACTGTGGATATGTGCAATTCATGGCTACAAAGGTCTCTCAGGAGAGAGATACTCCTCCCTTGGCCTCCCAGGGCAGCCAGGCACAGAGCTGCTGTCATTATAAGCTGAGCAGGACATTTCTTTTTTMCCTCCTGTGCCTGCAGTCACTAAATGAGCTGATGCTCCACCTGCTGGAAAGAACTACGTGAGCTCCAGAATTCAGCAAGTTCTTCCTGTGTGCAAAAGGCCATCACTGAAAACTCCAAACATTTCATTCTCCAAATGAAATCTCCACTTTGTGTCAGCAGACAAAAAGGTAGCCACGATTTAGCTTGTTTGAGATCCTGTTCAGTGTGCAGATCTTGTGATGCCTTTGAAATTTTCTGTTTTGACTTTACGAAGTAAAGAACAACAGGACAATTGTGACTCTATGGACAAACTGCTACTGAGTAATTAAAATTGCAGCTTTAAATTTGAAGTGAGGGAGAAATTATTTACTCAGAGAGTTGTAAGGCCAGAGGAGGCCATGGAAATGCTCCAAGYGCTGGAGCCCCTCTGCTCTGGAGCCAGGCTGGGAGTTCTGGGAATGTTCACCTGGAGAAGACTCCAGGGAGAGCTCAAAGCCTGAAGAGCTCCAGGAGAGCTGGAGAGGGACTGGGGACAAGGGATGGAGGGARASGACACAGGGAATGGCTGTAAGRTGAAGAAGGGTAGGTTTAGGTGAAATATTAAGAAGAAATTCTCCACTCTAAAGGTGGTGYGACACTGGTGCCAGGTTGGACAGGGCTTGGAGCAAGCTGGTCTGGTGGAAGGTGGCCCAGTCTGTGGCAGGGGGTGGAATGAGATGAGCTTTAAGGTTACTTCAGCCCAAACAATTCCATGATTATGATGCCAAGTAACACTTTTACAAAGAGTTTGATCTTGGTTAACTTGTTTGGGGCAATAATATAAAATGAAGCTGAAAGGCTGCTGCACTGTTTCTTTTCCTCTCATTTCTACTAACCTTTACTGTCCTCTGAATTTTTCCAATGGTAACATAAAAGAAGCAAAAAAATAAAAACCCCTGAACGAATTCAACAGTGTAAAACATTTGCTGAGGGCTGCCAATACTACACAAACAGCAAGTTAAAATAGGAATTGGGAAAAAATAAAGCCTCAAGGTAGAAATGCATCTGGCAAGATCAAAGTCAGACAGCTCGTACTACACTCTTACAAGGAAAGTTCTTTTATGAGTTATGTTATGATTTACAGAGGCCTTTGTTTCATTAAACTCAAACACAGATGCTTCAGATCCATCTACAAGGATGCCTGGAAGAAACCTCCTGACCCTCAGGCAGCCTGAGCCACTGCAGTTGGCTGCTCTGAGTGTGCCACATAAATAATGATGAGAGGGGCAGCTCCAATCTCTGCTCCCCAYGAGCTGAGGGAACGGCTGGAGCTGTGCCAGGYGAGGTTGGGTTGGATCTCAGGAAAGGTTCTTCCCCCAGAGGGTGCTGGGCACTGCCCAGGCTCCCCAGGAACGGGCACAGCCCTGAGGCTGCCAGGGATGCCCAGGGTGGGGTTGTTGGGGTCTCTGGGCAGGGAGAGGGGCTGCCCTGGGTGATCCTTGAGGGCTCCTTCCAGCTCAGAATATGCTATGATTTCTATGGTTCCAGAATTCTGATAATAAAATAAAAAACATATCTCTGACACAGAACATTAGTCTGACAGTTAACAAACATTTCCCAATCCAGAGGAAGCCAAGAATGTCAGAAGCATCCCTGATGAATTGGGATTTGCAAGGAAGATTGCTGTCAGAAAAGTTAGAGAACTGTTGGGAAATTATTACTTTCCATCTSACTAAAGCCAAATACTTGAGAATACAGAAGAAGAATCTCTTCCCTTCCTAAAAAAGAACCACTTTAATAAATAATAAATTGRTTCATTTTGTCTGTTCAGTTTTAGGTTTCTGGGGAGTAGCTGAGTGATATTTTCAAATSTATTTCAATAACCACAGAAGCTGTAATTTCAGAGAGAGATTATTCTCTTATCTAACTAAAACTTCTAAGGACAACACCAAAGAATTTTCTCTGTTGTAGTTCTGCTCAGCAGCAAAAATAGTGAAAGATTCCCTAATGTCCAAAGGGAAAAACTGCAGACAGTTCAGATCCAAATTTTGTGATGTTTGACAGTGCTAATGAGTGATAATGAGCAACACTTGAGATCACACAGAAATGACTGATATTCAAGATATCAYACTCCTCCTTTATGATTTAGTCCAGATCACTTTGTTACGCCATGGATAACTGTATGCCAGAACAGTCCCTGCTTGGCCTGACATCCACAAAGCAGAGATGGAAAAGGAGATGTGCAGCACTGAGCCCATCCCCACTGCAAAGCTCACACCATTGAGAGAGCTCTTATTTCCCATCAGCAGCTTCAGGAAAATGAAGAGACTTATTCCTCAACATCCAATTTCCAACAGCCAAAGAAAGGCCTGTCTGTGAGTCTGTCTGAGAGCCCACCTCCACTGCTGTGTCCAGCTCTGGCACTCCCAACATCAGGAGGATGGAGAGCAGGAGAGAGGAGTCCAGAGGAGGCCAAGGAGATGCTCCAAGGGCTGGAGCCCCTCTGCTCTGGCCAGGCTGGGAGAGCTGGGGGTGCTCACCTGGAGAGGAGAAGGATCCAGGGAGAGCTCAGAGCCCCTTGCAGGGCCTGAAGGGGCTCCAGGAGWGCTGGAAAGCAACTTGGGAAAAGGCATGGAGGGACAGGACACAGGGAATGGRTTCCCACTGGCACAGGGCAGCATTAAATGGGATATTGGGATTAAATTCTTCCCTGTGAGGGTGGGAAAGCCCTGGAACTGGTGCCTAGAGCAGCTGTGGCTGCCCTGTGGCTGCCCACCACCTCCAGTGCTGCGTCCAGCTCTGGGGCTCCCAGCATCAGGAGGATGGAGAGCAGGAGAGAGTCCAGAGGAGGCCATGGAGATGCTCCAAGGGCTGGAGCCCCTCTGCTCTGGCCAGCTGGGAGAGCTGGGGGTGCTCACCTGGAGAGGAGAAGGCTCCAGGGAGATCTCCAGGGAGTGCCTAAAGGGGCTCCAGGAGAGCTGGAGGGGGACTTGGGAGGGATGGAGGGACAGGACAAGGGGAATGGCTTCTCACTGGCACAGGGCAGCATTAAATGGGATATTGGGATTAAATTCTTCCCTGTGAGGATGGGGAGGCCCTGGCACAGGGTGCCCAAAGAAGCTGTGGCTGCCTCTGGAGCCCTGGYAGTGTCCAAGGCCAGGCTGGACAGGGCTTGGAGCAACCTGGGACAGTGGAAGGTGTCCTGCCTATGGCAGGGGGCTGGAAATAGCTGTTCCCTAAAGTCTCTTCCAACTCAAACCATTCTGTGACCTGCAAAGGACAGAATGAAGTGGTAAAAAGACCTAAGACACTCAACTACTTTTRCCAAAGTATTATTTTTGAATATGAAAAAAATAATTGAGAGCATAAGCAAGCAAAGGTATAAAAATGTCACAACAGAARCTAAGTGAAGTTACTATTCCTTATTTACAAACACTGTTCAAGGAGCATTAAAATTATCAGKATGATAGATATAACCTGTAAATACCCAAATTACCAACYCTCCTGTAAGAATCACCACTAAATAGTTACACTTCCTGAAGATCCATTAMAGCTACCAAAGAAACACAAGGGGGGAYAAAAKCAAACCAGAGGAAGACCCCACAGCRCTGAGCACYTGAACAAACAATAAAATCTTTTACAAGTGGATACCAGAAATGGCACACTGTGCCAGAAGACAAGCATATAGCCAAGAATTACAAGTAATTCTCAAATATGAGGATATTACGAGTAAGAATACGAGTATAGGTGAGGATTGGAATTTTAAAATGCSATTTTAAAACAGGATTTTGAGATGGAATTTTAAAATGGAATTTTATAACAGGATTTTTAAATGGCAATTTAAAATGAAATTTTTAAATGGCATTTCAAAATGGGAATTTTAAAATGGCATMTAAAGACCAGAATTTTCTGATGGCATTTTAAAACTAGAATTTCAAAATAGCGTTTTAAAACACAATTTTCCAATGGCATTTTAAGATGAAATTTGAAAATGGAATTTTAAAACAAAATTCTAAAATGGAATTTTAAAACAAAATTTTGAAATGGAAATTTAAAACCAAAAATTTATATTGGAATTTAAACCCAGAATTTTAAAAAACGGCATTTTAAAATGAAATTTTCAAATGGCATTTTAAAATGGGAATTTTAAAATTGCATTTAAAGACCAGAATTTTAAAATGGCATTTTAAAACAAAAATTTTCCAATGGCATTTTAAAACGGAATTTTAAAATGGCATTTAAAGACCAGAAATTTTTCCAATGGCATTTTAAAGACACCAAATTTTTAAAATTGGCATTTTAAAAAGGAGATTTTAAAATGGCCCTTTTGAAACCAGAATTTTTAAATAGAATTTTAAAATGAAATTTCAAGCGGCATTTTAAAACAAAATTTTCCAATGGAATTTTAAAACAAAATTCCAATGGCATTTTAAACAATCTTCAGCAGTGGAAGAAGAGCTCCGTTGCTGCAGTAGCCTCTCCCCCAGGTCCCGCCCTTACCTGGCTGCGCCTTGCCGGGATGCTGCTGCTGCTGTGCCGCTGCTCCCTGCTGAGGAGGAGGAGGAGGAGGAGGAGGAGGAGGAGGAGGAGGGCTGGCTCCCGCTGCTGCTGCCGTGCCCGGCGCCGGGCCGGGGGCACCGAGAGCCCCGGTGGGCAGTGGCTGCCCCCGCTTTAGGAGCTGCTTCTGTTCCTGCTGGCGGAAGCGGGGAGGCACCTCTCGGGGCAGGTAGCGGGACGCCGCAGGCTGCTGCCCGTTGGCAGACGCGCGCTTGCCATTGCTGCTGTTGGTGAGAGTGCTGGTGGAAGTACTGGTACCGGTACCGGCAGGTTGGGGCTGGCTTAAACTGGTCTTAATAGGTTCTGGCACTAGTGGGGAAAGAAAAAGAATCATCATTGGTTTAGGATCTAGAAAGTATCAGGTTGGTTTTAACTGTATTGGTAAACTGATGGTTTGCAGCCACTGAGAAGGCAGCAGAGCGTGTTATTTTTGTGTAGGTTTACTCTCTGTGATGGTACTGGAAGCTCTTATGCCCTACTGAACAAATCCTCTGTACGGTTTTAAAATACCAGGCTGCTGCCCATTGGCAGATGTGCGCTCGCCATTGCTGCTGTTGGTAGTACTGGTACCGGTGCCGGCAGGTTGGGACTGGCCTAAACTGGTTTTAATAGTTTCTGGCACTAGGGGAAAGAAAAGAATCATCATTGGTTTAGGATCTGAAAAGTTATCAGGTTTGTTTTTAACTGTAACAGGTAAACGGATGGTTTGCAGCCACTGAGAAGGTGCAGAGCGTGTTATTTTTGTGTAGTTTACTCTCTGTGATGGTACTGGAAGCTCTTATGCCCTACTGAAACAAATCCTCTGTATGGTTAAAACCAGGCTGCTGCCCGTGGCAGATGTGCGCTCGCCATTGCTGCTGTTTAGTACTGGTACTGGTACTGGCAGGTTGGGACTGCTTAAACTGGTTTAATAGGTTCTGGCACTAGGGCAAAAAGAAAAGAATCATCATTGGTTTAGGATCTGAAAAGCTATCAGGTTGGCTTTTAAGTGTAAAGGTAAACTGATACAAAAGAAAAGAATCATCATTGGCTTAGAATCTGAAGTTATCAGGTTGGTTTTTAACTGTAAGTGGTAAACGTATGGTTTGCAGCCACTGAGAAGTGCAGAATGTTAATTTTTGTGTAGGTTTACTCTCTGTGATGGTACTTGAAGCTTTTATGCCCTACTTAAACAAATAATCTGTATGGTTAAAGCCAGAGCGAGACAAAAGAAAGCTTAGACAATTCAGTATTGAACAGAACACTCATTTCTGCTGCACCCACCTTGAGCCCCCACTGCCTTTTTAGTCCGGGAGCYACCTTGCCAATATTAACATCAAATCCCAGGACCTACAGCCATGAAAACAAACATTTTCAAGCTTCTAATAAGCTCCCAAACAAACAAGCTAAAAGACCTGATCCACCAGCTTATTCAGCACTCACACAAACTTTGGGTTTCTTGTGGTCTTTATCCAAACCTTAGCATCAAACACTTAGGACATCCCAGCCACCAACATCTGCWCTCCAGGCATATATCTGATACATCTCACACTAACCCAGCCTGCAGTGAGCCAGCCAGGCCACCCTGGAATGTGCCTGCACACCTGGCACYAGTGACCAGCAGTGCCAGGTCCCTTTGGGACAGGCAGGAGGAAGTGGGCACGGTGCTGGGGGATGGCAGCTCTGGCTCAGCTCACCTGGCAGCAGCCCTTTGGCCACCCAGAGAAACTCTCTTCATCACAAGCCAAGTCCAACAAGTGCAAACTTGCAGCTCATTCAGTTACAGAATATGCTGAGAGGGAAGGGACACACAAGGATCATTCCTACAGTGCTGGCCCTGCACAGGACTCTCCCCAGGAGTGACAGCTTGTGCCCAAGGACACTGCTCAAATGTAGCTTGAACTCTGTCACAGCCACTACAAACCCACAGACAGCCTCTCTGCAGGCTCTGACACACCTGTTCTGAAAACAGAACAACTACAGCTGCAGCAGTGATCAGCACCAAGAGAATGCCCAGGGTGGCTTCAAAACAAGCAGGGACTTGACCAAGTAAAATATGKCAAAAAGTCTTCATCAGCACTTCKCTTCTCCAAGCTATTTGTTTTGGAAGCCTAAATACTTTCACCTGTGGTTCTGTCTGAARYAAAAAGGAACRCTTAAYTATATTAAAAWTTTTGAAGTACTACTAATACCTGAAGAGCAGAGAACAAACCTTCCTTAGCTTTTCAAAATACACAGTCACCTTTGGAAACAAACAGTTTATCCTTACTTTGAAATTTAAAAAGTAGATAGAAAGTATTGTGGTATGCAGAGTAATTATTTTCAAATACCAAATCTGCATATTCAACATGCATGTGAAAACTGTTCTATTTCCACAATACAAACAGATCTGTTGTTCACGTGAAAGAAAATAAGTCTGATTTCATTGTAATGGGTTTATTTTAGCTCCTACTCCTTCTGCTACTACTGCCACAGCAATGGAAGCATTTACTTCTACTACCACCACCATCACAGAGATGCAAACATTRACAAACAGTGAGATGTGAAGGACTTGGGATTTCTGCAAAGTCATTTACCACAAGGTTCACCCAGAGCACTGCAGACACAGGCTGATCAACCAAAAATAACCCAGCATGGCAGCCAGGGAGCTGCTCCAGCTCGGCTGACAGACCAGGCACACAGCCCCTGGTGCCAGCAGCTGAGAGGGAATGCCAGGGAAGAGGAGGAAAAGGACAAGAGAATGGAAACCACTCACTGGCACCATGCCAGCAGAGCTGGGATTTGTCTGGCCCCAAGATTTTCATGAGGAATATTAATTAACTGGAAACGTATTTTAGAGAACAAGACAGACAACTGTTAAAAAAGCATTATATTCTCAATATTGTGTATATATAAATCACATCTGATATTTTCACAGGTGTGCATATAGGTATTTTTTTTAGAAATCACTAATCACTATTCTACCACTGTCATAGAATAGACAACACTTTTCACTTTAATGTAAACTAACAAAGGTGTTTCATCACAAAGGTGAGGCCAGAGAAACCCATTTTCCCAGTGTTAGAGACAATGTTCCCTCTACATATCTGAATCACAGATGAGAGAAAAGAACAAAGAAAATCAAATTATCACAGTATTTTAGAATTAAAATAMTTCTGCATATTCATGGTACTGTTTTTTCTCTAATCAACACGGCAAAGTAATTTTTATTTTGTACATCAAAATCTCTTTAAAGAGTGCTTAAATGGAAGCTCTTGCAAGAATACTATGTCTATAAATCATGGTAGCTGGAAAAGAAATGTTTAATTACAAAATGATAGGGAATAAAGCAAGAAGAGTGAACAACATCACACAAATAGGCTTGAGCCCTAAATTCCAGCTTCATACCAGACTGGAATTCAGACTTCAAACACAGCAACAATACTTAGAGAACACATATTACAAAGACAATATGACTGTGTTCTAAAAGCCATCCTCAGCAATGTTTAACCAGCAATTTTCACTTGATATGCACTGTGAGAAATACCAAATGTGCCAAGTGTCTGCCCTGGATGTCCTAATTCTGAATTCTGCTGTGTGATWTTGGCAATAACAGCATCTTTCTGAAGCCTTGAGCCATCCCCCACCCTGAGATGGTGGGTGCCCCTTGCAGCACCCACAAAGGGCACAWGGGCAGAGCTGCCAACCCCCAGAGAGCCCTGGCAGCCCCAGGAGCAGCCTGCCCACTCTCCCACCTGCAAGTAATCCACTGTCACTGCTAATGGTACGTGGGCAGCTGCTGGAAAGGCAGGAATTGAACCACAGAATTTAGTCATTTTATAGCTGAATGCAAAAAATGTTGTTTAAATCGTGTGGGGGAAAGGATTTAACAYGCAGTGATTTTCATAACCAGCACGTGATTAAAGAGCTAAAGCAAAAACATTTAAGTGGAAAGGCTCTTGCAAAAACACAATTAAAGGCATAAAATGAAAGCKTTGAGATTGCTTGCTCTTAAGATGTTTGTGATGGGTATCTGCTTACTCTCCATTCTGAGCTGTACACACACTAAACAATGAGCTTGCTTGTAATAATTATCAGTACTTAATGGTATCTAAACTTCTTAATCCAATTTTACCCAAACAAATCCAATAATTACTCCATATGCTTTTTGATGATTACAATCTCGGGAATCCCAACTGTATAAAAAAGTGTTACGAGCAATTGTAGGTGGATTTTATTAATATAATGAATAGGATCAGTCTAACAGATTTCAATTACAACAATAGCTTTTAAGTACATTTCTATGACATAAGGAAAGAACATGCATAAATGAAAGAAACTGGTTAAGCCACATAATACTGATTTATGGCAGCTTTTTCCTTTCATTCACCTCATTAACATTTCTCTGTATTTCAGAATCCCCCACTCCAGCTCTATAAAACTTGCATTTCTAAAGCCTTCGAGGACCAGACATTCCAGAAGAGAAACAGTTAAACCCAGAAATGCATTCTTGGCTGCTACTGTGACAGGATTTATTTACAGCTTCTATTAAACACAGCAGCTCCATTACAAAGTGCTGGATGTGAGGAGAATTTTTGATTATACAATGCCAGTGCCTCACTGCGTTAAACATATCATGCCAGTGTATTATTTTTTTCCTTCAGCAATTCGTTCAGGTCATTGTTTGATGGGTTTATGAATTCATTACAGGAAACAGATGGATCCCATAATTCAGAGCTATTCTCCCAGCCAATCATTTGGGCAATTTTTTTCCTCATCTTGCTCCCCCCTCCAAATCAACCTTAATGAAGCCACTTCCCTGCACTCACACACACACTGCAGCACATCACTGCTGCTTTAACCTCCCTCCAAACACTAAAGGCTTTCCAAATAAAGCTGAGCAGGAGCACAATCCCACAGATACCCCCTCTGAGGTCACACAGAGCACCAGGAACTTACCCAAGTCGGGTGAAGGCAGCCACCAACCACAGCATTAGAGTGGGCAAAACCACAAGTCCTCATTAGTGAGAAACCCATTTTTATTTGCTCACAGAAGTCTGTTGCTGGAAAAATATTCTTGCCTCCCCCCCTTCTCCAATCTACTTTCAAAGCCTGAATTTTCATTTAGCAAATTACCTCCTTTGTCTCCTAAGTGCTGGGATTTGCTATCCACAGTGACATCTGCTGGCAACAGCAAAGGTGCTCACAACTATTGCATAAAACCCACTTCTAATGTTTTTACACATAAAATGCCAAATTTTCTGCCTGGATCATCCCTRCCCCCAAAATCATGAACTTCTGGGGAGAAAAAACCTGCAGTCTAATGCCAAMATAATCCCTAAACTTATAATAGCTTTAATAATGTAACCAGAAGCTGCTGTTTGACATCAAAGCCCACACTGAATGATAAAAGTAAAAATACATGAGTTATTGTGGCTTTAGAACTTTGTCACCATTTATTTAAAGAAATGCCTTGACCTTGGGCCAATTCCTGATGATATCATTTATCTAAAACCCAGAACAAATGAAGCCTTTTCCTTATTTAACTTCATTTCCCCCCTCAGAGCTGACCATGGTGCAGCTTCTTCTGCTTCCTCTTCCAGACGTTTCCTCTCCACTTTCTTCTCTTGTCCTTTACAACATTTCCTTCCTTCTTTCACCACCCCAGTTCAGAAATCTCATTTAAAATCCACTTCTCCTGACAGAATTCTGACTTCTACCAACTTGGACTTCCTACACAGAACTTGATGGTTTTTTGGTTTTTTTTTTTTTTGTCCAGGCAATTGAAGTCATAGTAGGAATTAACAGAAACCTGCAAAGTTCATGGAAAACTTCTAAATCAGTTATTGGAATTTCTCAACAATAGAAGGTCTTATGTCCTTAACTGCTGGCTTTATGCAAAGGTATGAAATAGAGAAGCACTGAGGACTTCATTCCCCACCTCCACTTTGACTCTAAAGCAATGTATCCACAAATCCAGCTGACCCCAGACACTCCTTTGTTCCTCCCACCCCTCAGACCCTGTCATTCACCTCAGTTCAAACAAGTTCTGTCTGTTTGCTCACATTTCCCACCCATATCCCACCAGCCAAAGCTCACTCTATGTATCTTAACTATGTAATGGCTGCTGAAATGACATTCTTACTTGATATTGTCATAAGCAAAGTGGGGAAATGTGAGCAAAATGTGAAATTGGTTGAAATGTTCTCTGGGAGAATCAATGGCTTGCTGTCAAAACAGAAAATGTTTCAGAAGAGATTCCATGGGGACTTGATCCGAGCCTACGCTGTTCAATATTTCCTTAGCAGCTGGATGATGGACTAGAGAATATCCTTATTAAATCTGCAAATGACACCAAGATGGGAGAAGGAAGATGGGGGTGGTCAGATCMCTGTGTGACAGGATCAGAGCTCAGCAGTGAGGAGCTGGAGAAGAGATGTGACAAAACTACTACAATTCAAAATGGAGAATCACGTCATTAGCAGGGGGAATTTAATGCAYAACAGCAAACAACTCACCCCACAGCAGTTCTGCAGAAAAAGAAGCAATGTTTTAGCAGATCATAAACCAAAGAGGAGGAAAATATTATCAAGAAGATTGTAAAAAATTCCAATTTGGAAGTTTCCAATTGGATTGTAAAGATTCCAATTGGTGGAATGGGATAAACACCCAGCAACCTCTCTACTGGAGCCTGGCATCACAAAGCCTTCCCTGGCTGCACCCACAGCTCTTCCAGATGGAGCTGGACCACCTGAAAAGGGCACAAAGGAACTGGGAATCTGGAAAAGGGAYCTACCACAGCAGGCAGAGGTAAGGGAGTAGTCAGTCTACAAGGCACTGGGTACACAAATTTAAAAAGTACAAAGAGGACTAAATAATTTGCTCTGCCCCACAGTGAATAAGACAAGACTTGCTGGGTTTAAATGGCAGTCAGGGAGATTTAGACTTACATTTCCAACAATAAGGATGATTAAGGATTATCTGCAGACATGATACAGATTTGGTGATCTTGTCTCAGGGCAAGAGGATGGAATAAATGACCTTTCAAGAACCTTTAGAGCACATTTTCTACCACTCTGCATGTAAACCAGAGCTCCAAATCCATCTTACTCAGTTCTCCCACTTCCCTCAGCCATGACAAAGAAATCCTTTTTCTCTCAGGTTGATAGCCACAGCACTCTCCCCAGCTTCTGCTGGTTTTTAAATAAGTTTCAGATGTGGCCTTTCTTCACTAGCCCTATTTGCAGATCCTCTCCATTTTGTTCTTGATGAATGTAAATTTGAAATGGTATCAGTCCTGAGTGACATTTTATCCCTTCACCACCACAGTGAATCCTCTGTGTAAACCCAGCACAGCCCACCCTGAGGCAGAACTTCTGTGCAGCAAAGGGTCAGAGCCCAACTCTATTCACAAATTGAACTTTTTTCTTAAGAGCTGGACAAGTTCCTAACAAAAACACAGATTCTTGAGTACTTCAGAGCTCAGACACAGGATTTTGTTTCCCTTTCTGGAACAGCATCTACATTTTTTCTTTCAGATCTGTCAGCAGAGATGGTGACAAATACATCTTTTGACAGAAAGATACAAAACCTGTTTTGGGTGACTCAACATGTATTTTTAAGTTTTTTTTCAGTCCTATTCTACATTATTCAGGTTGGTGTCACATGCAGCAATCTTGTGAAGAATACTTYTACTTTTAACAGTTTTAATATTTGCCTCACTGCTTTCCTCCACGTTAACACTGATTATAATTTTAATTTTAAATTCACAATTAATTAGCTGTGCCATTAAAAATGGTACAGCTAATTAGGTTGATAGGTTGTCATCAACAATAGATTGATAATCCAAAGTAAATATGATGCTCTCCCACTGCAAGCCAAACTCTCTCATGTTTATTGAAAGCTCTGAGTGCACACACATGGGGTTTGCCATCAGCTAATTGATGAGCACAAATTGGACTGTACACACCAGGCCTCAAACCCAGCAGCCCAAGCTAGGAACCAGYACTGTGGTTAAACAGTTAAATTCACAGAGCAGCATTCCTGCAGGACGTCAACTGGTAACAGATGGTAACTTTCAAGAACTAACAATTCATCTGTTTCCCTTCAAGAGAGAGTTCTCCAATACCAGCATTAATCATGGACATCTCTGCACACAGACCTGACCAAATGCTACCCCCTGAAAAGCAACAGATAAATAAATAAATGAATTCACCTAACTAAAAGCTGCTCTCTGTCCTGAAGCCTCTGACACCTCAGCACAGGAGTATTTCCTTTAACACATCATCACGCTTGGAATTCAGACTCCTGCAAACCCAACTCCCACCTCCAGAGAACTTGGCTATTCTAAAGGAAAATAATGAAGCCATTAGAAGCTTTTAATCACCCATATTAATAACATCAAGAAACAACTGCATTAACAACTGTCTGAAAAGGACAGAAGGGAGATAAGAGTCATTGCTGAGACGAATTAACTGGTGCAGGAAATTACTACTGTAAAATTTAAGTGAGAGGGCAGCTCAGAATTAAGAGAAGGATTCTCAGCAAGTGGTTAGAAATACTGGCAGAATATTTTCAAGTTTTATAAGACTTTCCTACAGAGTGGTCAGAACTCTTCACAGAGAGTTCACATCTTGTATTCCTTCCCAGAGTATTTAGGAACATCTGAACTCCACCAACTAATTGTATAAAGACCCACTAGGGAAAAATATAAGTTCTATCCCACCAACAGGACATGAGAGCATCCCAAACACAATCCCAATAATTCKGAAACACAGCAAAGGATGTCAGGAGCCAGCCATGAGCATGTGCTCCCCCTTCACTCCAAACCCTCCTCAGTGTTGCTCCAGGCAAGGTACCCCCAGCAGGAACTACACAATAAAAGAGTCAGAGAAGACAGGAAACAGCTAAAAGTTAAATTACACAAAACCAACACTATCATCACTGCAAGTGCCAGTGGGAAAATTCAAGCATATAATAACAGATTAAATAACTTCATACAGAGTCACATAAGAAGTCTGGGCAGACCCAGGAAGTGAATCTTTCAATTTTAAACTGACTGTGTGCACTTAATCTCATTAGACAATGTTTTACACAGTTTTCATATGCAAAAGAATTTTTTTAAAACAAATTTACAAATGGCACAGCCATCACACCAGACGTGTTCTTCTTCCTTTCCACAGAGCACTTCCAGGCACAGACTGAGGAGTAAATATTCTTTACAGCAGAAACCYAATTGTTAAACTTTGCACACAGATYAATATGCAAATTCCCAGTAAATATTACATTTCTAAGAAATTAAAAATGAGGATAGCCTCAGTATCCACTGATTTACTGGATACAAGAGCCTGAAATTTCCTTCACCTTGATCACTGYTGGATCTACACATACAGCCCACTCTTCAGCTGGGGTTTAAAGAGTGAATCTGAGTGCAAATGCTTCCAGTTTCATACAGATGTGATTGGGTACTGTAAAGATACCCCATACCCACATCCCCATCATTTCTGCTGGGGCTGCTCTACAGAGATCACTCAGCACTGGCACACAGTGCACAGATTCTCAGATTCAGATTCCCACTTGGAATGTGTGCTGTGCRCACAGTGTGTCCATGCTYGGTGGATYCTCCTGGAGTTTCAGGGTGTCCCAGGGCACAGCCAGTGCTGCCATCCCACCCAGGACAACAGGGAATACCYAYCACTCATGCTACAGCAGGTACAACWCCTCTTTRTCCACTCTGACATTGGAGCTGGKAAGAAGGTAAGGACTGCCTGGGTGTTTTCTGGAATGCCTGGAATCACCAGTGTGTATTTATGGATCAATATCCTYATGTGGATAGAGAGATCAATGAGTGCAGGACACCTCTGAGCTGCCAGGTGTGCAGGCAGCCTGTGTGACTTTTTGTASCCAAAATTCAGTGTCCAGGGAGCCCCAGGCCTGGAGAGGGTGGACACACCCAACAGCCCAGACACCTCCCATCACTACACACAGGCACATTTATCTCCTGGAAACCACAAATACAGCTCCTCCAGGTATTTCATTTCTGCTTTGGGGGAGCAGGCTGCAGTGATATTTAATTCCTTTCAGACATGCCCATGGCAGCAGGCTGTGACTGCCTGCAGATGACAGGGCTGCTGCTCACATGGGAAGTGTAATGTTGCCTGACACTGCCTGTGCTGCTGGAACCATGGCACTGGGCACACATGTCACACTGACTAAAGGCTGTGCAAACACAAAGCCTCAGCCCTCCTGTCATGGGCATTTATGGTACAAAATGAATATTTTATGTGTGACACTAAAATAGCAACAATTCTGTGAGKAACCAGTAACAGGCCTCTGTAATTTTGGCATAACTCTTCCAGTTCATATTCTATCTCAAAAAAAAGACTTAATATGTTTATACTACAGCTCTAAAGATAGTGTAGAGTTATCTGAGCCATCATTTAAAATCAGTCAGCAGGGAAAACTGAAGCAGAGCCAACGGAGTGTCCAGCATGGACCAGCTTCCCCCACTCCTGGGCAGTGTGGATTTATTCCAAGTTTCAGGTAGCATCATCCTGAGAAATTGTGCATGGAGCCAAGTCAGTGAAAGGTAAACCTAAAATATTTTGACCTTACATGTTAAAGTCTTGTGTCCTTATAAGGATAACTGAAGAGGTGCTCATTTGTATTTTCAAAATAATTTTCAAAATRATTTTGAAAATCGCTGCTTTGAGCAAGTAGGTCTTTAACATACAGAACCCATAGGGATATCATTATCACTTTAGGGGGCTGTAATAATAAAATTTCACAGACTTTCTAACATAAAAACGTGTTTGGGGCTCTATATCCTTCTTTGGATACAGTTCCTAGCATCTGAAAGACACAAAAATGTCATTCTTGCCTTCAGAAAGGAGCAGCTGAGAAGAACCTGAAGCCCAAAATGAAGAGTGATCCCTTATGCAGCTAAACCAAATGAAATTAAAGTCATGCTCTAGTGATAAAACAAACAAATGAGTGTTTAAATCTGTATACAGATCTGCAGTGGGGGGGAGGAAGAAAAAACACTGAACTTAAAAATTATATTTCTTTTTTTTAATACTTCCTTTTAAACCTAAACATGACATTTCATATGCAATAGTGTTTTTCTGAATGAGCTTCTCAATGCTGGTCTCTTTCCTGGAAGGTTTTTGTTTGGAACTCTGAGCTCATCTACCTGACAGTCAAACCTGGAGAGTCAGAAACAAACTCTTCAGTTCTGATTCAACACCAAATCTGAAGCAAACTCTTCATTATTCAGTTATAGCTGAATAGATTTTTTATGTCTCCATGCCATTGTGCATTAATGCCACATATAAAAAACAGGATTTCAATTATTCAGAAATGTGAAGAAAGCACTTCCAGCAGTTTACACACCTTCTCCTACTCAGGTTCCTCAGGAAAACTTTAAAAGAAAAGCAGACTAAAAGCTGATGTGGGCTCAGCAATCATTTCCCTGCAGGTAAGATGGAACCAAAGAAAACTCCAAGTGAGTTCATTTGCTGAGCACATCCTGCAGGACAGCCCAGTCCCTCAGTGCCCAGGGAAGCTCTTCCTGAGATCCCAGCACCACATGGAGCAGGGAGAACAAGGCCAGAGGATCCATCCCATGTTTCCAGCAGGGTTGTTGTCCCAGTGACAGCCCTGTGTCACCATAGCAACTTTCACCAAGAACTCACACTGCACCCAAACGAACTCCGAGCTAAATTAACTTATTGCATGTCACCAGTGAGAAATGACTGTTCAGAGGTAATTTTCTGTACTAATATGTAATAGAGTTAACTCTCTAAATTGAATTAAATTAATTAAATGCCACTCCCAGTAAATCAGATTCTATTACATGAATGTTAAAAGAAATTAAAGATGTTTTAATAAAGATTACTAATAATAACTTAATATTATTACTTCATTTTAATTCAAAAATTCTGCTCAGTTTATTTTAGACACATGTCTTCCCCTCACTAGGAAGGAATACCTAATTACTCCACATGCATTACACACAGTTATTTCATAGAAATGGGCTTAGACTTWGCTAAAAGAAGTAACACCAGCACTTTAAGAAGAAATACAGCTTGGTTTAATAAGTGACATCCTAAGATTCTTCCTCCCCACTCACACTTTGGGTAAACTCCACACTTTCAATGAGTGTGTCCAGTTTCCAAAGGGTTTCATTTCTGCTTTTTGCAGAAAAAATGAAAATCTCTTGCAGTAAAGCCAATTGCAAACAAAGAGGAAAACACCTTGTCTGCCTAGGCAGGGTACAAAAATAACAGCCCTTTAATGGCTTTGCAGATTTATCTAACAATGCATTATTAAGTTTGTTTTTTAAAGTAGATTTTTGCACTTTGGAGGACAGACAGCTGGGAGGCAAATCTATAATGTTCCAAATTTCTCATGTAAATAAAAAGTGAAACTTGCCAGCTGATGGTGTTTGTGCTGTCCCACCACCCTGACTTGAACTCATGACACACCAAGACACTTTGGGTAAAACCAGGGGCTGTTTAACAATAATCACTCAGAATTATGAACCACATGATTCAGTGTTATCCATTCTTTGGGTTTCAGGAAGAAGCTGTGCCTGTGCTGAGAATGCAGCTGGTGACAGCAGAGGGAGCACACGGAGCTGTCACATCTGCCACTGGCCACAGGGTGACAATGACGTCAGCCCCATCACCAGCTCTGCTCGACACCCAGAGGAAAGGCAGCACTGCCACTAAGAGAATAAATATGGTAAATAAGGATTAAAACATTCTCTGAATCTCCAGCTAATGTGAGTTAAGGCTGTGACAACCCTGTGGGGTGGAACAAGATGAGCTTCAACATCTCATCTCCATTCCAGGTATCAGTAAAATGGGATTATGGATTTAAGTGTTCAGTATTACTATGCATCTAAGTCATTATCCACAGATTTTAAGTGAGAATTATATATATTTTTTTAAAGTCTTAGTAGCTATAATAAGGCACCAAATCACAAAGTCTTCTACAGATCTTTTCTGGGAAGGAATAGCTGAACAATTGAGGAGGCTGAAGACAACCTCTCATCTGATTTCCCAGAGTGATCACTGGACAAGATTAGAGATAACTAAACAACAAAGAAAAAAAATTAAATTATTACTCTTGGAAACTGGCAGGAAGATACAGAAGCTGTAGCAAGACATGAATTATGATGGAGCCTATGTCAGAAAGGTGGCACTGAACACATTTTTTTCCTGTTTCACTCTGAAGCCTTTCTCCTGTTTTGAAAGGAAATGCTAGGMGCTCACAGGTACAGCAGGACAGAACTGCCAGTGCAGGACAGGACAGCCTGACACCCCCAGCACCTGCAGGAAGGTTCTCATGGTTTGTCAATCAAGCCTAAACAACTGCAGTGGGAAATTAAAGCAAGGAATATATTTAAATGCAGACTTCAGGGAACTACCTGCAGGGGGAAAATGGGTGGTGATTAAACAGGAGAAATGGGGAGTGAAAAAGAAACTMCACATTATCAAATTGAGGTCTTTGTGGGATAAGATATCTGAAACTTGCAAGTTTTTCATGAGTTTAGGGACAGAAAAGTGAAGGAGAAGGATTAGCACTGCCCTGAACAGCCTGGATTACAGAGCTATGCAATGAGGTGAGCCTGAAAGGCACAGAAAATAAATCAGCCTTAGGTTTTACTTGTGAACAGCAGCAGGTTACTGTCCCCAGATTAACTCAGGGGCTACTTAATAACTCTCCAATGACAGTGTGCTGGTTTTGGCTGGGACAGAGTTAATTTTCTTACAGGAGCTGGTGTGGTGCTGCAGTTTGGATGTGTGCTGATAACCCAGGGTGTTTTTGTTACTGCTGAGTGGTGCTCACAGAGAGCCACGGCCTGCTCTGCTCCTCACCCCTGCCAGGAGGCTGGGGGACACCAGGKGCTGGGAGGGGACACAGGCAGGACAGGGAGGGGACACAGGCAGGACAGCTGACCCCAGCTGAGCCAAGGGAATACTCCACACCAGATGGTGCCGTGATCACCACACAGAGCTGGGGGAGGAGGAGGAAGATGGGGATGTTTGGGGTGGTGGTGTTTGTCTCCCCCAGGCACTGCTCCCTKAGGGATGGCTGAGCACCTGCCTGCCATYGGWGTGAGGAATCAACTCCCTGCTTTGCTTTGCTTGTGTGTGTGACTTTTGCTCTACTTATTAAACTGTTTTCATCTCAACCCACGAGTTTTCTCACTTTTACTCCTCCAATTCTCTCCACATCCTGCCAGGGGGTAGTGAGCCCCAGCTCCTGCCTGGGGTTAAACCATGACATGCAGATACTGCATTAAAAAAAAATAATTCTCCACTAACTGGAAGGACTTCCAAAGAAGAAAAACATAAATTATTATAGCTTGAAAAACAGCCTGAAAATGGTAGCACCAGGGAAAACTGGATGGGCTGTTAAGTAAAAAACAGGAGACACAAAAAGGCCTCTGCAGTGGAGATCATCAGCTTTCCTGGGCCAAGCAGCCCAGGAGAAAGGGTTCTAACAAAGAAGGGGCTTAAGTTATAGCAAAGACAGACTGAACATGAAGATGCCTTTCCAAGAATAATCAAAATATCTTTCAAGAACATCTGTTGGGCCTGTCTGAGAGAGGGGAGAGGGTTAAGACAATCCCTTTTTGCTCATCTAAAGGGCTATATCTAGTGCTGTGATAGTAAGACCTCAAGGRGGCATTTGAATTTTTAACAGAGTTGAAGAATCATCAYTTCTCMCAATTAGTAACTCATGTGCTCCAAAACAAAAGTTCATGAGAGATGTCTGGCTTCCTAAAGGTGAAAAAAATCTGGTTTATGAAAAAAAAAAGACAGTAACAGCAGCCAAATCAGAAATTCTGCCTGAAATGTTAAGAGCATCCTGGTAACAGGACAGGTCTTAAGGAGACTATGCTAAAACAGGGAACAGCTTCTGTTAACATGGCAAGGTCACCAGSAGCCTGAGTCACACCAAGTTCAGCTGTTCCCATGGGGCAGGTGACAATACCAGTGGCTGCCACGCCCAGGGCAGGATTCAGTGGTGCTGTTAAACACAGGTCCCACAAGAAGCTGAGCATGAGCCACTGCTGCCACCCCACAGGGGCAGGATGCCTGCAGGGAAAATCATCTCCTCTCTGGATGCTAATGCACTCTGCACTGCCTGAACCAGTTCAGGAATAACCTGAAGGATCAGGTGCATCATGCACACCTGAGCAGAAGCTTTGGAGCATTTACCAGAGTGTGAGCTGGTTACAGAGACATTTAAATAGTCCTGTAGGATTTGTAAAGTATGGGCTACCACCTTTAACAACTCAGGAAAAACATTAAAATAATCTAGCAAAACACAGGGAAGCCAAGGGCTCTCAGGGTAGAGGAATGTCAACACCAGACAGTCAACAAGAGAACACAAAGGTCCCTCAGGCCAGACACTTCACACACAGTGTAAAAGATTCAAAAACACGTTTTCATTCCCTTCCTTTTCCCAAGATAACCCTCTGCAGCATTTGTACAGTAACTATTCCAGGAGCACCTACTAGTGTTACAGTTCAAAGTGGATTTCATCCTTCCCTTTCCTTAGAAACCCAGCACYTATCTCAAAACAATCATTACCAAAGAGAGCTAATGCATTTCTTGATGAACCTCTCCTCCAGCTCACAGTTTGCAGATCTTATCAACATTATATTTATATGCCTTACAAGCCTCCTCCAGGTAGCAAGATGATAATCTATTAATGGAAAGTGGTCAGCACGCTGCAGATAAATCAAACCTGATAGGTCATTTTTTCATGGGAAACTGTCAGCTGCCTTCTCCATGAAAACCTGTGTGAGCCAGGCCTCAAGACTGAGAAGGAACTCCCTTCATGGACATGTTTCTCTAAAAGAACAATAAAAGTGAACAGCAGACTTTAGTTCAGAAAGTAAAGGGAGAAAGAAGCACACTGATGAACAGTGTGCTTACATTTTTGCTACAAAATCACTTCCAAGGAAACAAATCTCTGCAGTGTGGGGAGGAGATGTGGGATGGGTGTTTGTCYCTATCAGTAGATACAAAATTGGCATCTTACAAAGGAAATACTGGGGCATATATGCTCTGATGGAGGGCAAACATCAGACAACATTCTATTTATAATTGGAAAACAGTTATTTTACAAGCAGACTGACAGAAGAATAGAGCATTTGCCAGTGCCTGAGCTGCTGCAATGCCAAAAGAGCAGCAGTTTGACTATTTCACAGCCCACATGCTCCACACACTGCACTGGGGAACAGCAGCAGGGAGCAAAGCACCCACTGTGGGCAGATAAATGCCCATAACCCAGRGTGCAGTTTGAGCATAACCAACACCATTAGCACTGTGCAGCTGGGTTAAAATTTATCTATTAAAACACCCAGTTGTCCACAACTGTATTGGCAGTTTTGTTGCTGGGAAAGCAAACTGGGATTTATCTGAGAGCACTTCCCACTGACAATTAGTCTAGACTAGAAAAGCCTAGCTGTGTAACCCAGCCTGTGCTTGCTCTCTCTTCAAAGGGTGTTCTTGGAGAGAAAATGTGCTAGGCTAGAAATGCATCTGCCAAAGGACCATGTAAAGGGAAATCTGATAATGCACAGGGTGTCCTGCTGCCTTCAAGCAGGGRATCAAACCTTACAACCTAGAGCATTTGAAAAGTGCTTTTAACCAACTGTGTCTAGTGTTGGAAAACTCCCACTTTTATCTAATTCTAGAACTAACTACTTACAGGTCAGGCTCTTGCCATCTTCAACCTGATAAAGCCATAAAATTCCAAACTGAGGAAACAGAAAAAGCAATATTCTGCCTGTATTTATATTATGAACACCTGCCTAAATTTGCAGAACAGCAAACTACAACAGACCACCTCTAAGGAGAATAAAAACTACCTGAGGAGKACTAGGAGTATCTACTTGAGCCCTTACCTGCTTTTCCATTCCCAGAAGAGGAATCTGCAAAGCTCACAAGGCAAGCACTGAGCAGTGATGCTTTAAGTTTTACCTTTCACATTTTTCAGATTCTGTACTGCCTTAGTGTGTGACTCTGAACATATAAAGTGTTAGCAAGTTCTCTGCACAGTTCAGTCAGACAAAACAATCCTTTTCCAGCCTGAGCTTTTGGGCTGTTTCAGGCCCAGGAAGTATAAACAACAGCAAAATGAGGAGAGCAATCCGGGAGGATGTGACTGCTTAACCTGGAGCTGTAATTGGACAATTAACCCCAATACCAAAATGGACCAAAACTTATAAAAGTGTGAAAACTCGTGACGTGGGGTTTATCTTGGGTGTAGCCATGGCTGGGCTCTTGTACTGCCCCAGGTGTATCCTCTGAAGGCCTTTAAATAAATGTGGTGTTGTGAGGTTCTCAGGACAAGGTGAGAGATGAGAATTTGACTCCACGTTCTCAGAAGGCTGATTTATTATTCTATGATATTCTATTCTATGATATATGATATTATATTCTATGATATTATATTCTATGATATTAAAATAAATACTATACTAAAACTACACTAAAGAAAGAGAAAGGATACATCAGAAGGCTAAACAAGAATGATGATGAAAGCTCGTGACTCAGAGTCTGACACAGCTGATGGTGATTGGTCATTAATTAAAAACAATTCCCATGGAACCAATCAAAGATGCACCTGTTGGTAAACTATCTCCAGACCACATTCCCAAGCAATCAGATYATTATTGTTTTCATTCTTTTCTGAGGCTTCTCAGCTTCCTAGGAGAAGAAATCCTGGTGAAAGGATTTTTCAGAAAACATCATAGTGACAAATAAATCCCTATTTTATTCCATTAACTCTGTCCAGCCTCTGTTCCAGGCAGCCTCTCCAGGCATCACCAGGACTGGAGGTGCTTCACTGGAGCAAAGCAGCAGCAACTCCAGGCAAGGACATCAAAGCACCTCTGAGGGACAGCTGTTCTGTAAATCCAGCTCAAGCTTGGAGTACATTAGGAAGAATATATTTCATGGTTACTTCTTTTATTTTCAAATAACCCCAGAGTTATGTGTTTGTTTGTTTACTTTAAGAGAAAAATGTTTTTTCCCAAAAGCCTGTACTAATTGCTTTGATGTGTTGTTGTCTGAAAAAAGCATTTCTTTGAAAGCTGGGGAATCTGTAGCTTCCCAGGAGCTACAGAAGATTTAAACCTTCAGAAGTGTCAGTGRTTGCTTGCAGGGCTCAGGCTGTCCAGCCCTGACAAACCCTCTCTCCTGCAAAAATTATCAATGCAAATCTCTCCTTGGACACCTTTGACTTGCAAACCAGCAAGACACACACAGAAAGAGCTACAAACCCAAAGAAAGTTTACCAAAGATTTTTCATACATTTACTGTTTACCTTTCCTCCTTCATTTCATAATGGCAATGTTGAAGCTACTCATAATATTTCTTGCACTTGTGAGAGCAAAAAGCTTATTAAARACCTCACAGTCACTCCACTTGAAAGAAAAGCAGGTAGGAAACCAAAGTTTTTTCTTTAGTATTTTAACTCCAATTCTCCCAGCTCACCCTTCCTGCTTTGTCTCCTTGACTATGCAAATTGCTCCTCCTTCTGCTTCAATCTTTTTGCATTTTCTACTCCTCTTCACCCAGTACTGGACTCACAAATTACCTCCATCCTCTATTCTGTGCAGGCTGTAAAATGGTAATTACTGCTCTATCAGAGAAGTGATATCTCAGTGGGTTTTATGAACAAATTCATGTTTGTTTAAAGATACTTATAGCAGCAGAACACCCCCATGATAACGTTTATCAAAAAGAAAACATTTCTGTGTTACAAAGCCTTAACGTATGGCCACAGGTTATCATTAAGTTATCAAGTGACTGCATATTAAGATCTAATTGAAGAACTTATTGCAGGGCTCCCCCTCCTTCTGCAATGATGATTTATGGCACATTTTGTCACTACAATGTGCAGCAGTTCAGTACAAACACAGCACTTAACTAACAAGATGACAGAGGCAGATATTCAAGCACAAGCTATAAATACTCAAATGAGTCAGAGGTTGTAAATCTGTTGTAAATCATACCTGATTTGTAGGCTGGAACACATTTTCTAATCTTATGGAAAATGCCTCTGCTGGTTCCTACAATAATATGACACGAACTAGAAAAACTCAAGACTTTTCTTTTTAAAAAAGACTGGTTGTGTTACACTCTATCAGAATGCTATTTAAAATCCTGATGAGATTCTCTAAAACATTTTATTTTCCCTTTTTTCCTATGGKACTACCACTAAACATCAGTAACATCTACCATAGGCAGAAGGAGCACATTATCAATATACACAAACTTCATTTCTGTACGAGCAGAATGGAGGTTACAGGAAGGTGAGTCACACACACATGAGCACAGGCAGAGAAAATTCTAACAGCCCATTTGGGCAGGGTAAGTAAAAAATCAATTTAAAAATATGCAATAATCTACATGGCTGATTTGGAAATGAAAATAACCCAGCTTTGGAAACAGGCATGCTGCAACTCCTGTCATCCCAACAGAAATGCCAGAGCAGGGSATGGAGTCTCAGATATTTTCATCCATTCTTTTTTTCCTTTTAACTCCCTTTTCTAATAGAGCAGACCATGTTCCTCCAGGTAAAATACACAGTTCTGCCAGATAACCTGAAGGAAGTATGCCAACATTTGTGACACCACAATGGTTTACCCAGCAACCACACACTGTTACATGTTTTCTGRTCAGTGCCCTAAAATAAAATGTATGAAAGCATCAACATTGGCAGAGTAATCTCCCAGCCTGCAGACAACCTCCCTGACTCTGCAGGCTGCATATTAAAATCATCACACACTGAGGAGTCCCAAGGCACACAGCCCAGACAGCCTGGGGGAGGGGACAGCTCCTCACCAGAGCACAGATGGAAGGGAATGCTGCTCAGCTCAGGAGCCACTGCACCTCTGGGACAGAGGACAGGCAGTGCTGGACAGGCTGCTGAGTCCCAGGGCCACTGCAGCCACTCCAGATCCTGCAGTCCTGCCTTATCATTCCCCAGCATGAGCTGAAATTCCCATTTTCCCCTRGGAAAGCCCACCTCTCCCTGCCTGGTCCCATGCCATGAACATGCCAKACAGACCTACAGGGACCATGGAGCTCCAAAGGCACAGATTGACCAGCTCTGCTTTACAGTCAAGGGATAAAAATATTTTCCAGCTAACATTTCTAATCAAAGTATTTACCAAAATACTTTTTTATGTTAGACTAACTGCAGTATACAGGCTTAACTGTTTTTACTTCTCTGTTTGCAGATTTAGCACTTACCTTTACTGCATATAATGCTGGAGGGTTGTATGGATACTTTGCCTTTCAATTACCAGSGTGGATGTTTGAGTAACAAACCACTTAAGCTATTTTATATCAGCTTTAAACAAATGCATTCAGCTGAGGTGGGAGTGGAGCAGGTAAGGAAGTGATCACCTGTGCTGACTAAACCTGCAGGAGGATGGCTAGAAGAGAAGCAGGCAGCAGAACACACCCTGATAGCATTTATGACAAGCACAGCTCCCTGAAAGCCCCTGTGGTTATTAAATAACAGCCATTCCCATACTAGTGACCCTTTACCAAACAGAACAGAGCTCACAATTGCAGCTGAATGTTTTCATTAGAAAAGCCTTTATACACAAAGTTTCTTGATCAAGTGCACATAAACTGGCAAGAGTTTATACATGTAAAATAAACACTAATAGCCTGTGCTCAATAGTCCTGTTCTGAAAAAAATTACCATAAAAGAACAACAACTTGAATTTGCAATAAAAACCTGCTCATTTCCCACCTCATCTAATTCTGCAGTGCTTCTCTCCAGCTGAACAGGAAGACTACTTTCATTTGTTTTCAAGTAATTGAGAAACATTTCAGGTCTTTATCAGCTCTCCAATCTCTCTTCTTTTCACATTCCCTAGAATTGTTGCCAACAGGGTATTTATAAAAGATCCAGCCTCACAAAAATACTCAGGCAAACAACGTTGCAGGGAAAAAAAATAGAAACTGAAGGAGTTATGTAGAGAAGATTTAAAGGGTTGGATCATTGTTAAAAAGAGAAAAGAATTTGTTTCAGTGGATGCAAGAGCTGTGTGAGGGAGCACTCCTAGCCCGGGCTCCAGCAGCAGCACATACCTTTCCCCGAAGGGTGGAAATACGTGTTTATTTTGGAAGGGTTTGTGCTCCACATCACAAATGGAAACATTCAGCTGGGYCTGAGGCCTCAGAGCAAGACTGAACTGACAACACACCACAAACACACCCCCACAGGAAACCTCCTTCCTCTTTCTTCCCTTCTCTTTCCTGAGGCCTCAGCAGAGACTGAACCTGCAGCAGCCCAGACCAGCTCAGAGCTACATGAACAAACCACACGAYTTCATTACTGGCCAGCACAGCAACTCCACACCTCTGAGACAGACAAATCCATGAAAAACTAACTGTTAATTAAAAAGACTTAGACCTTGGTCACAAGGTTTCTAGCACAGAAGAAGCCAACCCCTCCCTCCCTCTCAAGCCTCACCACCTGGCCCTTCCTACCCACTTCAGCAAAGTGCCTTCCCCTCACAAACACTGCTGAGAGCAAACAGGGACTGCACAAACACCCTGCCCCAGGCAGCTGAAAAACAAACTGAAAAACCCTGCCAGATCCCACCTGCACTTGTATGGTTTCTTTTTCTCCACTAAGACCCAACCTAGTGCAAGCACCTCTCACTGCCATGGCAACCCAGTTGCAGAACTCAGTGACACACACATAAAATTAAGCAAATTTTTTTAAGTTACCACAGAGAGCTCCACCAAATAACATTTATAAAGATCTCACCTACCAAAATCTACATTATGCAAAATGTCCAGCTCAAGTCCAGCTTTAATCTCTGATTTAATGCATCCTAACCACTGGCATGCATTACCTGCTGCAGTCCACTCACTCAGTTCTACTGTGCCATCCTGTCATCACAACRAATTTAATTGCTGTGTCCCAGATAGGAAATAAATTAACTAAATTCAATGATAATCCCTGTGTTGCATTTTAGTTCTAGCAGCATGAGTCACTTATCCTTGAAAATGTATCCAGATAAAGCACTTGGTGCAGCATTGCAATAAAGTTTACAGTCAACTCTGAATATTGCAGGAAAAAAGTTCAGTCAGATTTTTCTTCTCATTAATTTTGTATTAATATTTTATCTATTTTAAGAAATTCCTGCTACCTCTCATAAGCTCTTGCACATCCCTCCTAAAGATAAATATAAGGAACTGCACTATAAAGAGGAAATAAAATATTTCCACAGAGCAACCTGAAAAGCAAGGAGTATTTGCCAGACGAAGGAAATTTAAAGAAGGGTCACTTACAGGACTGTAAATAACCCCTGGCCCTTGCCCTGAGCATGAACAGGAGGTTTGGGCTCTCTGTAGGACAGGTACTCCCTTCCAGTGATGCTGAACCACAAAAAGCTGCATCACTGCTCTGACAGATGAAACAATAAATGCCAAAGCTGCTTAATCTCTAACATAACTATCCTTATCCACTGCTGTCTTCTTGCTGATCRGTATTTTATGGCAATAGAAGATGCTTAAATACATGGATAATGAACAAAAAAATCCAACAGATGGAGAAATGCAGTCCCTAAATTTGAAAGAAACAAACTCACAAGCATACCTGATAAACTGAGGTTATTAACTAGAAACTTAAACGTGGCAGTTTCAAGCAATTAAAAGCAAAGCTGTCACAACACAGACAGAAATAGTAACATCCCACAGAGGGAAAGCAGAAGGCTCTGTGTCTCACTCGTAACAGAAATGAAGAGCCACTGCATTACCACGTGAAAATGAATTTAGTTACCCTGACAGCAAAAACATCTGCTGCTGAATTGTGATATTAAAAAGTCATTATAATCCATTATAGAACAGTGAAACCTTTTCACAAAGAGTTGAGCTGATACAGAGAACAAAACAAGCAATACTGTGAAAACAGAAATATTCCTTTTAGATAGAAATTGCTCTTATGTATCTTAATTCCAAGGTTTTTCATGTACCTAAGTTTTGGTYGGACTCACATACCTCTGCTCCCTTCTCTTGAAAGTAAAATCCAGTGTTATACACTACATGAAATCTCACAGTGCAGATGCTACAGAATTCAAACTAAAACTTTCTGACCTCTCCCTTTCTACATAGGAAAAACTCCCTTTCTACATAGGAAGAAAAGGACAGAGTTTCAATAAATTACTGTTACAGAATCTTTATCATGCAGTTATTACTTTATTTTTCTGAATTCATATTACTGAAGTAATATTTCATTTCTGCTGTATAAATCGTAAGTGTTTGAAACATAAATAAATCATAAGTGTTTGAAACGTAAGTTGTTTGGTCCAGCCCTTATGTGAAGCTTGGCTCTTCTCTAATTCTCATTTTCTCTGGGAAGCTCCATTTGCCTGCCTGTCACCTAATTACCCACCAAGAAATGACAATGCATTTGAGCTGGCTCAGAACTGACACACAAAAAGCTCTGTAAGCCATCAGATGCAGAAGAAAGACATTACCTTGCCTCTCTTCCTCACCTTTCTGAAAGCCACAGCTTCATTAACTTTTCTCCCAGGGAACCTGGCAGCCCAGTGCCCCCAAAGGGGAAYGCATTTCTTCCCTCTGCTGCTTCCTGACCCTGCTGCAAAGCAGCTCCACTCACTTCCCAGGCAGAAAAGCCACACAGAAAGAAAAACAGGCAGTGGTGGCAGCAGGGGAAATAGTTTCTTCTAAGCTCCATGAATTGAGTTTACACATTAAATTGAGTTGAATTGTGCAAGGGGAAAGGGGCAATTACTTGTCTTTGAAACAGATAAATAACTACTAACAACTAAATGGAAAACTGCATCTGTCTTGACAAAAGAGATGACACATGCTGTGTTATGGTTCACAGAAAATTAATCCATATATTCTTGTCAAAAGGCTGCCATAGAATACARCCAGCAAGGTAAGCCAAAGCTTATGCTGAGAATCCCAACAAAACTTRAGGAGTATAACAATCCTAGTAAGATATACTCCCCTCTTTAAACAGACACAATGAATAAAAAGTACAAGCACATTCTTTAAACAAGCTTATAAAAACATCAAACATTTCACAGAGAATAAACATGAATTTACCTTTGGTTTTTTGTTCAGCAGCCTGAAAGAAGAGAAGAACAAAACAAATCAACTACTTGTCAATACTGCAAATGATACCTAACAATTATAGGCCTGCAGGCCTAACTTTTTGCAGAAACTGCTTACATAAATCAGGCATTTGTTTCATTTAAGGACTAGAGAATTTTAGTTTAACTCCATGTGATAGAAATGTCTGCCTGGAGCCAGAAGCAGATGCCAAAGAGGAAGAGAGGGCAGCAGCCCCCTCCACCCACCCAGCCTTCCCTCTCCTGGGGGGCAGAGGCTTTCTGGACCCTTGGGCACCCAGCAGAATTAACTTCTGTGACTTTGCCCAGCATCCCCTCACTACCAGCTTTCACAGAAGACCTGTTTATTTAATAATCTGTCTGGAATTTTTCATGATGCCTGATTTTTATACCAGAAAAGACAGCATTTAATTCTTATTTCAAATTAAAACTGTGCAATGCAGAAAATGAGGGAGGAGAATGGCCAGCAGTGAAAATGAACCTGGGACCCCAGYGTGCCTCCAGCACCTGCTGGGGCTGATCCAGGCACTTGTGGCAGAGGAGTGGCCACGGGAGGCAGGTGTGGGAGCAGCCCCTTGCCAGGAGGGCATGCTGAGCATGGGCAGTGCCACAGCCCTGGCACAGCTGCTTGGGCAGGATTCTGTCAGTGCCACAGCCCTGGCACAGCTGCTTGGGAGGATCTTGTCACCACAGCCCTGGCAACAGCTCTCTGGGCAGGATTTCGTTAGTGCCACAGCCCTGGCACAGCTGCTTGGGCAGGATTCTGTCAGTGCCACAGCCCTGGCAACAGCTGCTTGGGCAGGATTTGTCACTGCCACAGCCTGGCACAGACTGCTTGGGCAGGATTCTGTAAGTGCCACAGCCCTGGCACAGCTCCCTGGCAGGATTCTGTCAGTGCACAACGCCTCTGGGCAGGTGTCAGCCTGCTTGGGCAGGATTCTGTCAGTGCCACAGCCCTGAGGCACAGCTGCCTGGGCAGGATTTGTCACCACAGCCCTGGCACAGCTGCTTGGGCAGGAATTCTGGCCCACACAGCCCTGGCACAGCTGCTTGGGCAGGATTCTGTCACCACAGCCCTGGAACAGCTGCCTGGGCAGTATTTGTCACCAACATGCCTCATCCCCAAGCCAGTGGCAATGATCCAGTGCCAGGCTCACTCCCACAAGTGAAGCTGCAGCATCAATACCCACAGTCACATTTACAAGTGAAGGGATCAATTACAASAAGAACATGAACAAACCTTTTTCTGAGCACCTTCCTTCTTTTTCTTTTCTTCCTGCTTTTTCTTTTTCTTTTCTTCCATCAAATGTTCCTCTTCTTGTGTTTCTTGTTCTTTCTCCCTGATAAAAACAAAGGTTAGGAAYAGCTTTTCAGTAAGATGAAGTTTCTCTAGGAAGGTGAATAATCCATATTTGCATTGCTAACTTTCTACATCTCATGTCTAAAAAAGGCTGCTTCTAATGCTACAATAAAAGCACTAAAAAAGAGCTGTTCCAAAATTGAAACTCACAACAAATAAAATAGCAGGCAGTGAGAATTCAGAAAGGACAGATTTTATTTGYAACCTCTTTCCACAATCACTCATAAGCACTGCTTAATATTAGCATATTCTAAGGAAAGAAAGTTTGAAACTGGAAAAAAAAAAGGAACAAACCCAAGTAATTAATGCAAGTTCTGCTGGCTTTCAGCAGCTGTGATTCWCAATATACCTTAAAGATCATAAGCAAGTACATTACTTTGCAATATTTTTCTCTTTTTGATCAAACACATGCTGCATTAATTTTCCATACGCATCAATTTTATTCTCCAGAGTTGTAAACTAAGGCCCAGATGAATTCCAATAATCATATTTTGTGTTCATCCTATAAATTCRAGCTGAAGAATTTGCATCAATGCAAAACAAGACTGTTCCAGTATCATCTTGATTAAAAATTAACCTGAATCCTTCCAAATCAAGAAGAAAACCTATCTGAAACCTTCTTTTCTCTGCTTCCTATGTCCATCACTGAAATAAATGGTTATAGCAATGACCCTCCCAACATCCTTTCCAATAAATACCAATGCAAATAATTCATTTCCTTCTCTACAACTGCTTTATCTTCCTTGACAGCTCTTCAGGTCCTGATCATTTATCAGCCTTACAGATCTTCTGAGAAGGCWGTTTCTGATGGGCTGAAGCCCATTACCATCACTATTATTAGGTTCAAACCCTTCCAATTACTCCTCAAGACCACTTTTAGCCTAATTTACTATTGCTTTACATTTAACTTGCCAGAGCTTGCAGCCCCCCTCCCTCTTCTTTGTTTGGATCTTTGTTGTTGTTTTAAAAAAGAGGTTTTTAGTTACAAAACTCTATTTTTGGTCACGATCTGTCAGACTGCTCTTTACCTAAAGGAGAAAACAACCACTCTTCAGATTTTGCACATTGTGTCTTCAAACATTCCCCATGAAACATTTTGCCTTTTAACAAGTTTGCATTTTCCTACATAGTTTCCCTTTGTTAAAAAAAAGGGAACATTGTAACTTCTGATATTTTGGTGCTGAAGGGCATTCTGGGATTTGGCTTTTRCACTTGCCTGAAAATACTGATCCTGGCCGTGGAGATGCTTCAATGCTTACACAGATCCTGTATGGAGCTCCAGACTAAATTAAAAGCAGATTCCCTTTCCTTGTGTCACCCCYAACTATAAACACTACAGAAAGCAATTCACAGCTCTAAACTTAGGTGTTAGTGCCTTTTTAAGGCACTTTACAGCACTCAGACTATTCACAGAAGTGAGAGATACATGGCAAGACCCAGGGTCTGGAATAGCAGCCAGGGGTTGGGCACATCTGGGAGCTCTTGGTGCACCACTGGAGGTCCAGGCAGCTGAAATGGCATCAAGTATCTGTTTTTWAACTACTGATTCACCTTCTGTCATGGCCAAAAATTCATCACCTGCTCAGCTTCTGCCAGTTCCACGGGGCCACCTTTTAAACCCTGTACTGTAAACTGAGGTTTGGAAACATCTGCCCTGAGGAGCTGCAGGTGGGGATGTGCACGACCTAAAATTGTTAAATCACACTTAAGACAAAGGTGCTTGAAACTGTATTTTTTAATGGCTTCTTCTAGGACTTGCAAAAAGTGATGACTTTGGTTGCCAAAAGAAACTGTAAGAGATTTGCCTTTATCCCTGTTAGCTCAGTGGAGAACATGGCATTAAATATCTGGTTTTTAACCACTGATTCACCTGTCATGGCAAAAAATTCACCACCTATTCAGCTTCTGCCAGTTCCACGGGGCCACCTTTTAAACCCGTACTGTAAACTGAGGTTTGGAAACATCTGCCCTGAGGAGCTGCAGGTGGGGATTTGCATTACACTAAAAAAATGTTAAATCACACTTCAAACAAAGGTGCTTGAAACTGTACTTTTTAATGGCTTCTTCTAGGACTTTGCAAAAAGTGATGACTTTGGTTGCCAAAAGAAACTGAGTTGAAACRGTAAGAGATTTGCCTTTATCCCTGTTAGCTCAGTGGAGAACAGAAGTCCCCAGGACCTCAGAAACTACAAAGAAACAACATCCAGTCCCTTCATTTGCAGTGCTCCCTACCCAAGTCACAGCAGACTCTACAAAGGCCCTGTTCCAGTGAACTCCCCCAAGCTCTCACACTATTGCCAGAGGAAGTTCAGCTTTTTCTGGTTTTTGAAAGCAGGTGAATGAAACAAGTCCATGTAAAATGAGAAACTTTTTGGTTTCCTCTTGTTAGTACTTAAGAAACCCCATGCTATTACAGCAATTCCAGAACACCACAGTTACATTTAAATCCCCTTCAATACTCAGGGCAGTATTTAAAAACAAAAACAAAAAYCCACACACAAAAACAAACCACCACCACACCACTCTGCCTAACATGCAGAGTTTTCTTTAAGCTATAAAAGTACCTATTACCCAACTTCCATGTTAGGCCTCTTTTTTAATATCAAGTTCTTTTCCTAAAATACCAYMTTGAAAGGGATRTTAAGGATCATCTGGTCCAACCTTTGTTGGTCCAGCCAAGCCTGTAAAGAGTCAAACCCTGGGGATCAACTTTCACCACTGCCAAAACCATTCCTTACACTGGACTCCACTATCAATTTTTGTTTTCAGGCAATGCAGTGGAATTTCCAAATATTCCAAATTTCAGGTCAGTGGATTTTCCAAATCCAAGCAGTGCAAACACTTTGCTCCACTAAGAATACAATGTATTTTATTACCATATTAGCACAGCAATTACAACATCAGAGGTAGAAGTGCCACTCCTCACAAAAACCTGAGGTTTGGTTGTGGGGTTATTTTTTCATTTCTGAGATTAAAATAGCCTCGGATTAGCTCAGAAAATGATACTGCAATTTTTAATGGAGCTCAATTTTCAAAACTGATTTACATAATGACACMTCTGAATACATGTGCTTTAAATATGCTTAAAATAGAAATAAAGCTCCAAGTGGCCTCTCAGATGGCAACTCTTGCTGTCACTTTTAGGCAGAAATTAGTCATCTAAGAGCAAAACAAAAGGAAAACAATAAAAACATGGCTATATAAAGTTTGATTACGTTGTCAAAGGCACATGTTGCAGCTTTACTTCCTGAGCGACAATTTAATCTTTATTGCAGGAAACAGGCTAAAACATTTATGAACACAAAGCTCATGTTCTAAAGCAGGAGTGTCTCAGAATATCCCTGTAGGAGTTTGCCTTGTTCTTACATATGGATCTGAATGGGGAGGGARTTTTATGAGCAAGGAGTTTTACTACAGAATGAAGTGGTGCTTTCACAGATTGCAAATTGCTTATGAAATCCAAGCCTGAGCCAAGGTTATCTTTAAAGTGCATGTGCTTGAGAGCTCTCTGAGAACAGGAAAGCAAGAGGAGCTGCAGGTCATGGCCACAACAACTCCAGCACTGTGGCTCTGTCACTGCCTGCTGCTGAAAGGTTTATTAATCCCTTTAAAAAATTAACAAATCTAGGCTGATTTATTTTTTAAGCTATTGAAGAACTTGAGTTTTCTTGCTTCCACAGCTTAAGGCACAGCTGGTATMGTGGATCAGCACTGAGGGGACATTCTGGATGCATTTTGCAATATTCCTTTTGGGAACAGTGTTCTTCAACAACTTTCAGGTAGAGTCTATTTGTATTATTGCCCATACAGTGTTTTAGAGTTCAGAAGTTCCTGCAGTAATTGAGGGCTAAACACAGACTTGTCTCTCTTGTCATTCCATGTCACACTGCTCCTAACCTCAACCACCTCATTAATTTTGTTGTATAAGCAAGATGCTGAAGGTTTATTTAATAACATAGGAAAACTGCCTTTTCAGCASAGCATTCCTAATCCCTGCCTACAGATGCCTTTGTCTGGTTTAGCCACCATACTTTAATTCCAAGATACTTCTTGCATCTTAAATCCTACTTTATGCTGGAATAAACTCCCCTGACAMTTGTGGAAGTTGCTCTTACTAACAGAAATCCTACAACCTGCACACAGCTGCTCAAGCCCTGCTCTGGTTTGGACTTCCCTCACCATACAAGAGCCCATCATGCYTTCCTGCACAGGCATTTTTCCTAACAGTGATGATGGGAGGGAAAAAAATGGAAAAAAAAATAATATCTTGTTACTAGAATTGTAAGGAACTGGCAAATAATCATCCAAATGCAGGCTGTGGGGGCTTTATGGAAGGAATTAATAGATCCATGCATTGTTACAGGTGATAACAGATAACAAAGGGTTTGGACAGCACAGACATGAGCTCTCAAAGACAAGTTCTCCAAATCTGGTATCACACAAACAGAAAGGAAGAAAATTACTACTCTGGAGATTCTTCAAGATCTCATTGTAAGAAAGAAGTGGCTGAAATTTTGAGGGTGGAAAAGAGCTTGAAGGGTGGTGATGAAATGGGATTAAAAGTTAACATCAYAATAAGAGCATCAAACTCTGGAAAGGCAGGCTTTGATTCCTTCAGGARACCTGAAATACTGTCCCATATGAAGAGGCAGGTGCTGTTTCTTGGAAGTCACCAGGAATTTAAACAACAATGCAGATACCCACACGTACAGCAGGAATCCTACACAAAGCAGGAGCTCACCAGAGCATCTGCAATCCTCGTTGTCACAAGTGATGGAACAGATAAACTAAAATTCTGTATTTGCCTATTGTTAATTTTGTTTCCTGCTTCATCTTTGCACYGTCCAGCTCTGTGACCTTTGCAGAGTAAATATGGGTGAAGGGAAGGAGCTGGTGTGACTGTTAAAGTGCCAGCTTTGTTCCCTTGATATCCAGGCTCAGTCATTAATCAGAGTCAAGCTGGTCCCTAATTACAAGCTCTCCAATCACCTCAAAAAAGAAAGCAGCATGKAAAACTAGGTCAAATAAATAAGAAGGAAATATGAAAAAAAACAACGCAAACACACGGGGACAAACTGAGAAAAYCCAGAAAAATATGAGCAAAAATCAACAACAAACCAACCTTGAAGTGCTTCATTAACATGCAAGAGGAAATATTAGTTTTGATTCTTGCTGGGGAAGGGGGAGCAGTGACAGATGACCCTGTGAGGGCTGAAGTGACAGTACTTTTCTCTCTGTTCAGCCCTCCTAAAGAGGTCAGCGGGGAACAGATGGCCAACAACGGCCGTGCTGGTGCGGGGCCGCAGTGACGACACCGATTTCTCCCAGGGATTTCTCCCAGGGATTTCTCCCAGGGATTTCTCCCAGGGATTTCAGGGGGCTCTGGCCAAGCTGGTGCCAGGGCCAGCAAAGCACCCACAGCCAGGCTGCTCCTGCTCCACGGTCAGGATCTTTAGCTGCTCAGAGTGACCCTGAGAAAAGTTGGAAAGTCTCTTTTCCCAGCCCGGCGCTTGAAGGAGTCAGTGCTCTTCATTTCTCAGTCTCAAGGTTGTTCATTGTGTCTTATCTATAAAAAATTTTCTCCTGCCCTGCCCAGGTCTGTCCAGCAGGACAGTTCCAGGCACTCTGCCTGCCCCCAGGGCGCTGTTATGTCTTTATACTAAAAACTACCTATACAATGTTTACAATTAATTCTAACATACCTATCACCTATGTTAGACAGTGAGCTTCTACTCTAAACCCATCCAAAAGTGCCAACATCACAGCAGAAGATGGAGGCCAAGAAGAAGAAGAAGAAGGAGAAAGGCTGGACACGCCCAGATCCCTCCATCTTGCCCCCTGAACCCCCATTCTAAAAAACCCCAAAATCTACTTTTCCACCTTGTGATAAATTCACCATCATTCTACTTAATTTGTCATGGCTTGCAGATCTTCATATAAGGTTGGTAATTTGCTCCACGGGTCCTGATCAAACCCACAGGCATGTTGGGCTCTGTGCCAGGGTCTCTGAGACCCCTGGCAGGGGTCTTGGCTGCTCAGGACAGCCAGAGGGATGTCCTGGGATCCCACACTCCACCTCCATCCCTGCAATGGTCCATTCTGGCTTCCTTCCCAAAGGGTTGATGAATATAGCTCCAGCATYTGGGAACTTGGGGGACAGGGAATATTTTGAAGTACTGGTTTTAATTTTTGCTTATAGAGAGGGCTACTAAGACTTTGAGATAGACTAGAGTTTACTGGAGTGTAAAACAGATAATAGAGAATAGTGTYGTTTGTTATTAGGTGAGTGTAGCCATGATATTTTCTGAAAAATCCTTTCCTTKGGATTTTTCCTCSTGAGAAGCTGAGAGSCCTCYGGAACAAAATGTAAACAATGATTATCTGCTGCTGTGGAATGCAACAGGTGCATCTGTGATTGGTCTCATGTGGTTGTTTCTAATTAATGGCCAATCACACTCAGCTGGTTCGGACTCTCTGTCCAAGACCAAAGCTTTTGTTATTAATTTCTTTTTCTAATCTTAGCTAGCCTTCTGATGAAATCCTTTCTTCTATTCTTTTAGTATAGTTTTAATATAATATATATCATAAAATAATCAATCAAGCCTTCTGAAACATGGAGTCAGATCCTCGTCTCTTCCCTCATCCTAAGGCCCCTGTGAACACCACCACAGGTGAGAAATTTAAGTTTTAGGATTTTTAYTATAGACATAAATAGGAAGTAAGATGGAAGCTTTTGAAGTGTTGTCTTTGTCTTCTTCTTACACTGCTTTTCCTGTGCACTAAATCTAGTACAGACAACGTACCACAACTTTTGATAAGATAACAATAAACAACAAACTGAACTTTTGATAAGATAACAATAAACAACAAGCTGAACTTTTAATAAGGTGACAATAAGCAACAAACTGAAGACCAAAAAAGTCCCATATGTCTCTCTTTCCTAACACAAAACTCTTACAAAAGTTTCCCCCATCAAGAGAACCCAACAAGAGGAGCAAACAGCCATACAGGCAAAACACTCAAGATGTGTTTAAAAGTCCCTTTTCCCAAAATTTGAGGTGATTTGGCTTCTCAGAAAAACTCCCATTCAATGGCAGGGAAGAAAAGGAGATAGAGCTAAACATTTTGCTGCCACTCCAAAGAGGAAATCAGGCCAGCAAAAGCAAGAACAGCTTAAAAATTCCTGAGAGAAATGGGATGTTCCCCCCAAGCTGGGCCTGCTGTCATTTRACCATGTCTAAGTCATTGCAGGGTACCTTAAAGCACGAGCAGGTGCATGGATGGCACTCTGGAAAAGCAGCAGATGGCAAAGACTGTACACAAAACTTACAAGGGGAAGAGAGAAAAATATCAGCAAGAGCTAACAAGGATTTGTGGAGGGGAAAAGAAGCCTGYTTTTTTTTCTTCCTACAGCATWGTCCCAGGTATTTTTGGMAAAGATGAAAGAGAAGCAACTAAACTACATAACTGACTTTTCAATCCACATGGAGATTTTTGTTAGTAAGAATATTATTGCTTTATTATTTAACAGTTTTAAGAACTATTATTTAATTATTTTAAGGTACATAACAATAAAAACCCACAAAACCCCTCCCACAAGGCAGGGACCTGATGAATTTCTGTTGCAGTGTGCCACATGTCCAGCAGTAAAATTTTAATTAACCACTTTGCTGCTGGAAAAATGTGCCCACTTAGTTTCTAGAATATATCAAGTCATGGGGCTGGAAAACAATTAAGGAGGGYCAATATTCAGAACACCCTGATGAACTCGAAAATCAGTGAGAAAAAGCAGAGGGCACTATGTTTGGCAGGAAAAATCCTATATAAATACAACATAGGGAACAAATGGCAGAACACCAGTTTTGGGGAGACAAAAAAGCAGGTGCTGCAGTGGATTTCACTGCAAAGGCAAAGCAACAACACCACAGATGGTCAGAAATTCTTTAGCTGATGTGCTGTGTCCAGCTTGGGACTTCTACAGCAAGAGAGACACYGGTCAGCTGGAGAGAGCACGGAAAACAGCACCAAGGAAATCAAAAAAGCACAGACCCTTGGAAAAAACCTCACTTAATCTAAAGAGATGGCAACCCTGCTATTCAAAAAGGTGTTGAAGACAGAGGTAGAGAAGCACAGAGTAAAATCTTTCTCCTTTAGCTGTGGTAAGTAGCACTGAATTTAAATTGCAACAAAGAAGATTTGGATTAGGTAAAGAAAAATCCTCCACACTGAAGCGTTTAAAAAAAACCCAACATTAAAATGTATACCAAGTCTTTATAAATATACATTTGGAGAAGAGGAAAAACATAAAAAGAAAAGATGATTTATTTTTTATGAAGCAAAATTGATATAAGGCCACACAATTAGAGAACTGGAGGCCTCTACCCATTTACAAAGTGAAATCCTACAATCTCCTTTCCAGGGAATTAGTGGGGGAAAAGCCCCCAGTCACACTCTGGGCACAAGATAAATCTGTGGAGGAGTTACAGGTACAGTTGTGAGCACACAGCTTAAATTACACCCTGTAATTTGAAAGTCTGGGTGCAAAATTTGTTCCTGTGGGGAGTCATAAATGAAGTTCAATGAAAGTTTTTGTTTGACCTCAATTTATGACTTCTTGATCCCATGTTTTGGGGTTTCTCACTGTCCAATTAAGTCCCTGTTCTGCAATTAACCCTCATTAATAGATTATTTGCCTTGACAGGAGATTCCTTCCTCTGAAACATCAAGATACCATCCATTCTAACAGATGTGGGCTGGGACTTTGATACCTCCAGTTTCTGGTGAACTRATCTTGAAATGTGTAACAGAAAATTGTTCTGAACAGGGGCAGCAGTCAGATTCCTGCAGCCACTCAGAAATTCTACTAAAACTGGAGTCTCTGCAGGAGCAGAATGTAGCTGCCAATCCAAACCAGCCCAGAACATCACAGCATTAGCTGAGAACATGGTGTGAAAAGCAACACATTCATTTAAAATTGGTGAAACTAGAGGCAGATTTTAGATTGTCCAAGAGAATAAATTAATAACCCTGCTCCTACAAAGTGTAAAACAGAAATTCCAAGATCAGAAAGAGTTTCTGTGTTCCATGCTCTGTCTCAAGGCTGCATTTCCAGCAGTAGCACATGGCGTTTCTAAGATGTCACTTTGGAATATTGGTTGAAGAGCAATAAAATTCTGGCAGGATCCCAAGGAGAGAAAAAGAGAATTGCAGCTGGTGTGTGCTGGACCTGGGCTCCCACTGGAAGTTTCCAGCTCACCCAGTGTTAACTTACAGTGACCCTCCTTTGTGTACACATAAGGTAAATAACCACTCAAGCAGATTAGAGTAGAACAAAAATAAAGCAGAACAGGTAGTTACCATCATTCAATTCAAGATATTTTTCAAAAGCACAGGGACCTGGCCTTGTTTTAGCTTCTCCTGGTMATTACCAATGACTGGAAGAGGGGGAAATTCCAGAGAAGAAAAGGTTTTATAAATAAAGATGCAGATGAACTGTGACTGGTCAACCAGAAGTTTGAGGAGCCCATATTTGAGCACTGCCAAGTCSCAGTAAATGTTTGCAGGGCTTGGAGTTGTTTTTTGTTCATCTAGAGACTTCCTTTTGGTTTTGTTAAACACTCCAGTTTCTCCTGGTGTGTTAGCTGAGAGGGATGGGTGCTGAGGAGAGCACTGGAGTAAAACCAGGAATATTGCAGGTGTGTGTTAACCCTTCATTACTGAGCAAAACCGTCACTGCAGAGGATTTCCTACTCACACCATCCCTGTTCCAGGTGGAGCCAGCTCCAGCCTGCTCCCATGCAGCAGGAAAGCATTAACTGCACCCTTGGAACTCATCATCCAGTGACATTTTATTTAAAAGGCATCTGATAACTGCACTCCAAGACACATGACACCAATCAAAGCACAGCAAGTGGGGACAATCACCTGATCAATCATGGAAGTTGCAACCCAAATGAAGAGATTCATGTYGATAATCCCACAGGGATGCCACCACACAGGTTCATCCCCTCTCCTGTGGAGGTGCTGCTCTCCACAGTGCAGGYATATTAGTGTACACACAAGCTCCAACATGGGGCAGATCAAGGAGTTAGTAGGTTAATGTGAAGGCTAGAACTGTACACCAAACCTCAGCCATTTATGCATTTCAGGCATGAACCACACCAGAATTTACTCCCTCAATCTGCTGACAACACCCCAGCCCATGGGCACCACTCAGGCTTCTGCAAGGACCAAAAGAAAAAAAGCCCCACACCCAAAAAAAAAACCTTGCATTAAATTCATRACCCAAAGCAGGCTACAAACAGCAAGAAACATGCTCTGAAAAACAACTCTCCTCCCCCAGCAAATAGAGAGAGATGGAAAAATCAAGCTACACACTGTGAAGGGTGCAGATAACCAGATTTACATTCCCTCCCAGGCCTGATGATAGTTACCAGCAGTTGATCTGGCATCTGCTCCACAGCTCGTCCCCAATCTTCCTGGGACATAATGCACAAAGGAAAACAGCTTTGGAATCCAGCAGCTCAGCAAGAGCACAGCATGTTTGTCTCTCCAGATACTGCTGGCTATTTTGGTTTCTGGAAATACTTCAGAAGATGAGAGCCCTGTGCCAGTCCCCCTCAGTGACCAAGTGTCATCCTTCAGCTGACCAGGAGCAGAAGCAAGCCACAGACAAGCTGCTGGCTCTATTTAGCTGAACTCCAAGAACACTTTAGAGGAGCACTGCTTCCTGGGGCAGCTGCACAGGGACACTGCAACGTAGGAGGCCAGGAAATTGGAACAGGAYCAGCAGCTCCACAGGATGTTTTGCCACTCCCAGGGATGGATGCTGGTGGAGCCAGTCAGTCACCTGTCATCCTGAAGGGACAACGGGGTCAGGAGGGACAGGCCACAGCTGGGAGCACTGTGCAGCAAACCCTCAGAGCTGTCCAGCAGGCAAAGCTAAGTCTTAATGCTCCTCTGCTGAAAAAAACTGAAAATTGAGTTTGTGTTACTACAGTGATGCACCATTTTGCCTGTAGGGATTTCCAACACATCTAATCCTCCTTTCCCCTTCCATCACAGTTAGGTGCCAGTACTTCATTATTTCTGAGCCCAATCACTTTGTCAGCAGCAGGTGAAAGCACAGAGAACTTARTTATTGCCAGAGCTGATGACCAGGTTGGTGCTCTCACATAGGTAGGGCTGGACAACACAACTTACAGCATCAAAAAAAGGAATCAGAATTTACCCTGAAGACAGGGTTTGTGGTGCTGCCCTTGTGATTATTCTGGGAATAAGGTGGTGCTAATACCTTCAGCAAACGACCCCAGCTTACAACAGCCACAGGTCCACTGGGTGTCCATGTTCATGAGTGGTTCAGTGTGATTACACAGCCACAGGAAGGTGAGCAACACCTCCCCTCAGGCAGAGTGGAAACATGCACACACACTGCTCTCATTCCTAGCCACAGGCAGGGACACTGTACCAGGCATGCCCAAGAATAAAACAGCACAGCAGCAGGACAGTGAGAGCAGCAGGGACCTGACACACACACATCACCCAACCTGAACACTCATCTGCCTGAGATGACCTGAGGTCCCCTCCAGCCTGGGCTGTCCTGTGACATTAAAATCATTTCCTAGATGTGTAGCAGAAGCTGTAGAAGCCAATCTCTAGGAAGACAGGGGTGGGTCTCTGTTACCCCAGCACTGAGATCTCCAGGTGTCACCCTGGAGGCACAAGAGGTGAGCTGCAGGACACTGCTGCAGCCCACAGAGACACCTGGSTGGGGGAATCACAGGACAGCAGCCCCACAGGGAAGGGATGTCCCCAGATCCACAATCAGGAAAAAATAAGGACACTGCTCCTCATGCTGCAGAGCCCAGGGTGGGAAGGATGAGGTGCTCTCTCTCCACACTGCCTCGGGAAGCTGAAGTCCCTCTGTCCCTCTGTGCTGTGCTCCCACATGCACAGGTAAGCTCAGGCAAGCTGAATGCACAGCTGCTGACACCACAAGGCAAAACAAGATGAAAAAGGGAAAAAGAGATGTCAGAAAACCTCCTTGTTCTAGAAACCAAATGGGAAATACACTTCAAGCAAATATGATGATGGAGATCTAAGTTTTAGTAAGATGTTTATTCTTTTAGAAGATTTCAGAATACACAAACCCATAATTTCCTTCTTCTGCATTTTTAAATTTGCTGAGTGAGCTCATTGAACATTCAAGCTGTTGTCTTCAAGTTTTCCAAATACCATTCTATTTAAAGGCACTGTGAATAGGGAATTCAATTTATCAAATGAATGAAAGAAGAATTCTTAGCAGGAACCCTGGTGAGCTAATCAAGAGTCACAATAAAATGTCAGGGGTCCTGGAATTCTCGGCAGGAGGTTAACACCAAATRTGATCCGAGTCAAGGAAGACAAAACACACTATAGACTAATAAACTGTACTAAAAGTTGAGCACTGCAAGTTTCTGAAAGTTTTAACACAAATGAAGAAAATCTACTTGGTTTGTGCACTTTATACACTTCTAGTATTTCACTACAAAAATCAAAATACACTGTTCACCAAAATCATGTCATTTAACTGCAAAGAATATACTTTTTAAAGCTTTTAAGTTTTTGRTCCACTGCATCTTCAGCTGCAAGGCTGTTTTGAAAATTAAGATGGCAGCATAATTTGAGTAAGATAAGAAACAATTACTCTGTACCTATCTTTAGGCTGGAAACTGGATTCAGTTCAAGATTTATCCWGTCATCCAAAATTAAGGAAACAGCATAATCCATCCACCTTTCCTTCCACAAACCTACCAGAGTTTAAAAGATAAGCTCTGCAGTGCTGAAAGGGTAATCCTTAAAACTTGAGCTTAATGGAAATAAACTTCTCTGCTCCTCTCCTCACTTTCCATAGTAAAAGCATAAATTAGAATATCAGACCCAGCATCAGAATGGGCCATCATCCATTTTTCAACTTAGCAAATGAATAGCAGCTCCATGGGGGAGGAGAGACAGGGTGGGGAGAAATGGAGAAAGGAAATAGCCATAAATGATCTTCCAGGACAGGAAAACTAGTTGCAGTAAATACCACTTTGGAAATCAATTTATGGTCAATTATGATCTTAGTAATAACTATTTTATGCCTTCATTTAGTGCATGAAATGCCCAAGGGAGCAAATATTCTCAGAAARATATCCAATATGTCTCCAAGTATGTTATCTGATCAGGAGATGCAGCCAGAATTCCAGAAAGAACAGCTCTTGTCTGGATGCAGACCGAGGGATTGGGGATGGGGCAGGAGGGAAGCACAATTTCAGTGCAGGTGGACTATCAGTGTTGCAATATCACCCAGATAGAAYATGATTATATCTATCTGTCTGGGTTGTTGGCTTCAAAAGCAGTGAGTTTTGTKATCACTGCAGCATTTCACCCAGATTTGTGAAGTACATTTCATTCTCACAGCTTGGAAAAAATTAAAGGGAGAGAATTTGTAAGAAAAAATTAAAGGGTCTTTTTTTAGGCAAATCATTATATAAACATCCATCCACTAAGCCAATCATTGCTTTATTCAATTATTACATGTAAATGTGGTAGCAGAGTATAAAAACTGACATCTCTAATGCACTGTTGGTGTAATGAGACTTACTCGGACCATTCTTTTCTCAAGTGAAGGAGTTTAATTCTATGAGATTGATTAAAAAGATAGAAATAGTAAAAATTACACATTCACCAAGCTCCACTAAGTTCCAGATAATAAATCTTTCACCTGAAACAGAASTATTTATACAGAGACTCTGCTCCTCAACAGCAGCAGTTCTATTACTGTGACACACCAAATTTAGCTCCACACTTGGATCAGACATATATTTTATTATGATCATACTAGAAAACATTAAATAGCATTRAGTTTGCTATCACTAGGCTCTCCTCCTTCCTTATCAAAAGATGTTGCAATCTCCATTATAATTTATTTTTAAAAGATTCAAGATAAACWTATACTTCATTATAGTTTACATCAGCAAAGAGAAACCAAATAATTTCATAGGCAGGAAGATGCGAACAGCACACAATATGCATGCCAACAGGTTATTTTTAACTAAGAGCAATTTTTTCTGCATCACAAAACAGGAATGAGTACTGGGCACTTACAGCATTCCACCATAAGGTGATAAGGATGATTAGATTTGCAGAGATGGAGCATCTTTTGTAAYAGAAAGAATTTCAAGGCAGCGCCCATTTCAAAGCTGACGATGTGGTAAAAACTCAGACAATACAAACACTGGGAGCAATTCTCCCCTGTTAAGTTTGGGCACTTGGTAAGTGCAACTAAAAACATTGAAGAGCAAAGTTGTGACCTGCAGATGGACAGAATGACGTTAGCAGAGAGATAATGAGGAATTCCTGCTCCTGCTTMTGGTAACACACTCGTGTAAGGAGTGATTTACTTCATTTACACACACCCCATTAGGTTATGCCTGCAGTGCTACTAGAGTTTTTAGCTTCATAGTTCATGTGCAGGATCATCCTCAAGGCTACTGTGAACATACACTGAGTTCAAGCAAAAACACTACAAACACCACCAAGACCACCTTCCACAGTCTATTGATGACCTTGTAGGAACACAGGAAAATGGCAGGCAGCACATTATGCATCGGTACAGCGGATATTTTTTTTTTCTTGGCATTCTCCCTGAACTGCCCTTTTTTTCTAGAACGGTTTGTGTTAAAGCACTGGGCTGATGCTCTTTTGTTTACCAGTAACCAGCTACTGTTTAAAAACAAGGATCTCCATTGTCAGCACCAATGAATGACGTGAGCATCAGCCATGAAAACACTTCGGAATTCTGAAGAACTGAAAGACCTGAGAGTCGGAGGCTTGAGCAGGACTGAAATCAAACTGACACAACACAGATATCTGGCTGAGCTTAAAATAGACTTGGCAGAAGTCAGCCTGGACTAAGAATCGATCTGTGGACACACACTGACCACCCGGAATGTGTTCAAGCCACAACAAGCACTCCCCATCGCTCCACCAAAACAAACAGGTCTCCCACTTCCCATCGGGAAGCTTTGGAAATGCAGGATGAGAGAGAAAACTGCAAACTTTGTGCATACAGAACACAGGAAGGGAAGAAAGGAATACGAAGGAAAAGGCACATCTAAYAAAAATCAGGTAACGCCATTCTAAGAGACTCCTCTTGGGCAGGACCAAAACAAAGGCAGCAGCACCATCCCTTCAGAACATCAGCATGGGYAAACATGCACAGACCCCAGAACAAGAAGCTGGGGGAGAGAAGTAGAGGGAAGAATGGATCTCCCTCTGAAAACACCCATGGGCAGCAACTAAACATAGCCCAGGGTGGTTGTTTTCCTTGCTGTGGAAGGGGGGAGGCTGTTATCTTTTCCTAAATGAGCCTATAGCTGGTAGCTGCAGGATAACTATTTTGAGATARATAAACATATTTTTCTCTGGGGCTTAATTACCACAAAGGATGCCAACCGATTTGACATGTCAATTTTTCTCTCAAATAAAAAAAAAAAAAAACACCTGAAAAATCTTATTGTCTAGCAATGCAGAGCTTAAAAAACAGCCCAAACATCCAAGGAATAAATATTAGGTATTTTCAATACAAAGCAATAAGCAATTGTTATCATTTCTCATGACCGAGTTCCTAAAACATAGAGGTTCCGGACTGTAATCCAAATAAATGTACATCTGGTTTGCAATTTCTTAAATGGCTGTACATTTCAAACCCCAGAAAAAGCAGGCTGCAGATAGCTGTTTATTACAAATGACTTCCACCTCCTCCACAGCCCTCAAAGGCAAACTATAAAGCTGTGTGCAAAGCCAGACAATCTGGGCACCCAGCCATAAACCATCACTGCTGCAGCACAGATAACTGTTCTCCCTCTCAGCCATCCTTGGCTGCAAACCCACGGGGAKGAGCTCCAGAAACCAGACCTCAGGACCGGCAGGGCTTCTCATCTTTTATGAACTTGAATTACAACTACGTTTGAGACCTCAGTGCTGAAAAATTACAGCACTGGTTCACACCCAGGGCTGAGACCAAAACTCACTCGGATTTGCTGGGTACCCTGAACCTCGAGATSCAACAACAGCCAGTGATTTTACAGCTGCCTTCAGTGACAGAAGCCTTTTTATTGGGAGGAAGAGACAGACATGCTACTCCTCTTCAAAAATAAGACAAAAGAATCAGATGCATATTTTAGAGTAGTGCTGCATTTTCCACCATCTTTGACACGACCTCAAAGAYCACAGTGACTGCTCTGTGCCAGTTTCTTTATGATCAAATCCAGACATTTGTATCTTGGGCGGGAGATTTTAAAACATATTAGTGACAAGGCAGGAAGGAGCACAAATGAAGTTTCAGAAAACACAGTTGTAACTGTATTTGGGAATCCACAGTGAAGTTAACCATGATGAAGTAATGATAAAATAAGCCTAAGTACATCTCCTTCTGGCATTTAAGATATACAACTTAGCCATGCTTTCAGATGACAATTTTCCTAACTAGCACAGATTCCTAAAGGGAGATCAAATAATACTTTGATTCCTCTGCTTTCATACATTAAGAATAACCATCTTTCATTTTACCAACAGCATTTGCCAGTGAAGAGACGGCYCAGAGCACATAGATCATTTAGTAATGCAATTTACTGTCACTTCTAGATCATCTCCCCATTCAATAAAGTATACTTCTCTTCTAAACACTATTTGCCCTGGCTGATATCTTCATAATACAGCTGAAAACCTCAAGCCATTATCACTAGAAGGCATCAGCTGATCCTAAATTGGCTAGACTGCAGCGTCACAGGCATTTAAGAGGTTTCCTTATCATTCATCTTTAATACTGAGGGATCGACACACTCCTACCTGCAGCTTCTAGGCCAAGGGGAAACCTTCTAATGGTATTACCATTATCTTGTAATCTGAATTTTAAACAATTAAAACAATAGCACTTTTGTGTTGCAGGTCTCTACTGTTACCAAAGATGATACATTTTTTATCAGTTGTCATGTTCAAAGTCTTACACAAAACACTGATTTTTTTTWAAAAAAAGCAGAAATATGCACTCTGCATTGAAGCTGCTGAACCTTCAAAGAGAAGCAGCACTGTAAGAAGGCACTTAAATTGAAGCCATCAAGAGAGACCACTTGGTTTGCTCAGGAAAGGRTTGGTCATTTTATTTTAAATCTGCAGTTCTTTTAGTCAATACGATCTGGCAATTCTTTCCAAATGAAAGCCTCTTTTTACTGAAGCAGGGGATGGCTCCACCCCTGACCTCCTCCTTCAGCTTGTTTTGGAAAGGGGCCAGATGACAGCATTTGGAAAAGCGCATGTTTATCTCGGCGAGGCCAGCTGCTAAGTTAACATATTACCCGTTCCCACATCCCCCGCTCTTGGTTAAGTCTTCACAGCTAAAACTGAAAGTAAACGCTGCCACTGGGCTTTTAATAAATGTAACATGAAAGAGAAAAGGAGTCTCCATGGCACGGAGCATCTGAAGGGGCTGCAGAGGTCTAGGTCATTTTGAGTGAACAGCAGGCAGTAACTCTGTCAATAAAATRCCTGGCCTTTCTGAATGAAGTGAATGAAAAACTGAAAAATAAGCGGTTTTATTTCTAGATTAATTTAAAGCTGTGCTCTCCATAAGACTGCCACTCAGCAACAGTTTGCTTGACTACACAAGATTATAAATCCTGCTTTACAAAACCTTTCACTTTATCTTGTTTTATTGTTAGTCCATACTTAGCAAGGTATGGAACATGGGAGCGTTGAGAATTTTAACAAAGAATCTTCAGATTAAAAGTAGTCTTATGCCCAATTATGTTTTTCTTATCTTAAGGAAATTCCACCTCATTATTTTCAAAGTCTGAAAAACCTCTTTCAAGCAAAAAGAGTACAGAATTACCTTAGTTCCCACAAACATCAGTGAGAAACCTCAACTTAGCAAAAGCAGAGTGTGTTATCTCATTAGAAAAGACAAATCCTGGAGAAGAAACCAGAAATTATGGCGGAGGTGGGGTTTTCATTGATCCCAGCAAGGTCCAGCAGGCTTTGCAATGGGCAAACCCATCCACTCACAGGTGATCAGAGACAGAGACAGATTTTGGAGGAAGCCAAGATTCCACGGCTGAGGGTGAACCTCCAAGTCCCCAAATGGTTTTTAGCCCAAGGGCAGTGTCCCAGAGCAAACTCCACTCTGCTGCGGCCAGCGGGGAAATGGCACAGCCCAAGGCTGCCCACAAGGACATTCCCAGGCACTGGGACTGGCACCTTGCACCTGGCTCCAAAATATTCCATGTGCTGCAAAGCTGATGTACAGCACACACAAACCACAACAGCTCTTAGTCTGATGGATCTCAGACTTAAATCTGTCAATATGGGAACCCACACATAGAACAGAAAAATTAATYTATGCTGCTGCAATCCAGGGAAGGTCTCAATAAAAAGGTTTGTCTGTCTTGTTTCTTTCATTGCTACGAACAAAACCTTTACACAAAAGTACAAAATTCTGCCTAAAATTAGCCCCTACCAATGCCCATCCCTCTCGCCCTGGAGCAAGTCCTGGCTGCAGCAGTTTTCCCCGTGGCAGCACCTGTTCTCCGGGGGCTGGACTGCAATGAACCTTGCTCAGCTCAGGAAGCCAGGCAGATCACTTCCACTCAGAAATGATCCGTTCCCCTTTGAAGATAAGGACAAAGCCACATAAGGCATTATTACACTACTGCTGRTGCCCTTAAGCACTCATTTTTCCTAAAAAAAGTTCAAATTAATCTGATTTASTACAGCTTTTTTTCCTCACAGACTGAGTCCTGGGCTCGGAAGCAGCCAGGTGAGGTTATCCACCAACAATCCCAGCCAAAAAGCACCACAGTGCTCCCCAGAGCAGACCGAGCTTCCAGAGGCRGGAGCAGCTTCCACACTGGGGTATCCAGGGCTGACACCGCTGCTTTCACCTTGTGGAAAGAATTCCAGAAGCCACAGAGGGACGCCAGCGCATCCGGGGGCTGTTGCTCAGCACACACCATTTTGAGGTCACWAATAACACACAGGAGCGGCAGCCAGACATCCCAGGGATTCCTGAAGCCCAGGAACCGCGGCTGCGGGAAGGAAACTCTGTGATGTGCTAAGCACAGCTCGCACCCACTGCAAGTCACCTCCTATTTCCTTGGAAAACACCAGGGGAAGCAGTGAGAACCCGTGTGTACCTTCTCGAAATTATTATTTTTTTAAAAATGTAATAWCCGAGAGYAAACACCATTTAAATTCTCATTTYAATTTGRWGGGGAATCCAAAAAAWWAKCCKAAAAAACCCCACCCACCGCAGGGAAGGAGGGCAGGATCTGGAAGCCGTGCCTGGCTCATCCAGCAGCAGTGCAGATGTTCTCCTGCCCCTCCGCTCTGGCATTGTCCTCAGGTCCACAGCACCACCGACACCCACCTGATTTAAAGCTCTGCACCACCGGCCAGCCCACTAACAGCGGGATTTATTGGAATTGTAATTACCTTAACCGGCCTAATGTCCACAGCAAATTTCTGTACATAAATTAGCATAATTTGCCAGATACATACATATGCAAACGAGAGGGAAAAATATGCAACAGACACGGGTATGACGTCCCAAAGATTATTTCTAAATTTAAACTGGCTGTTAGAATAATTGAATAAATCTCATCTCGCAGATACTCTCGAGTTGTAGCAGAAAATAAACTAGTCACAAAGACCTGCAGTATTATTTTTAATGGGAAAAGAGGAGGGGAAACCCAATTGAGTTCAATAAATCCCATAATTGAACCTTCAACTAATTACATATTAAGAAGATTAACCTTTGACACAAACTTGTGATACAAACAAAGAAGCCTCGAACAWTTAATAAACTTCCAGTGTTTCAAGATTTCTCAGGTTAACAACTGAGCCCTCCCCATTTTCCTCCCCTTCTGCGTTGCAGTTAAAGGAATAAACTCTGTTTAATACTRTCTCTCTCTCCCCCTGGACATTCCAGGTTTAGACGAAGATCTCTCTGTGAATACTCAGGAGAAAATTACTGCGGATCCTCACAATCTCATTACGCGGGGGGGAAAAAGAGAAAAATAACCCAAAGCTAGATATTTGAACTTTTAAGAGAAAGCAGGCATGAAGGACAAACCTGGAGCTCATGTGCTCGCCCACAGGGCAGCACTGCTGGCCATGCCCACAATTTTCCAGCCCTGGGATCATTTCCAAGCCGCTGTGCGATAATTTTCACACGTGTAAGTTCTAAAGCAAGAGCACACGGTCGTGCCTTGCAGCGAGAGCTGCCTTCATGTCATGTCTGAATGGCACAACACGCTCACAAATGGCACTATCTGCTCGCTGTGCGGGGAGAAACAGCGATTCCGGACAGAGAAAAAACACCCAATTAATTCTACTATTAAAAAATATTCGGAGATTGGTCGCATTTTTTAAAAATCGTATAAAAACAAAAGGGATTTTGAAATGTTTTGGGGTGTTTCTTGCTTCACTGACTAATAAACAGTTTAAAAATAACAATAATCTAGTTTAGACTTGTGAAAAAAGGAGGAATGCATCGGCTTTGCAGGTCTCTTCCCCTGCTAACTTCTACCGTGCCCGGATTAAGAGAGGCTCTCACCCCTTCTTACCTTTTAGTCTTTTCTTTACGGGGCTCTTTGGCAGCTTTCGATTCAGTCTGGCTGTAAGGAAACAAGTGAGTATTTTGTCTATCGTGTAGGGGTCTTTCTGACGTGTTCCTTTCTTATTTTTAATGCTTCTTTTTTTTTTTTTTAATTTTTTTTGTAAGTGTACCCGTAATTTCACGAATATGAATACGAAAAAATCTCACACGGCCAAAAAAATTAAGTTTTTTGTTGTTGTTGTCGTCGTTTGTTTACCCCCCTCAGGGAAAAAAAAAAGTCTGCCACACAGGAGATGGAAAAAACCCAACAGATCAACAGGAAAACACTATCCAAGTAGAAAAGCAAAGAGCTTCAGTGTTATCCAGCCCAGAGGAGAAGTGCAGCAAAAGCAGGTCCAATTCCAAAACAAGCTTTTGATTTCCAGTGAAGCAAAATAAAAATTATAAGAAAAAAAAAACCAACAAAAAATAACCAAGACCAAGAAACCAAGACAAAATACACGTAAAAGTCCCCAGCTAAATTTCTGCACGAGTGTGTCTTAAATACAAGTTTGCTTTCATGTGTTGCAGCAAAACCCACGGAAAGCCAGGATTTGGAGTTGATCGGGATGAGTTCTCGTGTGTGTGTCTTGATGGGTTCTCAGTCCACATGGAGGAGCATCTGAGGGTTTTTCAAAAAGTGCAAATCAAAAAAAGAGAAACCGGGATCCAGAAAAAGAGTTTTAAGATGGATCCCCCCTTCAAAATAAAAGGAGGAGGGGGTGGAAAAAAACAAAACAAAAAAAAAACCACCAACTGAAAGAGCACGGCGGAGGCACGGGGGGATGCGGAGTCTCACATGGGGCTGCGGGCAGGAGGAGGATCCCGCCGGAGCTCCGGGGGGGCGGAGGATCCAGCGGAGGCTCTGCCAGGGAGGAGGGTCCGCGGCTCCGCAGGGACCCCGCGGGCGATCCGCGGCGGGAGGAGGATCCGGCAGCCGCTCCCGCAGGAAGGAGCGAGCGCGGGGAGGGGATCCGGGGAGGAGGATCCAGCAAAGTCTTTCACGGAGGGAGGAGGGAGCGGGGAAACCCGACAGTCTGTGTGCCTGGCTCGCAGCGGGATCCGCGGGCAGGCGGGAGCGGGGCGATCCCGCGGCTCTCTCCGTGTGCTCCGCAGGGATCCGGCAGGGACCCGCGTGGGCGGCGAGGAGCGGGGCAGCCGAGGCGGCGGCGTGTCCCCGGGGAGCCGCAGCAGCGCCTCGGGCAGGGTCGGTCGTTCCGCCGGGGTGCTGAGGGGGAGGGGGGGAGAACGCAGCGCCGCTCGCCGTCTCTCCCGCTCGCTCTCGCCTCGTCCGCTCGCAGGGCAGGCGGTGCCGGGCTCAGTGCCGCCGGGCCGGTCCCCCGCTCCTCCGCGCCGCCGCCGCCGCTGCCGCCGGTGCCGCCCTGGGGAGCAGAGGAGCCGCTGCCGCCGCTGCCGCCGCCGCGGCCATTTTGTCGCTGACTGACAGAGCCCCGCCAGGCAGCGCGAGACCGCGGGGCGGCTCCGCGCGCGCCCCCTCCCGCGCTGGCCGCCAACAGGAAGTGCCGCGCTCCCCCTCCCCCCCCGCCCGCCGCCAGCACCGACCCGCCCCCGACCACTTTGCCGCGGCGGGAGGGGGGGAGCCCCGCCGGTATGCACATATGAGCGCGGCGGCCGCAGCCAAACGGCGGCGAGGCGCGCGCGCGCGCCGAGGGCCACGCCCCCCCCCCGCCGCCGGGGCGCGCGGGGGGAGGGGGAGAGGGCTGTGACCCCCCCCCACACACAGCCCCTCACAGCCCCACGGGGTACAGGGGGGTCACCCACTACCGGCAGGTGGGTGTCGGTGATTTCCCATCCACACACACACACACACACACACACACATACAAAACACCCCGTGCAACGGCTCGCGAACGGCAATTCATCTCGCACAAAAACCGTGAGTGGCGGAGAGAGAGGGCGAGAGAAAGTGTCCAGTTGTCCCCAAAGTGGTGTGGCGGGCTGTGTCCCCCCAGAAGGGGTGCAAAACATGCACGCACACACACACCCGTGCATATGGGTTTCGGAGCACTCATCCCTCCGTCGCACACCCCCGCGGAGGTGTGGCGGACGGCAGAGCTGTGCCCCCCTCCAAAAGGCACAGAGGGGCTTCACCGCCGCCCCCTGCAAATGGGGGTCGGTGCATTCACACACACACRGGCAAACAGCGTTAGGTGCGTTCACCCCTCCTCACAACCCCTGGGGATGGGGGTGCAGGAAAGCTGAACCCCCCAAAGGGCTATAAAGGGGTGCAGAGGGCTCCCCCCCACCCCGTGCAAATGGGGGTCGGTGCCTTCACCCCTTCTCACACCCCCCCGCGGGCTGGAGCTCTGCAGGGGCCGGGCCGGGGGTGCAAAGGGGGGTCACACACATCCCTGCTGCACCCCAAGAGCCCCGTGTTTGTGGCAGGAGTGAGCACACACTYCAGGGACACACCTGGGGACACTCRGSGGTACCCACGGACACGGCCCYGGACACCTCCCCGCACAGCCCTGCTGGGCTCACGGCCATCGGAGGGGATCCCCGTCCTACCCGGGGACTCCAAAAATAATCCCGGTGTTTGAAATGCAACCCTGGCTGAGTACACCAGACATGGAAATGTCACATTTCAGAGTGGCAGCACTTGACTTGTCCCCCACAATAACCACATTAACGGTTTCTGTCAGGAGAATGTCAGGATCTGGTCTCAAAATACCACGGGAAGAGTGGAATGCAAAAAAATGAGTAATTTTTTTTTTTTTCGCTAAAAATTGTTGTGTCTGGGTCTTTCAGCAGACCTTCTCCGGTTCTCTCTCCTCTCCTGTTTCCTCTCCCCCTTCTGCAGCGAACGTTTTGGGAACTGCAAGGAAATCCAGAGCCTCAATCTTTATTTGCTCGGGCTGTTCCACTGAAATGTGAAATATGAATGAAGGAGGGGTTACAGAGCAGGGCTGTTTCTGCTGCCTGGCACCCACAGGGGGGATCTGGGGGGAAAGAAGCACAATCCCAGCATGATTCCCGTTGGCATTTGTGATGCCAGCCCCAAAGCCACCCTGTGCCAGCCCCTGGGCAAACGACACCGGGAGCCCGGAGCCCCTTGACCACTGGAGGGAGCCCATATTGTGCCAGAATGCAACAGAAACACTACGGGGAAGACAAAAAAAATACTAAAATATGAAATATCAGATCATTGTAGTCAGAACAAAGTGTCTTCTCCGGGTCAGACCGTGATCTATAGCAATGCAAAATGTTATAAAAATCAGATTTAAATGTCCCATTGTACTTCATCAGCACAAAGAAGAGAAAGAATTATTAAGAYCAAGGCTCTTTTTTTCTTTTCCTCTCTTATTTTGAATGTCAGTCTGGCACCTTTCACCGGGAGTGAATTCATACGCCAGGATGGTGACAGACCTGGCTTGGAGGGAAAATGTCCTTGTGTCATCCCAAGGGCCAGCTGAGCTCCCCCTCACTCTCCTCACTTAAATGTAGGTCAGCACCTATAGACTCCTTCCTAACCCACCCCCGAGCTGCAGCAGCTCACCACTGCTGCTTTCCGAGGAGATTTGGAAAGGAGATTCCTTTTGGAAAGGAGATTTCTTTCCTTTTGGAAAGGAGATCTTTTCTGCCTCTCTCACTCCAGAGYTGTCATGTTTATAGCACAACATGCACCTACAGGAGGCTGCCCTGCACCAAAAACTCTGCTTGGCAATTGTGCCCAGGAATGTTTCTGGTCCCCTAAATTCCTTGTTGTGAACGTTAAAATATTTGTAATTCAAAACACACTCTTAACACACAAATATTTCTGGCTTTGCAGAGTGATGCCAAGTTGCTGGAGACCCTGAAATGTCAAAATGGAATAAAACTGAAAGTGATTTGTGTACTAATCTGTTTTCTTGGCCCTGGAGAAATTACCATCAAAAGCATGATATAACCAGAGCCCCACAGAGAGCCTGTTGTGTTTGACACCCCTGTTCTAAAATACTGTCCTTGATGGATAAAAACACATTCCAGTATACTTTTCCTGTCTTACCTGAGCTCTTTACCATTGAATACAGGGCTTTATCCAATGTAATTTGATTTTTTCCCCCCTATTTTGATCTCCCACTGGGGTTTTGCCCTCCCACTCCCCTGGTTGTTCTCCTGGGGGGCTCACACAGATCCAGGTGGGTTTGTCCCCCCAGCACCTGGGGCTCTGTAGCATCTGGTGGCTGCTGTCACCACTCATGGCACATCTGTCCCCTAATTGCCCTGAGCTGACAGGACCCTGGCAGGGCACAGGCTTCTCCTTGAGCTGTGTTTTTCCAGAGCTGCTCCAGCGCAGGAACCATCACTTCAGGCAGCTCCTGCTGCCTTTGAAGGCTCTCCTTCCCCCCAGTGCCCAGGTAGTGCTTTTGTCACATGTGGATAAGAGCAGATGTGAGCTGGGGTGAAGGGGAGGCAAAGGGACAGATGATCCAGGGCTCAGTGCTCACAGAGCACGAGGAGTTCCTCTGCTGCCTTGCAAACCTCCTTGCCCAGTGTGCCTGTGTGRCAGGGAAAGGGCTGTGACCACAGTGTCCCCAGGGTGGGGTGGCTTTGAGCACACAGAGCCAGGCACTCACACAGATACAGCATTTTCTCTGCTGAGAGTGACAAAACCAAGCTAAGCAAAGGTCTTCACATGTTCAGGGCTGTGCTGGGGGGGCCCAACCACACACAGGCAAAATATTCCTCCAGCATAGACATTACATCTCTTCCTTGGTTTTGTATCCCAACCGAGCACAAAATCATCACCCAGCATTTCTTGCAGTTCTTGCCCAGTATTGCTGTGCTGAGAAGGCCCCAGTGATGGAGGAATGATGAGGAGGACTCCATGGACATCAGAAGGCTAATGAATTACTTTATTATACTCTATTATTCTATAAATCTAAAACTGAACCTGCCAAGCACTCACTCTGCACACCACTCCAACTGGACAGAATCTCGTGACTGTCACCCAACAGTCCCCACACACACCCACACCTGGCCCTGACAGGCCAAGGAAACAAAACACCATCACTGTGGGTAAACAATCTCCATGTTGCATCCTAGTTTTACACAAACACAGGCACAGCGAATGAGATAAGAATATTCTTGGGAAGAATTGTGCCTTGCTTTTCTCTGTGAAYAGAAATGTGGAGTTACAACCCAGCAATAAGGAGCACACACAAAATTAAAGTCAAAGCCCAGCTCAAGCACTGGCTGTGCTCCAGTGACACAAACAGCTCCATTCCTTAAGGAGAATCCAGTCTCTGATGCTGAACAGGATTTCCCAGAGCCCACACAAAGTGAAGCTWCAGCTCCAAGGCTCTGCCTTGTCTGAGGTGATGCTCTGAGGGCAGGATCACTCAGGGAAGCCAGGATCCAGGACACCACAGGCTCTTCCCAAGTTTTCCAAGGAAAATATGAATGTGCAAGATGGAATCCCTCTGAAGGATGCAAGCACATCCCTCCCTGGCCACCCTACCACAAAGGGTGTCTTTAGGGTGAACACTTAAATAGAATCACAGAATTGTTAAACTGGAAAAGACCTCAATGGTCTTTGATTCAACCACTAATGAACTGTACTGAACGWATACGTAATTTTTTATTGGAAAAACTCACTTTCATAACTTATGTTTCTTTCCCCATGTTTTCATCCCARTTGCTGGGACCATGCCCTGCAGTGACACCTCCACATCAGGGTGGTTGTACCCAGCTATGAAATGTCCTCTCATGGCACTGGCCCAAAGCAGAAAGGGCTCCTGAAAACCTGGTACCRCATCTTCCTCCTGATGCCTGGCACAGACATTTCACATCAGCAAACCCACTGTGGTGAGCATCATCACAGGAGTCTGACAGTTCACCTTTTACCCTGCACTGGATGAGCTTGTTCCCCTTTTTTTGTGTAACAACCAAATACTTGAAACATTTGCCCAGAAAACACCAGTTCACCTTTTACCCTGCACTGGATGAGCTGGTTCCCCTTTTTTTTTTTTTTTTGTGTAAAAACCAAATACTTGAAACATTTGCCCAGAAAACACAACATCTGGATTCAATTCCCTCCCCAACCCGAGAGTCTCCAACCTGTATTTCCCACGAGACAGATGTAGCACGATGCTAAACAGCAATCTGGCAGGGGGGAAAACATYAGATTTTTTATTCTTGCTCTCCAAGCAGAGCTATTGTACAAACAGGAACACAAGTGTCCTGAGGCCAAAAAGCAAGCAAGAAGCACATGACTCCCTACCCTGCCTGCCACAGCAGCAGTGATAACACGTTCTGCTTATTATCAATAGCTGTTTTACAAAAAATACATAATCTGCCCTGAACAGYGGGCTCAGAGCCCAGGATTTGCTTGCCCCATAGCTCACCCCATTGCTTATTTTGGGGGAGAGGAAGCAATGATTTAGAGGTTGGAACCTTTGAATGTGGCACCTTGAGATAAGTCTACAGGCTGGAGGAACGTGCAAAGATGCAAATTTCCCGTTGTGCCTCTGAGAATAAAAGTATTGCCATTAATCAGCCTCTCCTCCTCTGTTTTTTAGGTCATCACTTATTGGTACAAGGAGGCTGGAATAAGCAGAGGGAAGACACASAGTGTTTCAGTGGCACAGGCAGTGCTCATCATCCAGGCACGGCTGCAAATGTTACAGAAATCTCTGGTTTTGCACAGAAAACCCTTGCTGAGCYTGTGAACCCCCAGTGAAATACTGGAGTTGTCACCCCTGGCACTGACAGGGGCACCAAGCCAAGTGTTTGTAATAAAAATCCTGCAGCAGAAAGGAAAGAAACCCTGATTACCCAACATTTCAATGAACWGGGAGGAAGCTGCCAGTGCTTCTTTGCTGAAAAGAAGCCTTTCCAAAAAGGTTTTTCCAAGTCTCCTTCAGCTTGTAGATTTTTATCTTCACCCCACACAGAGCCTCCTGCACGGATGGGAAGCACTGTAGTTGTTTTCATGATGTGCTCAAAAGTCAAGGTGTTGGTTTTCTTACCTGTTTGCAAGTCTCTCACCCCAATAAAAAAAAAAAAGCAGAGTTAGGGGCAGGCCATAAAAAAGTTAATTTGCTGTATATATCAGTCTGACCTTTTTTGGCAGCTCAAAAAGCTGCACCCAAGCACCTAAGGGATGAAAATTCTTCAGAAACCAGGGCTAGGGGGAATGCCTCCTAGCACCCCACCAGCCATTAAAGCAGTGGTGACAGAACTTGCAAATACTTAGGTTAAAAAATAAACCTTGGGCCAGGCACTGCTCCCACACTGGTTTGAGCAGTGCCTGTGYCAGCCCAACACCATTTCCTCAGGGCAAACCAGCCTTTGGTGGGGTTTTGCAGCAGGACTTCATAATATCCAGTCATCCAATGCTGGCAGTGGAACAACACAACAGATTTCAGCCTCCACCATTGCTGCCAGAGGATTTCTTTATATCACACATGCTGAATGTGGACATCACCTCCCTCCATCACCTCCTAATCCTGGAGCRCTTCAGGGTAAAGCATGGCAGAATGGCAAATGCTTACAGCTACAGCTCCTTTCTGAGCAGTTGCTGGGCCAGCAACTTCAGTCTTCAAGGTAAAAATGAGTTATGATAGCCCCTATGGATGAGACAAAAATGAGATTTTTGGGCAGTTTTTATGGGACCCAGTGGTAAAAGAGTTTTTCCCAGTGTGCTGGCTAATACACATGGGAATAATTTGACCTCTGTAAAACCTTCAGAAGGACATKACATCCACTCCTTTCTTTCTTTGATTAAGCTGGGCATCCTGGCTGCTGCCTTCCTTCTCTGTCAGTGGCAGAGGACATTTTGAAGGGGATTGATGCCAATATAATGTACATTTATTACCTGCCTTGGGAACTTTGGGTGAAAACACTGAGATGTGATGACTGCTGCTCTGCACAGACTCACCAGGTATCAACACTTGGGGTTGGATTGTACCTAGGGCAGCTTCTGTATTCCTGACAGAGCTGATATGACTTATCCCTGGGGTGAGGAGGTGGGAGAGAAAGAATTGCTTCTGACAGATACTAGTCATGTTGCTTAATGAAGTTTTGCAAGGTGTTCAGAAACAGCAGGATGGGGTCAAATCAGGGAAGGTCACGCTGCTGGAAGCTGCAATCCTGAGTCAAGACCTGGCTTGTCCCCAGAGCCTGTCACTCTGCTCCCAACCCGGCTGGCGGAGCTGCTCGGATTGCAAAGAATTTATTGACACCCACCCACCATCCCTAAAGTTTTATGGCAATATAGATCCATTAGAAATCCATTTTACAGAGGTATTAAAATAATGAAGGTGAGAATTAAGAGAGCAGCACACTCCTTGGAAAACCCACTGATCATAATATACTGCTTTAAAGAAAGTTATTGTGCAGTCCCCTTAAAGAAAGTTATCAATTAGTCACTGCATCAGACATGGGAGAATTGTTCCCTGAAGAGGATTTTAGGAGGAAAGCCAGTGACTAAGTGATGAATTTATCACTGGGGGTTGCTTGGCTCCATGGATTAAGATGACATGGCACAGAGGGCTCAGAGAGCTCCTGGTGGCCCTAGGGGTTTCAGACAGGAGCAGTAAGGGCTGAGATGTGACACAGCTCCCAGGCAGGGTGATGGCAGCTCAGGGAGGAGACACAACACCAGTGGGGTGGGTCAGAGCTGCCACACATGCTCAGGGCACTGGGCAYTTGCTCRCACAGTSTRGGGATCTCTTGCTTGTCAGAGTGACCCCAAGAAAAGTTCGAAAGTCTCTTTTCCCAGCCTGGCGCTTGAAGAAGGAGTCAGGGCTCTTCATTTCTCGGTCTCAAGGTTGGTTCTTGTTTCTTATCTATAAAATTCTTTCTCCTGCCCTGCCAAGGTCCATCCAGCAGGACAGTTCCAGGCACTCTGCCTGCCCCCAGGGCAGTGTTATGTCTTTATACTAAAAACTACGTGTACAAAAATGTTTACAATTACTTTCCAATACCTATCACCTATGTTAGACAGTGAGCTTCTACTCTAAACCAATCTGTAAGTGCCACCATCACAGCAGAAGATGGAGGCCAAGAAGAAGAAGAAGGAGAAAGGCTGGACACGCCCAGATCCCTCCATCTTGCCTCCTGAATCTCCATACCAAAAACCCCAAAATCTACTTTTTCACCCCGTGATAACTTCACTATTATTCTACTTAAACTGTTGTGGCTTGCTGATCTTCATACAAGGTTGGTAATTTGCTCCACGGGTCATAATCAAACCCACAGGTGTTTTGGGCTCTGTGCCAGGGCTTCTGAGCCCCCTGGCAGGGGTCTTGGCCATCCTGGACAGCCAGAGGGATGTTCTGGGTTCCCACAGCACAGCTGCCTGTACCTGCTGCACTGCTGGCTTGGCCATGGAGCCCCATGCTCTCCTTTCCCACAGCCTTCCAGAGCACCACAATGTGCTGTGTAGGATCAAAACAGGATGGATTTTCTGGTGTAGAAGCCCCACTGAAACCAGGGGCATCAGGGATGATGTCAAACTGGCCCTGGTCAGGGGCTGGGTAGGGGAGATTTGTCTGTCCCTGCAGAAATGCTCTGGGGTGAGCCAGGACAGCAAAAGCCAAAGTACAAAGTACAAAATTTACTTGGTGCCTGCAGCTCAGATAACTGAACATGGACAGAGGAAGGAGCCACTGGGACGTGGCTTTTCTCTGTGGCAAACATCACCTGGTAACATCCAGACAAGATGAGCATACATCAGCCTGTTCCATCCCAGCAGTCTGAGGGAGACAGCACAAAAGAGAGAAGGCTGTCAAATGAAAAGGTTGTGAATGTTGCCTAAAATTAGGAGAAATCACAGGATTTCCATGGAATTGGAATAAACTTGCAAAATACTTTGATTTAATCCAAACCATCCCTGGAAGTCTTTAAAAGATATGTAGCTGTGGTGCCGAGGGACATGGTCTAGTGGTGGTTTTGGCAATGCTGGGTTAATGCTTGGACTTGATCTTAAATGTTCTTTCCAACCTAAACAGTTCTGTGATTCCACAAATCTACATTTCTCAATGCAGAGGCATTTTGGGAGCCCAAAGCTGCCCTCCTCTATTGCTGTATGGCTGAAAGGGCTCCTGGGGTGACCACAGCAGGCACCCTCTGCCCACACCTCACTGGGCTCAGCTGAGAAGCTCTGCAAAGCCCTGACAAATTGCCAAGCTCTCCTGAGATAAATAATCACAAACAAAAATATTTGTGTTTACTGTGGGGATTTGTCTGTGCATAATTATGCATTAGTCATTACGAGGACTACAGGAGAGTTTTACACATGTAAATATGTTCAGTTAATTAGACAGGACTGCTTTTGGTTTGTTTCTTCTCTGCAGTGTGATCCTGAAGTCATCAAACACTCCTGGATCACGAGGCGGGGTGAAGGATGTGCGTGAGGAAAACAGCTCTCTCCCTGCTTGTAATGCAGCTCTGGGTATCAATATATATTCCTTTAAAATACTTCTTGTAGCTTTTCTGTTACAGCCTCAAGGTACTACACATGAACAGCACAACCTTCACACTGTTCTCTCATGTTCATGTTTCAAGGGGAGATCAGATGGATTTCTCAGGTAATACAATATAAGACATTATTTTCTTCTGAAACATTTTTAAGTGCAGCAGCTTTTAGTAATCTTCTAGCATCTTCTCCTATGTATGACAGAGTCTATTAATGTCATTTGCATGAGAAGTTCACAATAAATCATTCATGCACAGTTTAGTACAGGTTAAGTGTAACAGCCTAACTGTGATTTTCTATAAGAAAATCAGAGCAGCTCATCAACTGGTGTAAATCAGCAGTGCTCCATCAAAGCCACTGAGTCACACCAACTAATTGCTTGGCCCATGGGAAAGATTTAGGCAAAAAAGCAGCAGGGAAGAGCACGATTCCTGCCTCGTTGGAAGGACCTTCTCCTGAMAGCTTCTCTCCAAAAAAACCTTTCCAAAGAAAATCCAGAGTGGATTTTCTGTTAATTCTGTGGGACTGGCACAGCCTGGCTGCTCCAAGGTCATGGCTGTCCTGCTGAGAGCCCTGGACTCTGCTGGGGCCACACTCCTGCAGGRTGAGGAGTGCTCAGGGGAGCCAGCCTGGAGCAGGGCCAGCAGCTCAGCAGGAAACCCTGGGCTTGTCCAGGCCCTGAGAGTGGCAGGAAGATCAAATTCCCCAAGAACCTGCAGCTGTCATTTGGGCAAAATCCTGGAACAACAGCGAAAGCACTTCCAACCCTCCCATGGTGGGGGGTTGAACCCGATGACCTCTAAAGTCRCTTCCAACCCAAACCTTTCTGTGACTCCATGATTTAGGACAGTGTGGTGTCCACYTACCCATCTCCATTTCAGTGCTTGGTTATCCTCGTGTTTGGAYCACTGACCCCTTTGGTGATGGCAGGAGGAGGAGAAGGAGGAGGAGGAGAAGAAGGAGGAGGAGGCGGCAGAGGAGAAGGCATTCCCTGCCCCCGGGGCAGCACAGCAAAGCCCCCTCTGTTTGGACCAGTGACCCGATTTGCTGACGGCAGGAGGAGGAGGAGTAGGACGAGGAAGAGGAGGAGGAGGAGAAGGAAGAGGAGGAGGAGGCATTCCCTGCCCCCTGGGCAGCACAGCAAACCCCCTCGGGAGATGCCAACGGAGAACGGGCACCCTGCTGCACCCAGCCTGGTCCAGTACCTCGGGAAGTGAAAGGAAATTCCTTTGCAATGATGRGGAATTTGTCACCCCTCTGGAAAGGGGCCGTGTGGGCACAGAGGAGCAAAGGGTCCCTGGAGGGGGTGGCTGATGGAAAACCCCACACTGTCCCTGGGCAGAGCTGGCAGGTGATGCTGTGGCTGGGCACTGAGCGGCTCAGCTTCGCCCAGGCAGGAGGGGAACACGAGCACAGCTTCCCTCAGAAATGAGGATTTTTSTCCTCCCCTCCTCCTGTTTTTGCTCTCTGTTTTTCGGCCTGGTTCTTGTTCGCACTGAGGCGGCGGTGGGACAGAGGCTCATTGTTCCCGCTGCTGCTCGGGGAACGCGCCCAGCGCTGATCTTATTGGAGCTGGGGCGTGCCCGGCCGGCCCGGGGCAGCCAGCACAAGCCCGGGGGGACAGCTGGGGGACATCTGGGGGACCAGCACTGCGGTGGACAGGCCTGGGGACATCGGCAGCGGGGACAGGCGGGGCTGGGGACAGCTGAGCGAAGCCTGGGGACATCGGAGGGGACAGCCTGGGGGACCAGCCCGGGGACATCGGGGGGGACGGCGCTGGGGGACAGCCTGACGCGAAGGCCCGGGACATCGGTGGGACAGCCTGGGGGCATGTCGGGGACAGCCCGGGGACAGCGCTGAGGGACAGGCGGGTAGAGTATTTATCCAGGGGGACCATCGAGAGAGGGGGACATGCCTGGGGGGATTTTTCATGGCGGGAATCCTGGGGGAACACCTGGGAGACAGCCGGGGAACAATCGTGAATACCTGGGCACAGGACTGACCGAGGGGACATTGGGACGGGGACATCATGGGGGCACACCATGGGGTGCAATCCTGGGAGAGGGGGACATCCGTGTCGGGAACATTTCTGGGGGGATATCATGGGAGGACATAATGGGGGGACATCCTGGGGTACATCATGGGAGCACATCCTGAGGGATATCAGGGGTGACAGCATGGGGGACATCAGGGGGGACATCCTGGAAGGATTTCATGGGGGACATAATGGGGGCACATCCTGGGGGGCAGCCTGGGGAAATCCAGGGGGACATCAGGGGGGGATTTCATGGGGGACATCATGGGGGCACATCCTGGGGGGACATCCTTAGGGGGACATATCCTGGGGGGACATAATGGGGAGATATCCTTGGGGGTACATCATGGGGGACATCCTTGGGGGGACATTCTGGGAGTAGGTCCCAGGGGTACATCCTGGGGACCCGTCCTTGGGGACACATCCTTGGGGGCACATCTACAGAGAAGCCAGAAAAAGGTTTAGATCCTACAAATGTGGGGGAGAAGAACTAGAGGAGGGTCTCCACAAAGTGCACAGCAACTCCCTGGCTGTGCTTCTGGTTCAACTGAGAGCCAGCCAGGCTGATTGAGYTGCATCTTCTAAATGCTCAGATACCAGAAGGAAATTGCACAATCTCAGGCTATTTATTTGTTACTTATAAAGAATATAATTTTAAATGTACTGGCTAAATAAGAATTAATTGTGTTTAAAATTTGGGTTAACAAAAGCTGTAAGGAATTGTCTTAGGGGAAATAAAGGGGAACAAACAAAAAAAAAATCTTGGGCACTAATGATTAGAGCAAAACCCTGATGTTAAGAGGACTTTGTCTCAGTGGAAGCAAGTTGCTCATCTTTTCCAGAAGATACACGCATGCATTGCAAAATGTTTATTTTGTACTCTCTGAAGTGGTTAATCTACATGCAAAGCAATGAAAAGGTGCCTTATTAGGCTAATTGCTAATAAAAAAAAAAAGAGATAAAAAAAGCCCAGAACTGTGAGCAAATATTTAAAAACAGATGCAGAAGGCTGTGAAAACAAACACAATCTCGTTTTTCCATGAAGTTTTCCCACCAGAAATCAGAGAGTTCAAAGAGACGTCCGGTTAATGCGGTACCTCCAGGCTCCCGGCGCTGGAGCTGTTCATTAGCTGCTGTGTAATTCTGTGATGCAGAACTGGATTAATGGAAAGGTGACTGGGAAGCCACCGAGGGACCTGCTAATGATACTGCTGCGTCCTCAGAGAAGTCCTCTCTAGCCTTGCCCACGTGCAGCAAAACACACACACACCATCAGGATACAATGCCACATTATCACAAGAAAACACTTTGGAGAGGGGAAGAAGATGTCATCACCTAGTGGTGCTGGGAGCTGGTGAAACCCAAGATGGAAAAATAATTGCATGCATGTTTTTTAATACAACAGGATTCCCCCAAGCTCATTAAAGCAGATGGAAGTTTAAAAACCTGTATTACTTTAAAAATTAATTTACAGCTGTGGGGCTTGGTGGCCCAGAGAACATTAAAATGATAAATCCAGAAAGGTGATGTGAGCAGAAAGGAGGATTGGTCACAACATGGCCTTGTGCAGCTGGGAAGGGGAGATGGCACCGTTTTGTTGCTGTTTGACATTTACCTCTGCTGAGCCATTTCTGGGCTTAACCCAGATTTTAAAACACTTTAACAAACCATTAAAATTTCCTCCCAAGTGATGCGTCAGCCAGAAGCTATCTTGGTGCCTCTCTGCTTCATTAGAAGCTGGCACTGTGAGGGAGCTGATGTGGACAGCTGCACTTTGGACCACAGGAGAGCCCTGTCAAAGCTGGAGGTCTGCACTGGGTTGTGGCACCACGTCACAGCCTGGGCATCCATGGCACTGTGTCACAGCCTGACATCTCATGGCCACAGGGACAACAAGCCTGACTGCCATTCAATAGGCACTGTTTCAACAGCCTGGACATCCCATGGCCAGGGACACAGCTGGGAGCATCTGGCATTGCTGTCACAGGCCTGAATTCCATGGCACATGGGACACAGCTGGACATCCATGGCATTGTGTCACAGCCTGGACATCCATGGCAGGGTACAAGCCTGGACATCCATAGGCACTTGTCACAGCCTGGAGTATCCATGGCAGTCACAGCCTGGGCATCCATGGCATTGTCACATGGCAGCTTGGACATCCATGGCATTTTTCAGGCCTGGACATCCAGGCACAGGACACATCTGGAATCCATGGCATTGTGTCACCAGCCTGGAATATCATGGCACAGGGACCAGCTTGGACATCCATGGCATTGTGTCACCAGCCTGGACATCCATGGCATGTCAACAGGCACTGGACATCCATGGCACAGGGACACAGCCTGGACATCCATGGCACGGGCACAGCCTGGGACATCCATGGCATTGTGTCACAGCCTGGACATCCATGGCACTATGGTCACAGCCTGACATCCATGGCACTGTGTCACAGCCTGGAACGATGCACACCAGGTTCACAGCACTGGGACATCCATGGCAGTGTCACAGCCTGGACATGCACACAGGTCCAGCTGGACATCCATGGCACGGTGTCACAGCCTGGACATGCCACACCAGCCATGGCACTGGCTCTTGGCACCAGCTTTCCACCTCAGAGGGCTGAGCAGTGCTGCTGCTGCACTCCCCCCTGGTCTGCAGCCCCAGCCTCCAGCCCCAGCCATGCCCTAATTCCCCATCTCAGAGCCGCCTCCCAAGACAAGCTGTGCCTGTCTGAAAGCACAGCAGATGTGGCAGGTGCCCAGGGCCGAGGGCCCAAAATGGGGTGGGGGACAGGAGCTTGGGGTAGGTGCTTGCATGGCTGCGTGGCACACCAAGCCAGTGCCCAGAGCAGAGCCTTCTCCCTGCACAGCCACCACCCTCAGCTGGGACATCCCGTGGCTCTGGGAAGGCCAGGGATGGATGACAGTAATGGACCAGGCAGCTCCTCCACGCCTGTGGGGGCTGGACCATCTCTTTCCTGCTGTATGTGTGCCCAATGGCGCAGCACCAAGTGCTGGGATTGGGCGAGATAGCACGAACAAAGGCTGGAGGCAGGATGTATTCAGCTCACACCAAGCTACCTCTGCTTGCTGGGAAGAAAGGAGCCCTTTGTTTGGAAAGAGCAGTACTCCCACCAAACCAGCACACAGGGCAGAGCCCCGGGTTACATACAGGAGCGTGTTGGCACAAAATGGTCCCTGTTCCCCCCTCCCGTGCTATCCTCACCTCCACAGGTCTGTGCAGGGAGCATATCCTGGCTCTCCAAAGGCTGGAGTGTGTGGCCAGGGATGGGGATGAGATCACAGCCTGGGAATGAGCCCCTTTGTGCAGCCCCACAGAGCCCACCCACCCCGTGGGCAAACCACGCCGCTGTGGCCGAGGGCTGCCTGCCCCTGCCTGAGCTGCAGCCCCCAAACACACACCGGCTCACCCCCAGCTGGGGCTGACACGGATCTGGGGCTCGGATGGCAGGCTCGGGGCTGTCCCCAGTGCCACCTTGGGCTGTCCCCAGTGCCAGGCTCGGGGCTGTCCCCAGTGCCAGCTCAGGGCTGTCCCAGTGCCAGGCCAGGGCTGTCCCCAGTGCCACACTTGGGGCTGTCCCCAGTGCCAGGTGGGCTGTCCCCAGTGCCAGGCTCAGGGCTGTCCCAGTGCCAGCTTGGGGCTGTCCCCAGTGCCAGGCTCAGGGCTGTCCCCAGTGCCAGGCTCAGGGCTGTCCCCACATGCCAGGTTGGGCTGTCCCCAATGCCAGGCTGGGGCTGTCCCCAGTGCCAGGTTTGGGGCTGTCCCCAGTGCCAGGCTCAGGGCTGCCCAGTGCCAGGTTGGAGCTGTCCCCAGCCAGGCTTGGGGCTGTCCCCAATGCCAGGTTTGGAGCTGTCCCCAGTGCCAGGCTTGGGGCTGTCCCCAGTGCCAGGCTCAGGGCTGTCCCCAGTGCCACGTTTGGGCTGTCCCAATGCCGGCTCAGGGCTGTCCAGGGCCAGGTTGGGCTGTCCCCAGTGCCAGGTTTCAGGGCTGTCCCCAATGCCAGGTTTGGGCTGTCCCAGTGCCAGGCTCGGCTGTCCCCAGTTGCCAGGTTTGGGGCTGTCCCAGTGCCAGGCTCAGGGCTGTCCCACGCAGTGCAGCTGTGGATTGTGCCGGGCTCATGCCCATCCTTGGCTGGCATCACTCCTCTGCTGCTCCAGGTGCTCCTGGGTAAAGGTGGTTTCTCCCTGCAGAGAGTTACTGGATCCCTGGGCTGTGCCCTTGTGATAGATGAGTAATGGGATGGCTGACTCTCACAATTAAAAGGCAAATATCATGTGATATGTTAGGAAAATTTTATAGATTTATCACGA
>NDFG01000151.1:2079986-2156141 GCA_002167245.1 Sporophila hypoxantha
TTCAGCATCGGTTCAAAGGATTTTTCCCCACCATGTTATTCATCTACACAATGGAGTTTATTGAGGCCCTTTTAACCCTTTATGCCCCCCAGAAGTTCTGTCCATCTACTCCCCTTTATAACCCACTGCCCATGCTCCTCCGCCGAGTTTGTACGCTTCTTTCAAATCCGGATCTGAGGTCACGGCTGTCTTGTCCATAGTAACGCAAGTCACCCCCTCCACATGCCCAAACCCAGATCACCCCCTAATTAACAACACAGGGGCATCACCAGAGCAGCCCTTTTAATGGGTTCCAAAGGCATTTTTAAGGCTTACTTTGGGATATACCATGCAATGGATTATCACCCAGGAGCCACCCCACCAACCTGAGTGGGGCTGCCACCCAGCGGTAAGGGAGCCTGGAGCTCAGCCCCTCAACACCGCAGATCCCAGGTGCCCAGCTCTCCCAGCACCACAGGCGAGCCCCAGCTTGAGGCTGCCTCCTTGTTTCCCATGGTTTCCCAGGCTCTGGTGGTGGCAGGCACGGGCTCCCACCAGCTGTTGTGTGGCAAGAGAAGGCCTGACCTGTGCCCACAGCCCCAGTGGCTCAGAGCCACATCAAGGCCAAGAGCTTGCTGCGTGCTTCCTCTGGCAGCTTGACAGCCCAGCCTGCTGCTGTGGATCACGGCTGGGTGCAGAGCTTGCCTCAAACTCCCTTTCATCCCTAACCCCTTTCCTTTTCACTTCACCCTTAAAATTAGATATCCTTAAGTTATTCCCCAATTAAGACAGGAAAGGATAAATGTTTGGTTGGGGATTTTTAGTTTTTATTTTTTTCTTTTTACAGGCTCCTCTCTTGCTTGGCTGAATTTATGTGGGTATTGCTGGACAGCAGAGGAATTCCTGTGCGTTTTTGCTTTCCCTGCTTGTGTGTTCAGATGTGAAGGTACAGAGATGCCTCACCCTTGATGAGCTCAGCTCTCACACGAGCAGAGAGAGCACAAGCGACTGAGCAAAATCAGTCCCTGACTCCTGTTTTTGATCTCTCAGCCTCCCCTCTGCTTGGACTGGGCAGCTGAAGCAGGAAATGTGGTTTATGGCAAAACAACCTTAAAAAGCAAATTGCTTTGCTCTGTGACTGAAAATCCACACTCTTCTCCTCTCTGCAGGGAACAGCTGATAAATAGAACAAGGGAAAGAGACCTGGCCTCAAGAGCTTAGCAAAGGCAAGAAGCTGGTGGGTCATGGAGGCTGTTCCTGCAGAGGTTGTGAGGACCGAATGCTCTGCCCTGCTCTCAACCCAGAACCAGCCTCGTGTCTCTGGACAGGGGAGAGAGGGTTAGCCCTCACATAACACACCATTAAGGGCTTTCTTTAGGTACCAGCTGAGTGCACTTTTGGCGGGCCATAGCCAAAATGATGCGCCAATCTATGTATGTGTGTGTATGGATGGAACATAGATAAGCTTGTTGCAGGTTCTGCTCAAGGCAGGCTCTGCCTCTCCCAAGGGAGGGAACAAAACCCAAACCTTCTTCGTCTTGTTGCCCTCCCCACAGCTCCTGCCGGATGGTTGCCTGGTGCTGTGTGGGGCTGCGTTGCTGCCAGCTCAGGAAGGTGGTGCTGCCTGCCTCCATCCCAGAGCTGCTTTGCGTCCAGCCAATCCCTTCCCAAAGATGGTCTGGCAATTCCAGCACCCCTCGTGTGCCCTGGGCTGGATGGGACAAGTGGGCTCTGCCATCCAGGCAGGAGGGGTTGCAGATCTCCCTGCATGTATTTAAAGGCAGGAGAAATATCCTTTCCTCCCAAAGCACTCCATCCATTCTCCGCCTGTGGACAATTTTTCCAGGGGGGCCCTGGCTGCCACGCAGGGCCCTGCTCTAAGCTCTGCCAGAAAAAATGATTGGTGTTTGGATGTGGGGTTTTTTGGCTCAGACCCATCTTGAGCAATATGTTTTCTTCTTGTTTTCGACAACCATAATGCCATGCACTTGGTGGTGCATGTCAGGTACTTGTGGATTTGTAATTACTGTGTAACCCCAGGCAGCCTGGAGAGGGATGTCTCAAAAGGGAGAAGCGGGCAGGCCTGAGGGCGAAGGAAAACTTAGTCCTTTATGAATGCAGATGTTTCTTAAAGGCATGAATTAACTGGATTGGATGCAGATATTTGCAAATATTAAAAAGTTTAACAGGCTTTTTGATTTAAATTATTTGGTCTGTTGTACTTTACCAGGGGTCACTCAGCTCTTGTTGGTAGCACGATTTCAGTCCTGTGCCGTAGCTGCCCTCACGAGTCCACCCTTTGTGTGCTTTAGGTTTCAGGACCTGACCTGGTGCTTTTTCTCCACCCAAACTTGAGGAGCACCTAAACTCCTCTGTGCAGGGCTGTGTTCCTCAGCTCCATCCCTTCGGCATGGCACAGGCGCGAAATTGCTCAGGACCATGTGGATAGTATGAGGCAGGACGGCAGCAATGGAAAGAAAAAACAAAAACACAAACCCCCCAGCGCTCGCCAGCTTGAATAGTGAGCGAGCTACTCCAACCCCAAGTTATGAATTTTTCATGAAATTAGCCAAACAGTGTTTGGAAAGAAAAAAATAAAGCAGTGAGGCTCAAAGGTAATAACTTATCGAGGGCCTGGGAGTGATATGGGGCTTTGTTCGCCGGCTCTGGTCCTTCAATAGGCAGCCGAAAGCCGGTGAGTCACGGCAAGGCTGCGGTGGCCTCCGGAGCGGGCCGGGGGGAAAACCAACCCCACCCCCGCTCCCATCCACAGCTGACCAGCAACACAGAATAGTTAATTTACTGTTTAAAAAGTTTAATTTGGCTGGGTGAAGAAGGGAAACGAGAAGGCATGATTTATAAAAACTCGGCAGCAGAAAGGCTTGCACGAAGAGACTTTTGAGCGGAGGGCTGTGCCCGTGCCCGGTATATACGGGGCCCTTGTGCTTTGGGTTCTCTTCAGGGGTGTGAGAGACGATCTCACTTCCAAAAGCTTTAGAAAGGTTTATTTAAACCTTATTCAAAAAGATACAACAGGAAGGACTGATAGTAGAAAATATTTCAGCATCGGGCAAAGGATTCTTTCCCACCATGTGATCATCTACCATAGTGGGAAGTTTTGCCTTTAACCCCTTTAGCCCTTCCCAAAGTTCTGTCCTCTACTCCTTCATTCCTGCCCAGTGGTTGAGTTTACGTCTTTAAATCCTCTGATTGGAGGCTCAGGTGTTGCCATAGTAAACGAGTCACCCGCTCCCCAAATGTCCAAACCCAGATCACCCCTTAATAAACAACACCAGGGGGGTCAAAACACCAATTATAAACTATTAAAATTTCTCCTAAAAATATACACATTGATATTTGCCTCTTTAATTGTTTGAGAGTCAACCATCCCAGTTACTCATCTATCACAAGGGCACAGCCCAGGAGATCCCAGCTAACACATCTCTCTGCAGGGTCGAAAACCACCTTTACCCAGGAGCACCTGGAGCAGCAGAGGAGTGATGCCAGCCAAGGGATGGGCATGAAAGCCCGCCTCCAGCTGCACTCCATGGGACAGCCTGCAACTGGCACTGGGACACTGACCGCTTGGCGAAACTGCCTGAGCCAAACCTGCTGGGGCAGCCAGCTGGCCGGGGCACAACTGGCACTGGGGACAAGCCCCGACTGGCACTTGGGGAAGCTGACCGAGCCTCGGGTAACTAGCCTGGCATGGGGACAGCCCTCCAAACTGGCACTGGGACAGCCCCGAGCCTGGGCACTGGGGACAGGCCTGAGCCTGCACTTGCGGACAGCCCCAAACGCTGGCACTGGGGACAGCCCTGAACCTGCACTGGGACAGCCCCAACTGCCTGGAAGCTCAAACGTGGCTTGGGGACCAGCCAAGCTCACTGGGATCGCCACGCCTTGGCAGTCTCACCTGGCACTGCGGACAGCCCAACCTGGCACTGGGACAGCCCGGCCTGATGAGCCTGGCACTGGGACAAGGCCCGAGGCCTGCAACTGGCGGACAGCCCTGAGCCCTGGCACTGGGGACAGCTCCCAAGCTGCACTGGGGACAGGCCCTGAGCCTGGCACTGGGGACAGCTCCAAGACCTGGCACTGGGGACAGCCCGTGTGTGGCACTGGGGACAGCCCCAAGGCCTGGCACTGGGGACAGCCCTAACCTGGTCACTGTGGGGACAGCCCCGAGTGCTAGGCAACTGGGACAGCCCCAAGCCTGTGGCACTGGGGACATGCCCCCAAGCCTGCCATCCGCAGCCCCAGATGTCAGCCCCAGCTGCTGGGGGTCGACGCTCTCGCGGTAGTGTTTTGGGGGCTGCAGCTCAGGCAGGGGGCAGGCAGCCCCCTCGGCCACAGCGGCTGTGCGTTTGCCCACGGGGTGGGTTGGCCTCTGTGGGGCTGCACAAAGGGCTCATTCCCAGGCTGTGATCTCATCCCATCCGCTGGCACACACTCCAGCCTTTGGAAGCCAGGATATGCTCCCTTGCACAGACCTGTGGAGGTGAGGTATTAGCACGGGAGGGGGGAACAGGGACCATTGCTGTGCCAACCGCTCGTTTGTACCGGTGCTCTTGCCCTGTTGCGTGGTTGTGTGGGAGTAGCTTGCTCTTCAACAAACACAAGGGCTCCTTTTCTTCTCAACAGACAAGCATGAGGTAAGCTTGGTGTGAGCTGATATTTCATTTCAAATATCCTGCCTCCAGGCCTTTGTCCGCTGCTACCTCCGCCCATCCAGCATTGGGCTCGCATTGGGCAACATTACATGAGGAAGAGAGATGGTGCCAGCCCCCAACAGGGCTCGGTAAGCTGCCTGGTCCATTAACTTCATCCATCCCTGGCCTTTCCCAGAGCCAAGGGATGTCCCAGCTGAGGGTGTGTCTGTGCAGGGAGAAGACTTCTGCTTCCTGGCACTGGCTTGGCTGTGCCAGCAGCCATGCCAAGCAACCTACCCAAGCTCCTGTCCCCACCCCATCCTGGCCTTTGGGCCACCCGCCTGCACGACACTGCTGTGCTTTCAGATCAGCACAGCTTTCTTGGAGGCAGCGCTCTGAGATGTGGAAATTAGGGCATTGGCTGGGGTGGAGTCTGGGACTGCAGCAGGGGGGAGTGGCAGCAGCCAGCACTTGCTCAGCCCTCTGATGAAACTGGTGAAGACATTGCCTGGCTTGGTTGCCATGTAGGCTGCACGTGCCAGATCAGGCCTTAGCCGGTGTGCATTAGGCTTACCAGGCCATGATGTCCCACTGGACTGTTCGTCCGGCTTGCAAGTGCCATGGATGATCCAGGACTGTGACAAGTCCATGGATGATCCAGGCTGTGAACAATGCCATGGATGTCCAGTGTGTGTCCCCTGTTCTGCCATGGGATGCTCCAGGCTGTGTCCCCTGTGCATGCATGTGCCAGGCTGTTGACACAATGCCATGGATGTCCAGGCTGTGGACCTGCCATGGATGTCCTAGCTGTGTCCTGTGTGATGCAGTCCAGGCGTGACACTGCTGATCACAATTTGCCATGGATGTCCAGGCTGTTGACAAGTGCCATGGATGTCCCAGCTGTGACTCCGCCATGGATGGTGCTACAATCCAGGATGTCCAGTTTCTGGCCATGATATCCGCTGTCCAGTGCCATGGATGTCCAGGCTGTGACACAATAGCCATCGTGTCCAGGCTGTTTGACAAGGAGCCATGGGATGTCCAGGCTGTGACACCAATTGGCCATGGATCGCCCCAGCTGTGTCCCTTGTGCCAATGGATGCTCCAGGCTGTGGACAAGCTGCCATGGATGTCCCAGCTGTGTCCCTGCTGCTCCAGACGGATGCCCAGGCTGTGTACGTTGGTGCCACAAACCCAGTGCAGACCTCCAGCTTTGACAGGGCTCACCTGGGTCCAAAGTGGCAAGTGTCCACATCAGCTCCCTCACAGTGCAGTTCTACTCGGCCACCAAAATAGCTTCTGGCTGGACGCATCAACTTTGCGCACAGGAGAGCCCTGTCAACAGCTTGAGGATTCTGCATCTTGGGTTGTGGCACCACGTCACAGCCTGGGCATCCATGGCACGGACACAGCTGGGACATCATGGCACTTGTCACAGCCCTGGACATCCATGGGCACAGGGACACAGGCTGGGGCATCCATGGCATTTTGTGTCACAGCTGGACATCCATACGCACTTTGTCCACCAGCCTGACACCCATGCATCTGTGTCACAGCCTGGACATCCAGGCACACGTCACAGCGCTGGACATCTATGGCACCTTTTCACAGCCTGAGACATCCAAATGGCACTTTGCACAGCCTGGGACATCCATTGGCATTGTGTCACAGCTCTGGACATGCACACCAGGTCACAGCCTAGGCACCATGGCACACCTGGTCACAGCGCCTGCGACATCCATGGCATTGTGCTCACAGCCTGGACATCCATGGCACAGGGACCACAGCTGGACATCCATTGGCACGGCGGTCAAACAGCCTGGACATCCATTGGCATTGTTCACAGCCTGGATATCCATTTGGAACTTGTCACAGTCATGGACATCCATTGGCACAGGCGTCACAAGCTCTGGACATGCACACCAGGCCATAGGCACTGGCTCTTGGCACCAGCTTTCCAAACCTCAGAGGGCTGAGCAGTGCTGCTGCTGCACTCCCCCCCTTGCTTCCCAGCCCCAGCCATCCAGCCCCCAGCCATGCCCTAATTCCCCATCTCAGAGCCGCCTCCCAAGACAAGGCCTGTGCCTGTCTGAATAAAGCAACAAAGCAGTGTGCAGAGGTGCCCCCAGGGCCAGGATGCGGGTGGCGTGACAGGAGCTTGGGTAGGTGCTTTGCATGGCTTGCTGGGCACACCAAGCCAGTGCCAGCGAGCAGAGTCCTTCTCCCTGCACAGCCACCCACCTCAGCTGGGACATCCCCGGCTCATGGAAAGGCCAAGGGATGGATGACAGTAATGGGACCAGGCAGCTCCTCCGAGCCCTATGTGGGCTGACCAATCTCTTTCCTGCTGTATGATTGTGCCAAATGCGAGCACCAAGTGCTGGGCCCCATGGGCGACGCGGTAAGCACGGGGAACAAAGGCTGGAAGGGCAGGATGTATTCAGCTCACAACCAAAGCTACCTTCTGCTTGCTGGGAAGAAAGGAGCCCTTTAGTTTTGGAAAGAGCAGCTTACTCCCACCAAAACCACCGCACCAGGCCAGCAGCCCCGGGTTACACACAGGAGCGGTTGGCACAAAATGCGTCCCTGTTCCCCCCTCCCGTGCTATCCTCACTCCACAGGTCTGTGCAGGGAGCATATCCTGGCTCTCCAAAGGCTGGAGTGTGTGGCCAGGGATGGGGATGAGATCACAGCCTGGGAATGAGCCCCTTTGTGGCAGCCCCACAGAGCCCACCCACCCCGTGGGCAAACCACAGCCGCTGTGGCCGAGGTGCTGCCTGCCCCTGCCTGAGCTGCAGCCCCCAAACACACACCAGGCTCACCCCCACTGGGGCTGACACGGATCTGGGGCTCGGATGCAGGCTGGTTGGGCTGGTCCCGTGCCAGGCTTGGGGCTGTCCCAGTGCCACACTTGGGGCTGTCCCCAGTGCCAGGTTTGGGGCTGTCCCCAGTGCCAGCTTGGGGCTTTCCCAGTGCCAGGCTCAGCTGTCCAGTGCCAGGTTTGGGCTGTCCCCAGTGCCAGGCTCAGGGCTGTCCCCAGTGCCACATGCTTGAGCTTGTCCCCAGTGCCAGGCTCAGGGCTGTCCCCAGTGCCAGGCTCAGGGCTGTCCCCAGTGCCAGCTCAGGGCTGTCCCCAGTGCCAGGCTTGGGGCTGTCCCCAGTGCCAGGTTTGGGGCTGTCCCCAGTCCAGGCTCAGGGCTGTCCCCAGTGCCAGGTTGGGGCTGTCCCCAGTGCCAGGTTTGGGCTGTCCCAGTGCCAGGTTTGGGGCTGTCCCCAGTGCCAGCTCAGGCTGTCCCCAGTGCCAGGTCAGGCTGTCCCCAGTGCCAGGTTAGCTGTCCCAGTGCCAGGCTCAGGGCTGCGCCCAGTGCCAGGCTCAGTGGCTGTCTCCCAGTGCCATTGCTCGGGCTGTCCCCAGTGCCAGGGCTCCAGGGCTGTCCCCCAGTGCCAGGCTCAGGGCTGTCCCCAGTGCCAGGTTTGGGGCTGTCCCCAGTGCCAGGTTTGGGGCTGTCCCAATGGCCAGGTTCAGGGCTGTCCCAGTGCCAGGCTCAGGGCTGTCCCCAGCAGTGCAGCTGTGGATGTGGCCGGGCTCATGCCCATCCCTTGGCTGGCATCACTCCTCTGCTGCTCCAGGTGCTCCTGGGTAAAGGTGGTTTCTCCCTGCAGAGAGTGTTACTGGGATCCCTGGCTGTGCCCTTGTGATAGATGAGTAATGGGATGGTTGACTCTCACAATTAAAAGGCAAATATCATGTGTATATGGTTAGGAGAAATTTTATAGATTTATATTTGTGTTTTACCCCCCTGTGTTGTTATCAGGGGGTGATCTGGGTTTGGGACATTTGGAGGGGTGACTCGTTACTATGGCAACACCTGACCTCCAATCAGTATAAGAGATGACGTAAAACTCCACCACTGGGCAGTGAAGAAGGAGTAGATGGACAGAACTTTGGGAGGGGCTAAAGGGTTAAAAGGCAAAACTTCCATTGTGTAGATGATCACATGGTGGGAAAAATCCTTTGCCCGATGCTGAAATATTTTCTCTATCCAGTCTTCTGTTGTATTTTTGATAAGGTTTAATAAACCTTTCTAAASTTTTGGAAGTGAGCATCGTCTCTCACACCCTGAAGAGACCCAAAGCCACAAGGGCCCCGTTATCCGGGCACAGGGCACAGCCCTCGCTCAGAAAGTCTTCCTGCAGCCTTTCTGCTGCCGAGTTTATTAAAACATGCTTCTCGTTTCCCTTCTCTCACCCAGCAAATTAACTTTAACAGTAAATTAACTTTATTCTGTTGCTGGTCAGCTGTGGGATGGGAGCGGGGTGGGTTGGTTTTCCCCCCGGCCGCTCCGGAGGCCCCGCAGCCTTGCCGTGACTCACCGGCTTTCAGGCTGCCTATTGAAGGGACAGAGCCCGAACAAAGCCCCCATTCACTCCCAGGCCTCGGATAGTTTTCCTTTGAGCCCTCACTGCTTTATTTTTATTCTTTCCCAAACACTGTTGGCTAATTTCATTGAKAAAATTCATAACTTGGGGTTGGAGAGCTCGCTCCTATTCAGCTGCGAGCGCTGGGGGGTTTTGTTTTGTTTTTCTTTTCCATGCTGCCCGTCCTGCCTCACTCTCCACATGGTCCTGAAGGCAATTTCCAGCCTGTGCCATGCTGAGGGATGGAGCTGAGGGACACAGCCCTGCACAGAGAGTTTAGGTGCTCCTCAGGTTTGGGTGGAGAAGAAAAAGCATTAGGTCAGGTCTGAACCTGAAGCACAAGGGTGACTCTGAGGGCAGCACGGACAGGACTGAAATCGTGCACCACAGAGCTGAGTGACCCCTGGAAGTACACAYCAAATATTTAAAATCAAAAGCCTGTTAAACTTTTATATTTGCAATACTCTGCATCCAATCCAGTTAATTATAGCCCTTTAAAAACATCTGCATTTCATAAAGGACTAAGTTTCCTTCCCCTCAGGCTGCCCCTCCTGAGACATCCCTCTCCAGGCTGCTGGGTTACACAGTAATTACAATCCACAAGTACCTGACATCACCACCAAGTGCAGTGCATTATGGTTTCGAAAACAAGAGAAACAATATTGCTCAAGATGGGTCTGAGCCAAAACCCCAGCTCCAAACACCATCATTTTTTCTGGCAGAGCTGAGAGCCAGGGCCCTGCGTGGCAGCCAGGGCCCCCCTGGAAATGTCACAGGCGGAGAATGGAGGAGCTTTGGGAAGGAAAGGATATTTCTCCTGCCTTTAAATACATGCAGGGAGATCTGCAACCCCTCTGCCCTGGAGGCAGAGCCCCCTTTGTCCCATCCAGCCCAGGGCACACGAGGGTGCTGGAATTGCCAGACCATCATTTTGGGAAGGGATTTGGGCTGGACCCAAAGCAGCTCTGGGATGGGAGCAGGCAGCACCACCTTCCTGAGCTGGCAGCACCAGCCCCACAACAGCCCAGGCAACATCCCAGGGAGCTGTGGGGAGGGCACAGCGTGAGAGGTTTGGGTTTGTTCCCTCCCTTGGGAAGAGGCAGAGCCTGCCTTGAGAGAACCTGCAACAAGCTTATCTATGTTCCATACATACACACCTAATAGATGCGCATCATTTGGCTTATGGCCYCCAAAGTGCACTCAGCTGGTACCTAAAGCAAAGCCCTTAATGGTGTTTTATGTGGTAAATCCCTCTCCTCCTCCCCTCCAGAGACAGAGGCTGGTTCTGGGGTGAGAGCAGGGCAGGAGCATCGGTCTCACCAACCTGCAGGAACAGCCTCCATGACCCACCASCTTCTTGCTTTGCTAAGCTCTTGAGGCCAGGTCTCTTTCCTTGTTCATTTATCAGCTTGTTTCCCTGCAGAGAGGAGAAAGAGTGTGATTTTCAGTCCACAGAGCAAGCAATTTGCTTTTTAAGGTTGTTTGCCAAAACCACATTCCTGCTTCAGCTCCCAGTCCAAGCAGAGGGGAGGCTGAGATCAGAAACAGGAGTCAGGGACTGATTTTGCTCAGTCGCTTGTGCTCTCTCTGCCTCGTGTGAGAGCTGAGCTCACTCAAGGGTTGAGGCATCCTCTGTACCTTCACATCTGAACAACAAGCAGGGAAAGCAAAAACCACAGGATTTCCTCTGCTGTCAGCAATACCCAATAAATTCACAGCAAGAGCGAGCCTGTAAAAGAAAAAATAAAACTAAAAATCCCCCAAACCAAACACTTTATCCTTTCCTGGTCTAATTGGGGAATAAACTTAATATCTAATTTTAAGGGTGAAGTGAAAAGGAAAGGGTTAGGGATGAAAGGGAGTTGAGGCAAGCTCTGCACCCAGCCGTGATCACAGGCAGCAGGCTGGGGCTGCAGCTCCAGAGGAAGCAGCAGCAGCTCTGCCTTGATGTGCTCTGAGCCACTGGGGCTGGGGCACYAGTCAGGCCCTTCTCTGCCCCACACAGCTGGTGGGAGCCCGTGCCTGCCACCACCAGAGCCTGGGAAACCATGGGAAACAAGGAGCAGCCTCAGCTGGGGGCTGCTGTGTGCTGGGAGGAGCTGGAACACCATGGGATCTGGGTGTGAGGGGCTGAGCTCAGCCTCCCTTACCCTGGGTGCAGCCCCACTCAGGTTGGTGGGGTGGCTCCTGGGTGATAATCRATGCATGGATTATCCCAAAGTAGCCTTAAAAATGCCTTGGAACCCCATTAAAGGGTGCTCTGGTGATGCAGGGACACCATCAGTGCTGCTGCCTTGCACCTGTAGGGAGCCAGGCTGGGGCTGGGAAGCCTGGCTGGGGACATAGGGCCTGACCCCTCTTCCTGCACTCCCCACTGTGCTGCTCTCCAGGCTCCCTCTGCTCTCCTGCTGGCCCAGGACCATCTCTCCAGCTGGATGTGCCCAGCTGGTGACACAGGAGTGTCACAGCAGTGTCCCTCACCATGGCTGCTTAGCACAGCCATAAGGCCTGGAAGCTGCTCACTCAGCTTTCCCTCAGCATCCTCCCAAAGCCCCAGCAGGCTCTGAGCATCACACAGCCCTCCCTGCTCCCCATAACAGTGGGGACAAGGGGCTGCTCCTGGGGAGCCCTGGACAGTTACCTGGGGCACTCCTGGGGCTGTGCACCCCAGGTCCCTTGGGTTCAGTGCCACTGKAGCAGTCCCCAGGGAGAAGTGGCACAGCCCCAGAGTGTGGGGACATTGCTGACAGCCAGCCACTCCTTGCAGCTCTCCCTCAGCTTTGCAGTCCTGTCAAAGACACCCTGCAATTCCCCAAATGGTGGTGGTTCCTTAAGGAAAGAGGAGAAGTCTGTGCTTGCTTCTCTTTAAAGAGCGGTTTACCAAAGTAACACCTACTTTTGAGACCTGTTTCTTCTTTCCTTGCTTTCTCTTCCACAAACCACCCCCCACCTCTGCTGCCTCTGGAGCACCCAGCCATGCTCCAGAGRAATGCTCCCATTTGGGGTGCTGGCCACCCCCTTGTTTTTGGGGYTTATATCACTTCAAGGACAATTTAACATGCATTGCATGCTGCTSCTCAAAGGGTTTTCCATGTGCATGAAGCTCTGGGTCCTGCAGGGAGGTTCTGTGAAGCCCCAGGGATGGGGTGAACAGAGTCCTGGCAGCCTGGACCATCCTCTGAAAGAGCTGATGGCCCCTTCCACCAGCAGTGCTGGGYTTGTTCTTAAAATGAGTCTCTTGGCTAATTATTCTGTCTGCCCATTGCCCTTCCCTTCTCCTYTCTATAACCCTTCCACCCTGTGTGTTTGCTTTGCTGCTCCAGCCTCTCCTCCTGCATGGCTGCACAGACATCAGTGGGTTGCACCAGTTTTGTCCAACCAGGAGCATCCCAGAAAAGCCTGGTGCTGCAGGGGGAAAGCCATGGTGCTCCTCAGTCCCTCTCACAAAGCCAAAATGCCACCCAAGGGCACTAAAGCACCACTGGGCTGATGCCCCCCTCGATGCCTCAGGTTTTGGCTTTTATATTTTTCAGGTTCTGTGCTGCTTTAGTGTGTGGGTTTGAGCTTCATATGAGGGGATGGTGAGCTCTGTGCACAGAGCAGGGAGACAAAACAATTCCTGCTCCAGCTGGGCACCAAGGACAAATGATCCAAATCTCAGGCCCAAGAGCACAAACAACGTGGGCTGGAGAGAGAAAGACAAGCAGGGTGGGACTTCATGGGCTAAAGCTGGAATTGGAGAATTAACTCCAAGATGCAAATGGAGCAGAACTGATCAAAGTGAGAGACTCCGTGAGCAGTTGTGCCCATTTTGGTTCATCTTGGGTGCAGCCCTGGCTGGGCTCTTGTGCTGCCCAAGGTGGGCCCATTGAGGAGATCCTTTTAATAAATCCCTGCTTTATTCTTTAACTCTGTCTAGCCTCAGCTCTAACTCAGCCTTCWCAAGGCATCACCCCACTTAACAGTTTCTTAACACTCAAACAGAGGCTCTCCCTCCATTTCCACAGTGACACAGGGACAGAGGGCACGGCCCAGCTTGGCAGGCTGGCGTGTCTTTAGGGCAAATACATCCTTCAGTGGGAAGAGAAAGGATTTGTCTGTGAAGGATTTGTCTTTCTACATGCAGAGAAGAGATATTTATATGAAAAAAAAAAGGCTTGTAATGTACCAGAATACCTTCCTCCCTCACCAAAGGTCAAACTTAGATCCAATTTCAGTCAGGAGGGAGACGTCTGTCAGACAAGCACTAATCACTATTTAGTATTCATATTCACCTATTAGAAGCTCCATGCTGTAAACATGTCTATGAATTAACAAGGCATCTGGCCTCTCTTATACAATATGAGCAGCTTGGATCATAAAGTGTCTGCAGAAAATAAAAAGTGCCTTCCATCTGTCTCTCCCAAATATCACTGCTATCACCAAAGCAAACAGAGCGGCTCTTCCAAGGCAGCGCCGGCCCCCTCCCCCAGAACGTGTTAGTCAAACAAAAACAAGCGTTTCACCCAGAGCACTTGACAGATCTGAAACGGCTCCGAGGAGGAGCCAGGCGCAAATTAGGAACTGCGGAAAAATTAGCTGAAAGATAACTGGGGAAAAAAAGCTTCCTAATAACAAGGTCTTTTCTTAGCTCTGTGAGTAATTACCCACAGTGCTGGCGCTGCTGAAGCCGTGGGAAGGTCAGTGGTGCCCAGCAGAAGATGCATGGGCATGCCAGGACCTGTGCCAGGCCAGTGCCACCGTGGGAATTGCTGTCCCCAGCTGTGACACCTCTGCAGGTGGCGGCAGAGAAGGATGCTGTGGGATCATGGTGACCCTTGGAAGGGCCAGAGACTTCACTCAGCCCTGCAGTGTGGAAAACCAGACAGAACCAGAGGACAGAAACTCTGACAGAACTAGAACCAGAGGACAGAAACTCTGACAGAACCAAGAGAACAGAAACTCTGACAGAACTAGAACCAGAGGACAGAAACTCTGACAGAACCAGAACCAGAGGACAGAACTCTGACAGACCAGAGAACAGAAACTCTGACAGAACTAGAACCAGAGGAACAGAAACTCTGACAGAACCAGAAACCAGAGGACAGAAACTCTGACAGAACCAGAAAGAACAGAAACTCTGACAGAAACTAAGAACCAGAGGACAGAAACTCTGACAGAAACCAGAGAACTGAAAACTCTGACACAACCAGAGGACACAGTCTCAAGCTGGACCAAGAGAAATACAGGTTGGATATTGTGAAATACAAAGCTGTGTTTCGTGTCAGGTACAAACAGGTGATGTATGTATTTGTGAGTGCACTGACAGTGGGAGAGCTGTGAATTTTAATAATAACTGAGGAAAATGAAGCATGGAAAAAGGCCTTTGAAATTAACCCTAGTTGATTGAGGAGCACTGGAATTAAAGCGTTAAAGATGTTGCTTTTTCCTTATAGTTAATCCATAAAGAGCTCTGCAACAACAACCTTTTGAAGTATAATTTTAGAATATTACTTGTATGCTTGAAACTATAGCTTTGGAATATATGTAAATGAAATATGCTTATCTCATACCCTATTGAAGCAAAGAAAAACAGCTTGAGAGAGGAAGATGACCACCACCTCAAGGGTTTATGGTTTCGACCAAGGGAAGCTGGACATCACTGTTATTAGATTTATAGTCTCTGCAATTAAAAAGGTGGACCCACATCTGAGGAGCTGGACTGCACCAGATGGGATTCTCTTCCTTCTGTCGGAAACTGGACCACCACCATCTGAGGATACTCCTTTAAAAACACATCCTGAGAAAAACTAAATCACAATAGTGTATAGAATTGTGATGTAATAATTTGGAATAAATATTGCTGATGTATGAAAAATTTGAAATAGAAACTGCTGAAAAAAAACTGATGAGTACCCCTATAAATACCTGTAATCCTCAATTATCGGTGTGCAGTTGGAGGGAAAACTTCCCCCACTGTACCCAGCGCTGTATTGCTCATACTTTACCATATTAAAATAAAAAAAAATGATTGCTGCTTGAATATTGGCCTAGTCAAGCTTCTTATTTATAACAATATCAGGAAAAAGTTTTTTACAGAAAGGGTGATAAAGTTCTGGAATGGCTGCCCAGGGAGGTGGTGGAGTCACCAACCCTGGGTGTGTTTAACAAAGCCTGGATGTGGCACTGGGGGCCAGGGGTGAGTTGAACTGTTGGGGCTGGGCTGGACTCAGTGATCTTTAAGGTCTCTTCCKYCCCAGTGATTCTGTTAAAAATTAAAGCCCAGGTGGCCCTGAGCCATCAGGGAAAGGCCTCGTGCGTGGCTGCCCAGGGGACAGCTCATCTCCAGCAGTGCCACCCTCACAGACTGGCTGCAAGTCTCWTCCCAGCTCCATGGGCTGTGTTTTCCCCCTAATCCAGAGCCCTTCAMCTCCTCACTCTGCTCCCTGGATGTCTGTGTGCCATACATGAGAGCTGAAGGTGGGTAATTTGTGCCTGTTCCCAGTCCATGGGGCCATTCCAGAGGAGCTGTGCCAGTGCAGGATACCAAAGTGAGCTGCAGGCACCAGTGAGGGATGGGAGCTGCCCTGCTGGCTGCGGGAGGGAAGGGCTGGGGCAGCCCCTGTGATGGTCCCTGCTGGGTTTTTGAGGGTCAGTGGGGACAGCCAGAGGCTGGTGGGACAGCAGGGCAGCATCAGAGGTGGGGCAGGAGACCTCCCATCCCCACAACATCCAGCCACTCCCCTTGTCTCTGTGTTCCCTGTCTCACTGCCTTTCCGTGCCTGGTTTCCCAGCCCACTCCAGATTCCAGCTCTGCTGCTTCCCAGGGAAGCCCAGGGCTGGCAGACAGGGTGGCTCTCTGCTGGTTTAGCTCCTGCCAAGGCCTGGGTGGGCCTCAGGGTGAAGGCAGGACCTGGGGCAGAGAGATCATCACTTTTGGGGGCAGCTGCTCACCTGAGAGGCTCCAGGTCCCCAGGACATCACTCGTGCCCTGGTTAAAGCTGGTGGCCTTAAACCAACTCAGGCTTCTCTGTCTCAAGGGAAGGGAAGCTCTGCTRTAAACCCCGGCTTTGTTTTCCAAAGATAAATTTAAACCAAGGYGAAGGAAGAGTGAGGTTCATAAATCAGGCAGGCCTGAAAATGAGGCATGAAAAATGAARGAACAGAGAGCGTGTGTGAGCGCTGCTGCCCAGACCCCGCTGGCACAGCCCACCCTGGCTGGCAGCCCCCAGCCCAGCCCTCCCACAGCCCCCAGCCCACCACCACTGCCCAGGCAGACCTGATCCTGCCATTGCTGCCCCTTCCCCAGCTCACATCCACACACAAACACCGCTCTGGCTTTTAAACTTGAGCTGCCRGGGCTGTGATGGGCTGGGTGGGATCCAGCCCGTGTGCTCAGGCTCTGCCTCACTCCCCTTTCCAGGTTTAAACGATGTTTTTAAGCTGATTGGACTGCATGAGATGTTGAAACTTAAAGCCAGGGGAGCAGAGGGAAGACATGGCTTTCTGGAAGTGCTTCTCACATCCCCCCACACGCGTGGATGACAGGAAGAAGAAAACCAGGAGGCTTCCAGACCTCCCAGCTGCAGACATCTGAGGAGTTGGCTGTATCCAAWGAGCCTCTCTCAGCTCCCTGCCTGGCCAACAAGCTGTTCCTAGCACAGCAATGCAGAGTAGCCTGTCTCCTCCAAATCATCCCCTGGGACAGAATCTCCCTGGGAATGGGGCTGGAGCAGCCTGGCTTGGTGATGGACTCAGACAGTGGGATCTGCACCTTGCCCTAAGGCTTTGCTGTGTGGGGTCCTCAGTGTGCAGACCTGGCTTGGATGGCTGAGAAACCATCACTGTTTGCAGCTCCAAGTACATCAGGGGTTGTGACCACAAATATTTGCATTTTGCAAAGGAAAAAGGCCCCAACCAAACAACCAAACAAACCCAAAGTGGCTGCAGCTGCTGTGCTGGGATGTGACAAGGCAAGTTCTGAAAATACCCACCTGTGTCATTTGCCATGCAAATAATTCAAAGAAATAATTCAGCCTAGGGCGTGGGGAGAAATGGTGGGAGAGTGGCCAGTGGCTGAGACAGCCCAGAGCAGCTGGTATGGAGCTGGAAAAGGAGGAAAGGAGGGAGAAGGAGGAATAATGATGGGGAAATTTGTTTTTGGCTGCCTGTGGGGTGACCTTAAGRGTCCCCATCTGAGAAACCTGTGGCTGGGAAAAGCTCTTATTGAGCATTGCCATTCAGAACATCGCCAGAATCCTTCCTTACATCCTTCTGCTGGGGGAAAGCCTCTGAAATATGAGTGTTTTCCTTCCCYTAAGGATTTACCAGCCTCTGTTATGCCATGTTAACCACTTGCACTGCTACAGAAATCTGCCACAGAAGATTCCCATCCACTTCCAGGGCCAGGCACCACCTCCACAGTCCCCCTGGACCCCAGGACAGGAGCAGCTGCTTTTCCCAGCTCTGGGATGGCAGCAAGACCCAGGGCTGCCCTCAGCCACGCTGCTGCCTGACCCCAGTCCTGGGCCAAAAAATCAATAGGGAATTTGTCACCAGCCCCAGAGGGGCCAGGATCAGGCTCTGCATGCACAAGGAAACCCCTCGAGCATGAAAGCTAATTTAAGAGGAGCTCATCTCCTGGTGTTCAGAGACATGGAGCAAGGAAAAAGCATGACAGATTTTGGTATATTTTAACTGAATTATRGTCCACTGGGGATTGAGCCAGGACCACAAACATTATTTCACTTTCTGGCGAGGCTGCAGTGATGAATATGGGTTTCAAAGGAGAAAAGCTGGGTGGTTCTTGTTTCTAATCTTGAGGCATTCCTCCTCCTTTGGAGGCTGAACACCACAGCACAGGGATGCTGAAACAAAGACTCCTATTCCTTAGCAAGGCATCAGGGTGTGCAGGTGAATGCTGCAAGGCTTAAAACACACATATCGAAATGCAACAGAATTTTGCACTAGGCTCTGTTAAAAATATTCTGTTTAATTGATTTTTTAAAAAAATCTATTATGCTGCTCTAGGCATGGCTATTGATCTGCAGTGCTGGAGAAGTAATGAAGAAGCCTTCAAATCAATAAGGCCAAAGTATATCTCAAACTATATCTGCTCCACCAGCACAACAGGGATGTGGCCAGTGAAATTCCCCAGTCAGGACCGGGAGTATGAACAAACCCGTTCTGATGACTGCAGAGATTTATTTCTATTGGCATAAACATAACTAATGAAACCTCGGCGACTCTTCACTTCCGTGAAAGCTGATAATATATTGTGGTGCTCACAATGAAATGAGCAAGAACACATTTGCAAAGGGAGAAAAAAAACCCAACTCCCTCAACCGTGAGCTGTATTTTCTTCTTGGTGCCCTTGATTCTCCTCCACCCCCTTCCCCCAGACAGGGTAATATTTCTTCAGAGCTCTGGTACGGGCTTTAACAAGGCTTTTGTAAGTCTCCAAGGCTGCAGTTTTAGGTTTTCTTTTATCCCTCGCTGTCAGGATGGAGTAGGTAGGCAGCTAAAATCACAGGCTGATAATATTGTTTGGGGCTAACAGCCTTATCTTATCTTGTTCCTATTATTCATATTACCTTAGATAAGCCACCTGGGGCCGCACACAAGCAAGATCCAGGGAAGTGACCTCATTACAGTTCAGGTGCCTATTTACTGTAATAAGAACAGCTGGACTAACACAGCCACACTTTGAACTTGGCTGGCACTTTCCATCTGAGCCTTTGACTGGATCCCTTTCACACTTCAGAGCACAGAGGAATGGAGGAGCTGGAGTTAATCAGCACCACCACTTTTCCTCCAAAAGGGATTACAGGAGGTTTTGGCCACTGGACATGGAAGGGCTGTGGAAGGGTGAGTGCTCAGCACCCCCAGAGCTGGGGGAGCTTTTGCTGAGAATCCCCATTGATGGAAAAGAGATGCTTAAAGCACCATCAGCTCTTTATTCCCCATCTAAAGCTGATGTGGGAYAGATTTTGGTTCTGCATTTCTACCCCAAACAGATCCAGCACAGGTTTGCCCCGCACAAGGATTTCCTGTGCCCAGCTTGGGTGCCAAGGCTGGCAGGAATTCAGACAGGTTTCCATGGGCAYAGCCCTGTCCAGGGTGAGATCCTGCTGCCTGGATTGCCCAGGAGGGACAGCAGGGGTGGCAGCTCTGGGGCAGCCCCAGCAGGCACACACTGCTCAGTGCCACGCCGGTTCCAGCTGAGGACCGTGACAGTCACTGAACACTTCAGGCGCTTTCAGCCAGCAAATTAATCTAATTTTTTTTTTTAAAGGAATCTCCTAAGTTTAAAAATATGGTAATGCAATTAGTGGCTTTGGCAGGCTAATGAAGCCACTTTAAACCCTTGCAAAAATACCATTAAAAGAGAATGCTTAAGAGCCTCTTCAAACTTTCCAAAATGAGAAGTACGTTCGTATTCAGAAGATGCCAATCTAGTCTCCTTTCTCCAAGGTTCAAGATTAATTAGGGACTTGTTTAGTGCATGAATGAGGAAACAAATGAACTCTTGGATCACAGAGCACTGGAACCAATTTTTTAATCATTTTTTTTCTTTACAATTACATTCCTATCAAGAAAGTCTTCATTAGACTTTCTGTCACGGGGCCACATCATGCCAGGTAACTGTTACAAGTGCTTGGCTTCCACCCAAAGACTGAACAATATGAGTTTTCTGAGAAATAAATACACGTGAAATGTATTTAACGCTGCATTTTCTCATTAAAATGTTATTTTATTTTCGAAATAAATACACATAACCTTTCCTACCTCAAAACAAATGATTTAGAAAAGACCAACAACATCTTCCCCTTTACAAAATCTGCCTGGGTATTTAAAGATTACCTTTGAGAAGTACATTAATGTCTGATCTAAGAAGCACCATACAATAGGTGGAGATTACTCAGGTAAGGAATAATAGATGGGAAGAGAAAAAATTTAGTTGAGACTAATTGTAAAAATGATGGGGTTTGCATGTGTAGTAAAGGAGAAAGGAAAAAAGTAACTGTTCCTTTTTTTCTTTTTTCAATGAGTTARAACCTGCCCTGGAGATTGGAGGGATTGGTTTGGCTAATCCCATCCCAAATGAGATGCKGATTTGAATCAAAATGTACCAAACAAAGACAAAACTGTACCAAAATTCAGGCATTTTCTGCTCACAGTGAGGATCAGCTGAGAGAACTCACTCCTCATCACTCCCTTACCCACACACCAGGTTTGTTTTGATGCTGAGAATTTCTCCAGAAAAAAAAAACAACAACAACAAAAAAGCACTAAAACAGATTAATTTGCAGACAGATACTGCTGTAGTCATGCAGAGAAAGGAAACCAAAACTCCAATGAGGCTGAGCTGCCAAGCACAGACACACAAAGCACGTCACGAGCAAATGCCAACGACGTGTTCCTTCACTGCTGCTTACGAGCTTTTACTAATTAAAAAATTTAATTGCACTTAGGTGAGCTGCATRCAAAACACAGATTGCAAAATCCGTGGTGCCAGGAGCTCCCTGGCAATGAGAGGGGCCCTTGTGTGCCCAGGTGTGCCTCTCATTTTCCTTACCCAGGTGATGAAGAGGAGGAAGGTTCCCTGCACATCTGCGGAAGGGATGGGGAACGCGAACCATGACTGGCACATCTACTCCCTGCTTGCCATTAGCACCCATTTATCATCAGCCAGACCTCCACCAGAGTGCACAGATAATGTTCTCCTAAGTGGAAAGGCAAGGGTGTAATTTTCATAGCTGATTTGTTCCTCTCTACCTCGCTGCTGTCCTTGGAGAATCGCGGGGCAGAGCGGCGCTGCCCTGGTCTCCCTTCCTTGGGTGTTTTTAAATGAAGGAGTTTCACCTCCTGCCCAGCCTCCCTGACCCCCCTGCTGCCCCAAAGCTGATAAAGTCCCTCCAATGGATACTCCCTCTGCAGGGCCAGGCTGCAGCATGGATCACACTCATTGCCTCCTTAGCACGAGCAGAATTTGAAGATTTGTGGGGAGGGGAGGATTTTGTGCAAAGACCATGAGGACCTGCAGTCTCTTTGCAGAGTYACCATGGACCAGCACTGAAATCTGGATTTGTTTTGCTTATAGACTTCACAGCACATCTCTAAGAAAGCAACAGCAGGTGAATCCACAGGACCTGAGCAGTGGGGAAGGTGCTCCTTTGTGCAGTTCCTGCCACCACCAAACCTCCAGCTGGGACCCTTTGCTGAAAAGCCACAAGTTTTTGTTTCAAAACCTCTCCTTCCAGGATTATTACATTAATCCAAGTGATTAGATGGGTCCAGTTGCTGATGTTTTATGTTGGATGAACAGGTCCTGGGTGCTGCAGTAGCTGGCTGGGCTGMGCTGTCTCCAGCTGGGCACTTCAGTCACGTCTGTGACAGTTAGTGGTGGTAGTTTATAGCTCCATAATCCACAGTCCCAGGATGCCAATAACCTAAGGATACAAACCTCTGAATATTCTGCTAGGAATGCAGAATAACATCCTGCTTGCCTGGATCTTYTCTTTGCCAAGTACTCTGCATCTCAGGCAGGCCTGAAGTAGTTGTGGGATTCCAGAGACCTCACAGCGTTCTGCATGTTTGGGTGGCTCTCATTTCATTTCTCCCATCCTTCTTAGTGCTAGTGACACTCATTTCATGCAGTGACACTCATTMCATGTAGCAGGGAGGTGGTTTTGTCAGATTCCCATCTTTCCTGTCCCTTTCCAGGGAAGTGGTGGAGTTGCCATCCCTAGAGGTATTAAAAGGACATATAGATGTGGCACTTGGGGACATGGGGTAGTGGTGGCCTTGACCTTGGGTTAATMGTCTGACTTTATGATCTTAAAGGTTTTTTCTGACCTAAATTATTTTATTATCATCTCTGGAGGGCCACACCCCAATGGATCTTAGATCACTTGAGGATCTTGTTTGTTGGATTTAAACCAATTCCTGGTGGTTGGACTGTCTCTGTGGTAAAGTCTGGCAGGCTGCAGCCRCTCCCAGGAAATCCCAGGCATCAGGATCTATTCCTTTCCAGAACTGACTCACAGAGGCTGTGTYAGGAATATCCTCTCTGCCACCCTTAACCAATATTATCAGGCTGTGATGAACACCACGGATTCAGATTTTCATGTCTGTCCTGCTGGGTGGTTGCTCTGTCTGTCTCTGAAGGGAGAGATTCTGCATTTCTACTTGTGTTCCGACCTGTCTGAAGCTAACACAGGGCAGAGAGGGGGAAATTTACCCCAAATTGCCAGTGGACACAATATCTCCTCAAAAAAGACACTCCAGCTTTCACCTTTCACATGACTGCTGAGTCTGGTCCCACCAAGGGATGCTGAGGCTAGAGCAGAGCCATTTAATTAGAAGGACAGTCAAAGTTTCAAAGGAAGAGAAGAAAGGAGTGTGAGATGATGGTGCAAGAGTTATGGGATAATAAAGACCTCTGCCAGCTGCCAGTGAGATGCACAGATCTCAGCAAGTTGGTCACAGATCACTTATTTGCATCAAAATGACAAAATACTTGACTGAAGGAGAAGGGCTGTGTGAATCTGCCAATCTTCCAGTCCCACTATAACCCCAGGAGCCTTAAATCCAGTTCAGTGCAACTCTAGGGATGTTTTGCTTTTTTGTGAGTCTAAACTTTCTATCTCAGATCCCTCCTTGCTGTAAAATATCTGTTTGCATMAAGTAACTGTTTACCCTGTCCCAACAATAACACTGTAAATTGGACAYGGATGTAAGAAAAGCTGATATTCCCAGTGAGGGTGGGGCTGTGMTAATGCAGCAGTTTGAAGATCAGGCTCACTAAAAAGGCCAGCAAAGGTGGTTTTATTGCCAGTCCAGATGCATTTTCCTCAGTGCTTTGTCCTAAGCTGCCTGGATGGACAAATCTGTGCTCACCTCACAGCAGAGGGGCTGCTTTGCCAAAAACCAGACCCAGTGAAGAGGAATTTTGCATTGAAGGTGTCAGACATCAACCACCTCAGGGCTTGTYCCCAGATTGTTCCTTCTCCTGAAGGAGACATCTCTGCCCTGTGCACAGCCCCTATCATCAGCCTCCTGGCATCTTCCAGTGGGGCTTTTTCTGGGGCAAAACCTGGGCTGCCTGGCTTTGTCTTTAAATGTTGGCTCCTGCCTGCTCCAGTGGGAATCTTGCATTTGTGCTGTGATGTTTTGCTGGGTCTGGCAGTGTTTGATCGCACCAGGTACTGGCAGACCTGCCCTGAGTGTCAGGAGCAGGTCCCTGAGAACAGCAAGTCCTGGAAGTGGAGTGTGGAAGGAGAATTTGCAAACTGCTGTGGCTTTTTACTCTTTGCAGCTCAGGAATATGGAGGAACACCTACAGCTGGACTCTAAATAACCAGGTTAACTACCCTGTGCAAATAGACCAAACCTGCTGCCCTGATCCCTGCTGCTCTCATAGTGTTTTAATAGCTCCTGCAATAAAAAACAGTGAGTCCCAAAGGAGAGCTCTKCATTTATTCAGAAAGATGTTGCTAAATTCCCCTACACAACAGATTCCACTGCTGGAATAAGTGCCTCTTCCTGGCAGCTCTTCTTCCTGCCAGCCAGGCAAAGGCAAGGCACAGAATTATCTGTGTAATCTGATTTGGAAGGTTAACTTCCCTGGATCATAAATAAGCAGGGATTTATGACCATAAAGGTGCACTACCTACAGCTTCAAGGGAAAAGCTCCACGCTCACACCTCCCTCCTCTCCCACTTCTAAAAAAGGGAGAGAAGGATGCTGAGACCCAGAAATTACCATGCTGTAATGGAAGATCCTCAGATAGGCTTGGTTTAATTACACACTTCTATCATTTCCTGCCTGCTCCCTGTCCCATTAGGAAATTACAGCAGTAACTCAGCTAATAGAATCTCACTGTGCAAACAGCCACTGGCCTGCAGGCTCCTGCTCCCAGCCCCTGCTCCTAAATTCTGCTCCCAGCTCCTGGACCCTAGTTCCTGCTCCCAGCCCCTGCTCCCAGATCCTGGATCACAGCTTCTGGATCCCAGCTCCTGCTCCCAGCTCCTGGCTCCCAGTTTGTGCTCCCAGCTCCTGGATGCCAGCTCTTGGAATCTCAGATTCTGGATCCCAGCTCCTGCTCCCAGCTTCTGCTCCCAGCTCCTTGATCCCCAGCTCCTGAATCCCCAGCTTCTGCTCCCAGCTCCTTCTCCCAGCCCCTGGATGCCCATTCCCAGCTCCTGGATGCCAGCTCTTGGATCCCAGCTTCTGGATCCCAGCTCCTGCTCCCAGCTCCTTGATGCCAGCTCCTGGATCCCAGCTTCTGGATGCCAACTCCCAGTTCCTGGCATGGCATGCATGCAGCAATGGAGCACACAGCTGGTGGGGACTGGGGGTCCCTCCTGCCACACAGAGAGGGGCTTTTCTTGCTCAGAGGAACATCAAATCTCCCTGGAGGGAGATGCAAGGCCCTTTTCCACATGCAGACAGCGCTGGAGGGAGCCCTGTGGTCTGGGGTCTGTGCTGGGAAACACCCAGAGGCTGCAGAGTTCTGAGCTGGGCACGAGAAGATTTGTTGCACAAGGACAGGAGATAAAGGCTATTAAAGGAAAATGTCACTCACCCCCCAAAAAAGAAAAAGAAATCCTTTTTTGCATATTTCTTTGCTGCTGAAGGTACAAAAGTGCCTGCTGGAGCACAGCCTCTGCTCCAGGGCCCATCGTGTGCAATACAATAGCACAGGAACTACAGAGGGAAGGACGGCCTTAAATCAGGCACCAAATCTCTTCAAACACCACYTTTTCTGTTCAGCCTTTCAGCACTTCACTCATCCTTGGCAGTGGAGCTGACCTGGTCATTTTTCCCTTTGTACTTCTCCCRGCCACATTCCATGGCATTTTCATGAATTAACGCAGCAGTGTGGTTTTGTGCTTTACAGATGGAATAAAACCCCCCTTTCCCTATTTAAATAAAGACATGTGGCAGCTGACATTTCTTGAAAACACTTTGACTCATATTAAGCTTTGTAAGTCCTTTCATTATCTTTAAAGACTCGTAAAAGGCAGGTCTGTGGCAGCAGGAAGAATGGAGGCAGGCAGCCTACCTGGGGGAGGTGGAGGGGCTGGATTTTGGGCTCCAGGCTCCATCCCCAGCCAGCTCCAGAGCTGCTGCTGGGACACCCAACACCTCCTCTTGCCCCGACCAAAGAGAGGCACTGGTGAGCACAGCAGCTGAAAAAAMTGTCACCAAAGTGTCACCATCCCCTTTGTCTTGAACTATGGAGGGAAGCACAACCAGGCGAGTGAGGGTGGAAGGGGAGGCAGTTTGCTGTGCAGAGGATTTCTGTTTTCCTGCTGGGTTTCAGAACACTCTTCCCTCCTCTCCAGGCTGCCAGCTGCCATCCAGAGCAGCACAGTCACCCCCTCTCTCTCAGCTGGGGTGATGCCTGCAGGGCCAGCACCTTCCCTTGCTGGGTTCCTGCTTCCCAGCCCTGCTGAGGGGGCAGGGGGTGCTCTGCTCCCTGGTGCTGCCTCTCCAGACCTGTCCCTGGTCACAGCAGCTGGCACTGAGCCCCCTGGGTTTGAGCCCAGCTGAATTCCTGAGCTCTGAGCAGCATCCCTGAGGGACCTGGCACTGCTGTGACCCACCAAAACTTCCCCTGCACTGGGCTGGAAAACCTGCACAGCTTCCTAAATGGACTCCAAAAACCACAAACCAAATTATTTGGAGGAATGAATGAGGGGTAGAAAACTGTTTTCAAAGCTGGTGGCAACACTGGTGCCCAAGCAGAGGTCAGGGTGAAGGTCTGTGTGCCCAGCCCATCCCATGGCACTGCTGAGCTGGCAGAAGCAGGGGAACCACCCCTGCCCTGGCACAGCCTCACATCAACCTCCTCTCTGGAGCTGAGCAGGGTGTGGGACACCAGCTCTGCTCCTGTGCATGGGCAGCCCTGCCCAGTTCTCTCCAGAGGCCCACTCCTGACTGCCAGCAATATTTTATTGCATTTATTTATTAAGGCACAGGCTGCCCAGGGAAGCTGTGGCTGCCCCCTCCCTGAAAGCGTTCAAGGCCAGGTTGGATGTGGCCCTGAACCATCTGCTCTGGTGGAAGGAGTCCCTGCCCATGGCAGGGGGATGGAACAAGATGTTTAAGTCCTTTCCAACCCAAACAATTCTGGGATTTSTGTGATTCTYTTCCAAAACCCCCCTTCACATCTGTCCCTTACAGCTGTGCTCCCCAGGACAAGGCTGCACTGACCCCTTTGGCCTGAGACAGGTGAAGCTCAGAGGGTGGGAGCTTAAATAAGAGGAGGACTCAGGAGSAAGAAACAAGCAAAGGGGAAGCAGMGAGGGGAAGGGGTGAGGGAAGCACTGCCCAGATGGGCTGCTCAGCTCATGGGAAGGCAAAAGGGGCAGTGCTGGTGTGTGGCTGGTGCCTCATTGCACCTGCTCAGGTAATGGAGATATCACTGCTGAGCCACACACATCCACACTGCACTAACCCCACCACAAGTGAAGGAAATCAGGCACTCTGCATATCATTGTTTTCTGAAAAATAAAAGAAAATTTCTATCTCCTTGTATTTTTTCTCTCTCCCTCCTTCTGTGCCAGACTCCAGCTGCTCTGATGGGTCACCCTCCTGCCTGGCAGGGGACAGGAACCCATAAACTGTGGCCCTGAGGCCATGACTGAGGTTGGTGGGTGCCAGATTGGGGTTGTTGTGGCAGTGGTCAGATCTCACCCCTTGGCTGAGAGGATGGTGCAGGTAGGGGACATCTCAAAGGAGCCAGTGTGGAGCCCAGGAGTAACAAGACCCAGTGACACCACCCCAAAATGCTGCTCAAGGGCTTTCCCTGGCCTGGAGGGTTCTGCCAGGGGGGTGGTGGGTGCCAGGTGCTGCTGTCCCAGCTCCAGCCCCATCTAACCCCAGCACCAGCCTGGCAGTTCTGCCTTTCCCCTTCCCCACCACACAGCAGGTACCCACACAGTCATTTCAGGTGGGGTTTGGTCCCACACAGATATTCCAGGTGGGGTTTGACCCCACAGAGTCATTCCAGGTGGGGTTTGGTCCCACAGAGTCATTCCAGGTGGGGTTTGGTCCCACAGAGTCATTCCAGGTGGGGTTTGGTCCCACACAGTCATTCCAGGTGGGATTTGGTCCCATACAGCCATTTCAGGTGGGGTTTGGTCCCATACAGCCATTTCAGGTTGGGGTTTGTCCCACAGAGTCATTTCAGGTTGGGGTTTGGTCCCACACAGTCATTTCAGGTTGGGGTTTGCCCCACAGAATCATTCCAGGTGGGGTTTGGTCCCTCAAACTCATTTCAGGTGGGATTTGGTCCTACACAGTCATTTCAGGTTGGGGTTTGCCCCACAGAATCATTCCAGGTGGACTTTGGTCCCACAGAGTCATTTCCACACAGATATTCGAGGTGGGGTTTGGTCCCACACAGATATTTCTGGTTGGGGTTTGGTCTCACACAGTCATTCCAGGTGGGGTTTGGTCCACACAGATATTTGAGGTGGGGTTTGGTCCCACAGAGATATTTCTGGTTGGGGTTTGGTCCCACACAGATATTTCAGGTTGGGGTTTGGTCTCACACAGTCATTCCAGGTGGGGTTTGGTCCCAGGGAATGCCTGCAGACCCCCACAATCCCACGCCCCCTGCCCCAGAGGTGAAGGACACTGCTCAGGGCAAGGAAAACCTTTCCATGGGGCTCTCCWAATCAAACCTCCCCATCACCACCCCCATGGCTTTGCACTGGGATGGCAGCACCAGCTAAAATCCCTTTGTTAGCACTGACCTAGTTTATGGACAGGATGTCTGAGGCGACCCCAGCCCCTCGTGTGCCCCGTGCACACTGCTGGCATCCACGGAGGCACAGAATGATGAAAGGACACAGATTCCAGCACGAGTTTTCCAAGGGGAACCAATTAAAAATAAAAGAATCAGCAAAAACTGTTCAAAGCCTTGTGAAAAAAAAAAAATCACTGGGCAATATGCTTTTAAGAAAGGATCATCTCACCTTCCTCATGTGCTGCATCCTGGGGCAGCCTACCCAGCCTATTGAAGTGGGCATTAGAGGGATGGGGACAATTAAAATTTACCAGGCTGCTGATAAACTGAGTGGCACTGGGACTGCCACAGGGGAAGGCAGCATGGCAGGGTGGGCTGGTGATGTCCATCCCTGCCCTGGGCACTGTGGAGCTCCTTTCTGCCTGGTTTTCCCTGAGGAAAAAGGTCTGAGCCTCAGCAGCTCATCCCTGCATTGTGTGCACAGGGTTTAGTGCAGATCCAGGGCCAGCAAAAGGGGTTTGACCCTGTCTGGGCATGGTTTGGGGGTCCTGCTGCCCTTCTTCCAGCTCTGGTGATGGCTCTGCAGTGTTAAACACTCACAGAGCATTGTGTAACTCCTGCAGAGAGTCACAGAGGAGTCCCTCTCAAAGAGGAGTTCCCATCAGGCTCAAGCTGTGCAGGTTTGCCAGTCAGGATGTTTGAGTACAGCACTGGCACCCTGCATTTGGGCAGAGGCTCCTCCAGTCCCTCACACTGTGCCCCCCAACAGGGCAGCTCAGCCCTGGGTGGAGGGGCAGCCCCCTCCCAGCCTGGGAAAGGTGAGGTGGCATTTACCCAAGGAAGGAGAGGCATTTTTCCACAGTTTCTGCAGGAGGGAGGGGCAGGCTGGACTGAACACACCCAGAGCTCAGCAGAGACACTTGGACACAGCCACTGAGTTATCCCAGTGCCAGCTCCCAGTTCAGCTCATTGGGGGTGTGACATCACCCCCAGGACCCCCTGGTGCAGTGAGCTGTGACCTGGGCTGTGTCACCTGCAGTGTCACCCTGAGCACCCCAGCAGGGCAGAGCAAACGGAGCTCCAGCACTGCAGGGAGTGAAGGCTGAGCTAGAACAGAGACTGGAATAAAGCAGGGATTTATTAAAAGGATCTCCTCAATGGATCCACCTTGGGCAGCACAAGAGCCCAGCCAGGGCTGCACCCAGGATGAACCAAAATGGTCKCAAAATGCACAACTGGTCATGGGGTCTCTCACTRTGATCAGTTCTGCTCCATTTGCATCTTGSAGTTCATTGTSCAATTCCAGCTTTAGCCCATCCAGTCCCATCCTTCTTGTTTTTCTCTCCTCAGCCCACGGTGTTTGTGCTCTTGGGCCTGAGATTTGGATCATTTGTCCTTGGTGCCCAGCTGGAGCAGGAATTGTTTTGTCTCCCTGCTCTGTGCAGAGAGCTCACCATCCCCTCATGTGAAGCTCAGACCCACACACTAAAGCAGCACAGAATGTGAAAAATATAAAAGTTAAAACCTGAGGCATCATCGTGAGCCAAGATTCACCCCTGCAATTACCAACCCCTGTGATTACTAAATTCACCACCAGGACATGCTTTGGGATTTTTTTATTTTTTTTTTTTTGTGGCAAAGCCTTCTAATCCCCATCTGCCTCAGTCCTGGGGACTGGGGTGTGAGGATGTGAGAAATGGTTTTTAAATTGCTGCAGATCCACGTGTGCCCCCTCAAAGCTGCTGCAGGGCCATGCCCAGCCCTTGGTGTGTGCCCTGGGCAGTGGCTTCACAGGCCAGCAGGAGAGCCTGGCCTGAGGAGACCAAAGCAAAAGTCTGCAGGGGAATTGCAATTAGAACCTCTCCCAGCAGCAGCCCTTTGCTGAGAGCTCCTGGCTGCCAGCAGCTCCCTTCCTTTGGCTTTGCAGGGGATGTAGGCACATCCTGCCTGCCTTCCAGGGAAAGACCAGCCTTCAGAGCTGCCAGAACCTGTGCCCTAGGAGCTGTGCCAGGCCACAGCCATAAAAAAGGCCAGGGAGGAAAATTAGAGCTTGTCTTTTATGCCCTTCTAAGGCATTTGCCATGGGCAAAGGGCTTAAGAAGTTATTTTATGTGGCCACTTGGGTTAAAAATTAAAAGCAGGATGATGATGATGATGATGATTGTTATTTGCGAGGCTGGAAGAAGGGCACTCAACAATCAATTATTATTATTATTATTATTATTATAATTATGTGGAGCTGGAAGAGGGCACCCAGGCTGTGGTGACCCTGGGGCTGTCTGCACCACCCTTCACCCACCAGGGCCTGGGAGGTCCTGGTGGAACAGCACAAGGTTGGCTCAGCACACACCTGCACTGGTGTCCTAGGGTGACATTGTGATGCTTATATCCCCATTTGTGTGTTCAGTTTATGCTGGATATCATGTTCTGTGCCTTCAAGACTGGCTCTGAAGYGTGAAAGTTTTGTTTTGTTATCAGCCTGCTCCCCCACGGCTGGTGGGACACAGGGCAGAACATAGTGCGGCTTTTGCTCTTTGCTTTGCTCTTGCTTTTTGCTTCTGCTCATTAGTTAGTTTAGCTAAGCAGTCCAATTTTTCCCTGGASTGTTTTTCTTTCTTTTTCTTGGAACCACTCAAACCTGCTCCAGACTGGGACCTGGGAAACACCAAATTTGCACTTTGTGGCCTAGCGGGGCCTACTCGGGGCCACAGCCTTTCCCAGTGCCAGAGGGATTGATAAAAGAGCAAGCACCCACAGGAGAGACTTTCTGAATTTGTCATCTTTTTCAGAGCAATGAAAGAGTGTTGTCACCCATTATTGTTCATTTTGTGTGCTGGGGGGTGCTGTGCCTGTTAAATAAACAGGTTTTTTCCACTTCTCTCTGAGGAATCCTTCCCAAATTGGTTGTGGGAAGGGGCCGTGTGGGTTTGCTTTCTGGAGGGGCCCTGTCGGGATCTCTAGCTGGTCAGTGACCCTGAGGAAAGTTCGAAAGTCTCTTTTCCCAGCCCAGCGCTTGAAGAAGAAGTCAGGGCTCTTCATTTCTCAGTCTCAAGGTTGTTTATTGTTTCTTATCTATAAAATTCTTTCTCCTGTCCTGCCGAGGTCCGCTCAGCAAGACAGTCCAGGCACTCTGCCTGCCCCCGGGGCTGTGTTATGTCTTTATACTAAAAACTACCTGTACAATGTTTACAATTACTTTCCAATACCTATCACGTATGTTAGACAGTGAGCTTCTACTCTAAACCAATCCAAAAGTGCCAACATCACAGCAGAAGATGGAGGCCAAGAAGAAGGAGAAAGGCTGGACATGCCCAGATCCCTCCATCTTGCCCCCCTGAATCCCCATTCTAGAAACCCCAAAATCTACTTTTTCACCCCGTGATAAATTCACCATCATTCTACTTAATTTGTCATGGCTTGCAGATCTTCATCTAAGGTTGGTAARTTGCTCCACGGGTCATAATCAAAACCACAGGCATGTTGGGCTCTGTGCCAGGGTCTCAGAGCCCCCTGGCAGGGGTCTTGGCTGCTCAGGACAGCCAGAGGGATGTCCTGGGTCCTGACAGGGCCCCCTTTGGAGGTTTTCTGCCAAATTTGCCCTAAACCAGGACAACTGGGCAGGGCTGGGAGCAGGATCCTGTGGGCTCCTGGAGCTGAGCTGGCTCTGCCAGCCCTTGGGGCTCTAATTGCAGTGCCCAGGGGCTGTGGCTTGTCCTCACAGTCATCCGTGTGTCCTGTCCCTCCTAAAGTGTCACAGCAGGCAAAATCAGCGAGGGTGAGCCCAGGAACCACAGGAGATTTACTGCRCTGAAGGGGAGCTCATCACATCCCCCCTCTTGCTGGAAAAGTTGGTGTCCAGCAGCTTCCAGGGCACAGATTTGTACCTCAGCCTCCAGACCCCACCAGCAGCTGARGCAGGAGCCTGCTGGGCTGTGGGGTGAAGCCAGGCTGGGGCTGCCTGAGGCTCCAGCAGAACATAAATCCCCTGAACCTTCCCCTTGCTCCACCACAAACACCTCCTGCACTGGGGGAGCTGCCAAGCCTCAGCAGCAGGGTGAAGCTGTGGGGCTTGCAGCCTGTTGCTTCGAGGTGAACACCAGAAGTCAAAGGTTTTGCTGGGAATCTCAGTTTTTGYTTAGTTCAGCAAAGCTGACAGTTCCTGCTCTTGGTTTCTGCCTTAGGGGGTGGGATTTGTTTTGAAATTTGGAGCAAAAATAGCACAACAGCTCTCAAGAAGGCACATGGTGAAGAAGAGGTCATTTTAACAACGTGAAAATACTTCCAGGCATTTAAAACCAAATGTTTTCTTGCATGCTTGTGGCTTGGAGGAGCAACAGGCAGCTGTGCAGGCACCTCTGCTTAGCACACGTGGGGCAGACCAGTCCCCCCCTCATCCTCTGCAAAATCAGATCTGACAAACCTAAAGCAAGAGAAAATCAAGACATGACTATGAAGGACAATACCAGGCCAAGCCTGTTAAATTATCTCCCCCCTTTCTGTCATGTCTCATTTGCTGCTGAGCTGTCAGGTCCCACCCCCATCAGCAGCTTCCACCACCCTCCCATTTCATTTTCCATGCTCTCTAAGCCCAAACAGAAGGACTCGCCTTAAATATCCAGAGAGTCACCCTATCTCTTCTGTTTAAATGCCTTGAATTTCCCTTGCCACACCTCCAGAGATGTGATCCAGGTTGTTTCTCAGGCTTCCTAAGCTGCTGACCTGGCAGAGGGGATGGAACACCCCCTTTGTGCTGCCCCAGCCCAACCATGGTGCCCTGGCCATGCCCACGCCYTCCCCCACATGCCAATTGCAGCAAATCCATCTCTGCCACCCCCTCCTGGGCTGAGGACACCAGAAATGCACAAGAAACTTTTGATTTATGGCTTGTTCCAGCCTCCAGCAGAGAACAGGAGCTCGTTCCAGAGCTGGGACAGAGCCTGGGGAGCAGAGCTGGGCAGGGCAGTGAGGGCATGCTGCTGTGCCAGCCACCTCTTCCTCACCTTCCTCCCCTGAGCACCTCACCCAGACCCCACACTGCTTCCTTCACTCCCTTTTTCTCTCCTCCCACAGCACAAGAAGAGACTTGGTGGCAGCTACAGAGGAGCCGGGGAGAAGTGACACCAGGGGAAATAACCCAAAGRACCCTCTGGTCACCCAGGACAGGGATGGCTCTTCCATCAGGGACCTCCACTGCTGCTCCCAGCAGGAAAAACGAAATAAAACCTTGCACAGCTCCACTTTAATTTGCCCTGAGGAGGATCACAAGCACACAACATCTGCACATCCCCTACACCCTCCTGGCCCTGTCCCCGTGTCCCATTGGAGCCTCAAGGTCGGCATCACAGCGGATTTCAATCCTCAGCCAAGCAGAGCCCCGCGGGGCTTTTACACCCCGCAGCTTCAAATCAGCAAGAGCTGCAGCTTGTTGGAAATGTAAATGTGCTGGAAAACAAGCTTCAGGTAGGGTTCAGCAGCAAACCTCTGCACACGATAGCGATCACGTTTCTTAATGTTAATTTCTTATCTCGCCTCTCCAAAGTCCTTTGCAAGGATTTTATCCTGTTAGAGGAAATCCATCCCCCTGATTTTCCCAGGCTTATAGAAAAGCAAAGAAAAGTATTGATCCTAATGAGATAACACTGCGAAGAAAATGGCAAGAGCCAGTTCTATCTGTTTAAAACCAACTCTGGTTTTGACTGGTGAGAAAAATATATGATTATCAATTATCRATGCAGATGGGAGATGTCCAGCCMAGATATCCACTCTGCTTTTCATGGTAACCTCCAAATTCCAGCTGCCTCTGCAATGTTTAAATGTTTTTCTCTTGTGTGAGAAAAACAGGAGTGTGAGTGTGTTTTGTTCTTTAAAAAAWTWAAAWWAAAAWAAATAAATAAAATAAAATAAATCCCAAACTGACAATGGTCCCTTATACCGACCAAATCCCAGCACCACCAGCAGTTTCATATTAAAAGACCATTTGGTGGCATTTTAATCTCTGAAGGTAATGTAGATATTTGTCATTTCTGATCTCCCCTTTCTGCAACTGTCCACAGATGACGAGATCCGTGAAATTGCTCCTGCCAGGGAGCGAAATGAGAATTAACCTCGTGCCCATCAGCTGCCTCAGCACCACCCTTTCCACGCCAGCCCTGACCACGGCCAGCAGAGAGGTGGCTCTTGGGGCCACACTGCCACTCACCCTGCACACCACAGCCCATCTTTGCAGATAATAAACACCCCGTGCTCACAGATTGCTTTAAATCCAGCACTTTCTTCCCCATTCTCATTTGCTTTGCCTTTCATGCTGCTTTCTCATGTATAAAAGGGGAACTGGGGGAAAAAAAGAAAGAAAAGACACACGAACACCTGAAAATCCTTTTCATATACCTGCTGCTGCTACCACTCGGTGCTGAATCTGAATAGAAACGGATGGGAGGGAGATGGGGAAGGATGAATAACATTTCATGCCCTGTAGTCAAACATAATTTCAGGCAGGAGACGAGCAGGGACTGGTAGGATGGCTCATCCTGGCAGAGAGCTAATGTGCACTTCAGAGCCTGCTCTTTGAAGGCTGGGGTCTAATTTCCAGCCTGCAATTACTGCACTGGAAATAATTTCCCAGAAAATGGGGTCACTTTTTGGGGGTGGGGTAGGGTTGGATTAAGGAGGGAGGTCAGAGTCCCAGCGTGGAGAGGTTGTCAGMGTTTGGGGTTGGTGGATGAGGCAGTGTGGGCATGCCCTGGGGTGCTGGGCACTGCTGCTGATCTCCTGAGCTTCCAAGGAGCCAGCACACAGGACCTGAGTCCTTCTTCTCATGCTGCCAGCTCCCTCTGTTCCCACAGATCAGGGCTGTCCTTGCTGTCCTACAGCCAAGATTTTCATACAGGTCTGTGTTTCACACTCAAAACCTGTGGCCTGATTTTCCAAAGTTCAAAAGAAATCTGTGCTTCTCCTTCCAGCCKGGAGCTCAGGCTTTGCACAGTCAGTTCCTGCTTTTCAGCAGCACTGCAAGCACAGAAGCTGTTCCACCAAGAGCTGCTCTGCTCCAGTTCCAGGCAGGCCATGCTCCTGCTTGGAGGCTTTGCCTTTGCTTCTGCTGGCCTGGAGCTCCAGTCCCACACAGCAATGGTCATTATGGGCCAGATCTGCCCAAAAATCCCACAGCACAGATCATTTTGGGCCAGATCTGCCCAAAAACCCCACAGCACAGGGAGGGTTTTGACAGCAGAGTCTCTTTTTGTGGTACCTGACAGAGCTGAGGCTCCCTGGCCCACAGGAAAGGCTCTGCCTTTCTGCCGTACCCATGATAAATCTGCCAAAAGTAGAATAAAGCAAAATGACCAAGGACATATGGTGTCCCTCAGCAGGGCTGGGGACCCTGCTGGCTGCCCAGCTCAGATTTATCCCAAATAACTGTCTCCAGATGGGATTTGCTGCGATTCTGCTCTGACCCAAACTGACCACACTCCACAGCTCAGACTCACAAAGGTTTTAGGGCACCTAAACATGCAAACAGGCACCTGGCAAAGATTTTCAAAAGCAGCTAAGAAGATTAGATGTCCAAGTCCCATTGGGCTCTGAGAATTAGGCATGTAACCTGCTTAGGCGCTTTTGGAAATTCTTTCAGGGATTTAATTGTTTGGGTTGAAACTTTCTGCAGCAAGTGTGTGCTTCTCCAGCTGTCCCAGCACCATCTCCAGCTGGTTCTGTGGGGAGGATGGGGACAATTGTGTTGGCAGGAAATTTTTGGACAATTTTGTGTGGTTTGGGGGAGGAACTTGAAATTCAGAGCTGGTGGGCAAGGCTTTACTGTCAAGTCTTAACTTCTTTTTGCCAGGGTTGGGATTAAATGTACAAGAGTGTATTTGTTGTTTGGACTCAGATGTTTATTAGCTCTTATCTATGTTACAGTCTCACAAACCCTGAGTTCTACAGCACTTCACTCTAACAAGGTAAAAATGGAGCCCTATCTCTCTCTTTTTCCAAAGCCTTTTAAGGATAAACTGTCCAATTAAGAAATGACACCTCAATTATTTTTACTTTTAACCCAATAACCAACCACCTGTGGCCTGCAATGTGGACTTTTTCATCCAATTATACAAAACCACCCAAACCCATGGAGAAGAAGGTGAAGAAGAAGGTGAAGAAGAAGGTGAAGAAGAAGGAGAAGAAGAAGATGAAGAAGAAGGAGAGGAAGAAGGTTAAGAAGAAGGCCTCTGCCCTAAAAGCTCCATCTTGCTTTATATATATTACTATATTCTAAACCCTTAAACTCTAAGTTTTCCACCCTGTGATATTACACACTTCTATTCAAACTGCACACTCACAATCCCAGTTCTATCATTCCATTTTGGAAGCTTCTCCATGGCCTCAAGTGAAACGCAGTGTTCTCTTGGGGGTCAGTGCCTGTCAGCACAGAAAYTCTGAAATTCTCAGTGACCAGGGATCCAACCCCTTACCTCTGCCAGGTGTTTTTCACTGTGCTGATGAGGAGCTGCACAAAGGTGAGGAGTGAGGCAGGGCTGTGCCCTGGGTGCTGGAGACTGCCCTGGTGCAGAAAAGGGGGTGGGAAAGAAGAGCCAGGGAGGGAGGACTGAGGGTGGGTGGGGAAAGGGAGAAGGGGACAGAGGTCAGGGAAGGGAGGGTCCAGGCTGAGGTGCCCCAACAGCTGGGATGAGACAGGAAATGCAGTGACTGGGACAAACTGGGGAGGTGACAAATTTGTACCAGGCTGGCAGGGTCAATATGGAAAGGGTCAGGAGAGCAGGGAAGTGGCACTGTAGCTTATGCCTGCTAAACCCTGCAAGCTCTCCTGGGCCTGGAAGGGAGCCCAGGGCTCCTGCCTGGAGCCAGCACTCAGTGCCAGCAGGGCTGTGCAGCAGAGCCCCCGGGCAGCCCCCAGCACTGCCATCACAGCCTGTGCCAGCTTCATCCCAGCTTCCCCCCTCTGCCCCTGGGAGCCCTGGGGACAGGGGACATGACAGCCCAGGAAAGTTTTAAATTATAAAGAGCTGCAAAACCCAAAAAGAGCCTGTCCTTATAAATAAGCAACCTGCAAAACAAATTGCTCTGCTCTCCCCTCARGCTCCAGCAGCTGCCAGCAGGCAGGGTGTGTGTGCCAGGAGCTGGGGCACCAGTTCAGGGCTGGGGTGAGTCCCTGTTAATTCACAGGCTCACTCCATGCTTTGGACAAGGCACTTGGCCCCTCTCTGCCTGTCAGAAGAATAAATTCCTCTCCCCACCTGAGAGATGTGCTGTAAATTAGACCAGCTCTTAGGTGTGCAGGGAGCACTGCTGGTGCATAGGAAGAACAAGATCTCCAGTGCTTTCTCACAGTCAGGGAAGGCTGGGGGCAGCAGGAGAGGGCAGTTCCCAGGGCTCTGGGGCACAGCTCATGGTTGGTGGTGCCAAACACAAGTGTTGAGTTTGACCAGCCTGAAGCTGCAGCAGGGGCTCCCCTGGGATGCATTGCCCAGCCTAGCAGTGGTTAGAGGGGTTMGAGTTTTACAGCTGCCACCTTGGAGCACTGTGGGCAGTGAGGAATTCAGCTCAGCCTGGGGATAACACCTTGGCTTCACCTCCCTTTTCTGGTCTGGAACTGGGAACAGCAAACAGGGCTGGGCTCAGCTGAGCCTGCCTGCTGTGAGCCATGGGCAGGTGAGGGGGTGCCCCTCTCAGAGGTACAAACAGGGGATGGTGTTTCCCTCTCAAACAGGGGATGGTGTGCCCCTCTGAGAGGTCAAACAGGGGATGGTGTGCCTCTCTCAGAGGCGCAAAGAGGGGATGGTGTGTCCTTGTCAGATCTGCAAACAGGGGATGGTGTGCCCCTCTCTGAGGTACAAACAGGTGATGGTGTGTCCCTCTCAAACAGGTGAGGATGTTCCTCTCTCAGAGGTGCAAAGAGGGGATGGTGTTCTTCTCTCAAAGGTCCAAACAGGTGAAGATGTTCCTCTCTCAGAGGTCAAACAGGTGAGGATGTGTCCCTCTCAGAGGTACAAACACGGGATGTTGTGCCTCTCTCAAGCAGGTGAGGATGTTCCTCTCTCAGAGGTGCAAACAGGTGAGGGTGTGCCCCTCTCAGTGGTGCAAACAGGGGATGATGTGCCTCTCTCAAACAGGGGATGGTGTTCCTCTCTGAGAGGTACAACCAGGGGATGGTGTGCCTCTCTCAGAGGTACAACCAGGGGATGGTGTTCCTCTCAACCAGGGGATGGTGTTCCTCTCTCAGAGGTACAAACAGGTGAAGGTGTGCTCCTCTCAGAAGTACAACCAGGGGTTGGTGTTTCTCTCTCAGAGGTACAACCAGGGGTTGGTGTTCCTCTCTCAGAGGTACAACCAGGGGTTGGTGTTCCTCTCAAGCAGGGGATGGTGTGCCTCTCTCAGAGGTACAAACAGCCAAACCAGGGCATGGTGACAGCCCTGGCACCTTCACGGCACCACCCCTGTGCCATCACTGCAATATTGCAGARCCAGGGCAGCACAGGTGGGAGCCACTTGCACATCTCTGTTTGCCCACGGAGGGCCCTGAGAGGGAGCCACACTCTCCTGCCTTTTMCATCTCCCTTCTGCTCTTTGCCATTTGGACAGGGCTTGCCCTCAGCCCTCCTTGCCCTCCAGCCCCAATAATCCCAGCACTCTCCTCCTGCCTTTCTGCAGAGCCTCCCTTCACTGTCTCACCCGCAGAGAATTTATCCTTCTCCACTCCGAGGGCTGCTTGCAGTTCATTAAATATATTAGAGGTGTTAATGACTTTTTAAAAAAAGACCCAAACTGTCTGATGTTTTTCCAGCTCATTTCCTGCTGCTATCTCCCCAAATCCAGTGGGCAGTAATGACATGTCTGAGGCAGAAAACAGGATTATGATGAACAGAGTGAACTCTGCTGATATCTGGACAACATTAAACATTTCCAGATCCTTTTCTTTACCTCTCCCTTCTGCAGGTATCTGTGTAAGCACATCCTCCTGGCACTGAGCTGAGCTGTGGCCTTCTGAAGGAAGCCAGAGGAGAGATGAGGCAAAGCCTTATGCAAACAGGAATTATTCCTGTTTATCTCACCAGAAGCAACATGTTGGATAAATGCACATTTTCTCCCTCTGTAAAATGCTGCTCATGGCTTGTCCTTCCACAGACAGATGCTGCAAATACAATATAAGAGAGAGATCCAGGACTGCACCTTCGAGACACAAAAGGTTTTGTATTTTAATGAGCAAAAGCAGGGAGTTGTGGCAAAAAAAAAAAAAAAGAAAAAAAAAAAAGAGGCAAAGTCCTGGCTTTGTTTGGCCAGGGAAAGGCCAAGAGGTTTAATGACTCACCCAAAGTTCCCCAGAACAGGAGATTCAACTTGGACTTTCCAAATTGCTGGAATTAAATTTCAAGCTCTGTAACTTTTTGCTCTGAAGARCCTTCAGGAAGAAGATCAGTACTTTCCAGAGGGGAAAATAGGCAACCCCCCCTCATTTAGTGAGCCTGTATTTGTGTGTGAGACAAATACAAAAAAGCCTGTAAGTGAGCACCTTCCTGCCTACTGTGGCACTGAGGGAAGAGGAGGATTTTTCTGGAACTGTGTTTTTCCCTGTGAAATGTGTGTCTGGATGAGYGAGAAAATTATAGAAAACAGCTGGGAGTTTAGGAGAAAAATGTATTGGCTCTGGTAAGCTTATGATTATCAAAGGTTCATAACTCAGACGAATCAAATCCAATTTCTTGCAGAACAAGGAGAAGCACTTCTCCACAGCAGCTCTTCCCAGGCCAAATTTCATCTTTGGAAATGACACCCTGCAAGTACTTCTCATATAACAATAGGAAAGAAAAGGGTTTCTTACACTGCCTTGCCTGCTGCAGCCAACCAAACTGCCCTTGCCCAAATARTCCAACTATTCAGCTTTGTAGAGACACCCAAACCTGCAAAACTTCAGCTTGCRCAGGAGATAAATGTGTGGAAAAGCTCTGTGGAAATTCAGAGCAGGGCTTGAGGGGAGCTGCTCCCCTGTCCTGGCACTCCCAGCTCTCTGCAGGCTCCTGCACTCKTTCCAAACTCGTGGTTGTGATTTCCAATTCCTTAGAGAGGCAACCATTGAACCTCAAATGTCAACCAGTTTGGCACTGGGAGTGTTTGAATCGTGACCTATTTGCCTTCCAGGTACCAGCACAACAAATAGGAGCAAAGGGGAAAAAATGGGTAATTAATAGAGAAAAAATGGGTTAATAATAGAGAAAAAATGGGTAATAAATAGAGAAGTGGTGGTGCTGCACTATGGGGATCCAGCTCTGCCATCCAGATTCTCCAGGGCAAGGAAAAGGGCTTGGAAAACTGGCACAGAAACCCTGGGGCCAGCCTGCCCCACCACCACGGCCCCACAGTGCCCATCTGGGCTGTTTTCCCTGCCCTCTCCAGATCCTTTATCCTGGCACACTTATCCTTTTCACAGGGACACTGAGGAGACTGGGCCAGCCCTGGGCAGGAGCTGGGTGCTGCACCACTGGCCAGAAGCAGGGCAGCTTCACCCCATTTTTAGTGCTGATTCCCAGATCATTTTGTGAGAAATAGCTACTCACTTTTCATAGTTTAGGAAGGTTTGTTAAACCTTAGCAAAAATACAACAGAAGACTGAATAAAAAAAAAAGGTTATGACACTGGGAGCAAAAAAATTTCCCCACCATGTGCTCAGCCCCCTCAAAACAATGGAGGTTTTTTTCCTTTTTAACRCTTTAACCCCTCCCAAAGTTCTGTCCATCAACCCCTTCTTCACTGACCAGTGTGGAGAWCTCTTCCTCAAATKRTGACTGGAGCTCAGGTGTTCCATAGTGACAYSCRYYCCCTCCCAGYTGTCCCAACCCAGCTGTCCCTTGATAACCACGTGAGGGGGTACAACATAACTATAAATCTATAAAACTTTTCTTAACCTATATACATCATATTTATCTATTAATTATGAAGAGTCAATTCAACTGCCTTATTTATCTATCCAACAATTTCAAAGCTCAGGGATCACAGGTGAAGACCTAAACCTGCCTCAAACAGCCAACCTTGGATTCCCAGCAAGGAATTTTGCTTGCTTCCGCAGCCTGTTCGCATGCACTGACCAGTGTGCAAAGGTGTCAACATCATCCCTGATATCATCCTGAACATCATCCCCTGAACATCATCCCGCTGTGCTCCACGGCGGGAAATAAAGGCTGGGAGAGCCTGGCTGGACCACCCAAAGGTGGGAGCACAGGTGATGCTGCTGCTCCCCAGGCTGGCACCTGAGACCCCCCTCAGCCTCACCCCATTGCTTCAGCCAAACCATTCCTGGGAGAAAAATCAAGCAAATACTCCAAGGCTTGCCACAGCAGGCAAATAAATGACTCGCAGAAGTTAAACAAAAATAAGAGATGTTTCTCCCAGCTTTCTTCATCTTGCCTTCTCCCCCTCCCCTGAATCCAACCAAGATTACAGTTTTAAAAAGCACTTTCTCTTAAATGTGGGAGGAAGATTGCCTGAGCTCTCATGCGTTCACTGCTATATTGTATTGTTGCTGCTTTTAACATGTTTCGCTCAGTTAAATAGTAACTGATGACAGCTACACACTTAAATCCTTTGGTGTTTTTATCGTGGATTTTATATATATATATATCTRTTATAAAGAACAGCACACTGCAAGYCCTCTTACCATATCAAAAACAACAAAAAAGCCCCTATTTTTGTGTAAGGTATCAAAGCAATAACGCGTGCCCGTGCACAGAGCCAGCCTATCAGAGCTTTATCGGCTTTTATTGGCCTTGGGCAACTCTGCACATGACGGTCTTTAGAGTGACATGGAATTTATTAAACTTTTCCACAGCCTGACAGTCTTCTCCCAGCTTGTCCCCACCCCCAAGCTCTTTTCTTTTGAAAAATGATTTCTGCCAATCTTGTGCTTTTAACATTCCCCCCTCCTTTATTTTTTTCTTTCTCCTCTTTTTCTTCCCTCTCTTCTTTTTTGATTTTATTTTTTAATCACTGCTCGCTGGAGTAGGACTCCTCAAGCATCTGTTTAAAGAACACCATTAAGGTCCTGCTGCAACAACAACAACAAAAACACAGAGAGAGAGAGAGAGAGAGGCAGAGCAGCAGCCACGCAGCCCATTACTGCCTGGTTCAGCCTTATTGCACTACATTACTCGATATGACAAGCTCTGCATACATATCACACACACCAAGGGTTTTTTGTTTTTCGGTTGGTTTTTTTTTTCCCTTTTCCTGGGTAGCCTAATTTAGGCTTTGTGTGGTGCCCTGTAATAAATTTCCCCTCTCAGACAATAGCCTTCAGCTGCCTGCCCCTTCCATAACCCAGCCCAATAAAGCATCTCCTCCTCGTGCCACTTCCCATCAGTGCAGTGGGTGATGCCAGGCACTGCTGATGGGCTCAAGGAGCTGCTGGGGTTTCCATCAGCCTGCAGTGCCCTCCCCCTCCTCCCTGTCTCCCCAGATTCCCATCTGCTGGGCTCTTTGCAGATGTTTCTCTGGGATTTACAGGGTGACCCKAACYTCTGGGAAMAATGATGTGCAGAACTCCATGTTAGCAGAAGGCTAATTAATTACTTTATTATACTATAATATAGTATATTATATACTATAATACACTATATTATACTATAATATAGTATATTATACTATAAAAGTATAATATACTATAATATATAGTATATTATACTATACTATATAGTATATTATATAGTATACTATACTATACTATACTATATAGTATATTATACTATACTATACTATACTATATTACAAAGAATACTAAAAGATACTAAAGAAAACTCGTGACTCTCTGCCTGTGACTCTCTGCCCGACACCCACATYTGGATCCAATTGGTCAATGAATCAAAACACCATCACCAGAATCCAACCAAGCCATCACCTTGGGCAAACAATCTTCCAACACATTCCACATGTTCAAAAACACAGGAGCAGCAAATGAGATYAGAATTGTTTTGATCATTCTTTTCTCTGTTTCTCTCCATTCAGAGGGCATGTGAATACCACACAGCAGCCTGAGGCAGTGCTGATGCAGGGCTGCAGCACACACACCCACTGATTTYGGAGATTCTCCCTTCCCATCCCAGGGCAGGTGTCCAGAGAGGGAAGGAGCCCATCCAGAGCTTTGGCTGCAGGCTCTGCTCAGCTGCTGGGTTGGTGCTCCTGCTCTCCTGTGCTCAGGAGTGAGGATRTCTGCTTCTGACCTCCCACCTGGAGCTGCTTCCAGCTCTGGGGCTCTCCACATCAGGAGGACCTGGAGCTGCTGGACAGAGTCCAGTGGAGGTCATGGAGATGCTCCAAGGGTTGGAGCCCCTCTCCTCCGGAGCCAGGCTGGGAGCACTGAGGGTGRTCACCAGAAGAAAAGGCTCCAGGGAGAGCTCAGAGCCTCTTCCAGGGCCTGAAAGGCTACAGGAGAGCTGCAGAGGAACTTGGGYCAAGGGCCTGGAGTGACAGGACACAGAGAATGGCACTAAACTGAAAACCCTGCTCATCTCCTCTTCAATCTTACACTCAGTCTCTGSCATTATCATCTCCCTGTGTTGGTTATTCCCCCTCCTGAGCAGCAATATTGAACTGCTGCACAGTTCTGTGTGCTCCCTGCCCCAATCAGATGGCAGTCTTATTTCCAAATATTAAACCTGAGTACATTCCCTAAGCAGAGTGCACTGCACACCTCACACCTCCAGCTGCTGGCAAGACTCAGGCTGGCTCTGGCTGCTGACATCTCCCCTAAAAGAGGCTTCCTCACTTCTCTTCTCTCACAGGAGCTCCTCAGCAGTGGCCCTGCAACCAGCCCAATCGTTGGCAGGGGTGAGCAGGGCACAAGGTGCTGTTTTCTCTGAAAAACATTCACAAAGGAGTTTGCTGCTCCAGGAGAGAAGAGGGGCAGCAGGGGGCTCAGCGCTCAGGCACCAGGGCAGGAATCACTGTGCACAGTTTCTCTGCAGTTTGCCATCAGTCCCCAAGTTCAGAGGGCCCTGGGGACACAGGTCAGCATGGCAGGAGCTGCACCCTGGCAGCTCAGTGTGCCCAGCACACCTGACACTGGTCTGGGGCTCGMCACTGGCACTAAACCCTGAGAGAGCTGTGGGTGTGGGGTGGGGAACTGACGCTACCTGGGGAAACAGGAATGTTATCAGCATCCTTTGCCACAGAACAATGGCTCTGGCTCCCCAGGATGGGTGCTCCCCCCACTCCAGACATGCACAAGGATCTGCATCTGTGCTCGTCAGCACAACCGCCTGTAGGAAAATGAGCACATGGAAAGCACAATCCATCTGACCTATTTTCTGACATGCACCTTAGCAGGAGCTGAGCTGTGCACTAGCACTGCCTAGCAGRTGCACAGGGAATCTGGAGGGACAGCTCAGCTGAGGATCTGGGTGTTTTAACCCAGGGATCCATCTCAGCTTCCACACAAAAGCAACTGCCAAAATTTTGTTTGCTGCATTTMTGTCCTTCTACTCAAACTCAGCTGTCTCATCTTGCAGCACTTCACTTGCCTGCTTCTCATGTGAGATGAAGGAGATGCTTAAAGACAAAGCACACCTCGAGGGGGGCTGGCCAGGATGAAAGAGAGAGCTGGGAGGGGGGGTGGATGCTGGAGCCCAGGCTTGGAGCCACATCACCTCATATGATGTCATCCCTGTGCTGCTGCTGCCAGTCCAGGACGTGAATCCAAAGAGCAGTGCAGCCCTTCAGCAGTTCTCCTGACCTAGAGCAGTTATTCCCAAATAAATGCTCCAGGCATGAGGCCCACAGCCCCCTCTGATTCAAAAAGCAAATGCATAAGTGACAGTAAGTGACAGCCCAGAGCTGCAGAATCTGCATGAAGCCATAAAGCAGAAGACACTCCTGAGAGCTCGTCTTCCTGCAGAAGAAAACAGATGATGCTCGGCTGGGTAGCTAAGCAAAAAAGAAAAAATAAATAAAGCAGCATCATTAGGATGTAAAAAAGTCCAAGCAGCCAGCACATCTCTGTCTGGCAGCAGCTTCAAATGAAGATCTCACATTTTTCACCAAGCTTCAAAACAAAATTGATAAGATAGAAAATAACCCCCCGTATTTGTGCCATTTCCATGGATTCATGAGTCTGACAGTTGCAAGCAGAGWAACAACCCTTCCTGGCAGGAAAATGAGTGCTGCTCCCCAGCAGGCCATAATGACACTTTGCTGTGACCATGTCACACGGGTGCCTGCCTGCCCGGGCCAGTCCCTGTCTGTGCAGCGCTGTGGTTTTTCTCACAGCGTTCCATTTCTGTGATTAAAATAGGCACTAATGGAACAGCCACACATTTGGTACAGCAGGTTTGTGTCTGAAATGCTTTCATCCAACAGAAAGGAGCCYAGGCTGCTGCTGGGTGAGATCTGCTTTGGCTGTGCTGAGGTCCCTGAGACTGGGAGCACAGCCTGGCACAGCCCTGATGTGCCCCTCCAGCAGTACAAAAAGGATTTCTGCTCATGTGCAGAGCATCCTGACTGAGTGCAGCCCCTCGTGCAAGGCAGCTGGTGGCCCCCAGACCAATGTTTGCTGGATGTTGGCATCTTCCCCACAAACCCTGAGCCCACTCTCTGTCCCCAGTGGGGTGTGACAGCAACATCAGGGGTGTCACTGGCCAGCCTGGGAGCAGCTGGGGAGGGTGCAGAGCCTGTAGGCAAGCTCAGATTTACCTGGGGAGGGGATGTGTGAGGTCTCTTCCTTCTCAGATGGGTTTTAAATGACCCTTGCAAATGGCACATGGAGAAGCATCAGGAGGGGCTGGTCCTACCTGAACCAGGGGATTCTGGTTTGGAGCCTTTTGTCCAAAGATGCTTCAAGTGCTGGGACATTACACAGGAGATCACACTTTTATCACGTTTTTGGGAGAGACAGGATGTTTCCTGAAACCTGGACAGAGTTTTGAACACAGTTTGGGAGGATTAAGGGTAGGGAAATAACAGCAACAGTGCAATCACCTAGAGCAGGCAATGAGCAGGAAAGGGGCTGGACCTGACTCAGCAGTGGGTCCTAAGGAAATGGGGGATCCCCCCAAAATCCTCAAGGAAGTCTCAGCCCAAACCACAAATGAGATGTCCCAGCCCAGCTTTCCCTCCCTCCTGCCCTCAGCCCTGCCTCTGGAGGGGGGAGTTCCCTGTTCCTGCCAATGTCCCCTCTGCAATGTCCCCTCCCAGCCCCTGCCAGAGCAGGAGTATCAGAGACTGAACTGCCTTGATAGATCTCTCTCCACTATGCATTTCCTTTATTAAATAAAGAAATAAACCAGCATCTCTTTGCCCTGGAGAAGCTTTCAATAAGATGGATAAATATATATAATTAGCCAAGGAGAGAGCAAACTCCAGTGAATACAATACAGCCTGTGAGACAACCCTCCATTAAAAGCTTCCTTGTTTAAACTTCAATATTTTWGCAATAGTGACAAAGATACATAGAGAAAAGCATTTATTTTGCACTTTTTATTTAATCCCATCAAAGGGGTTGATCAGATAATTCCCTGTCAATTTCTCATGCCTTGGATATGCCATCCCCTCTCCAAAAATTCAGGTTTTCTCAGTTTTCCTCTCTAAGTTGGAGACAAAAAACCTCTAACAGAGATTTCCTTCTCCAGCAATCTGCAAAATCTCTTCTTGACCTCCTCATTTTTACTGGGCTGCCCTGGAGGATGCAGAGTAGAGACCATGGGGCTGTATCCTTCCAAGAGCCATGACACACGGATGGTGACTTTAACACAAGACTGGCACAAAGGACCTGGCCAACACCTACACAGGCTGACAAAGTCCATACATATATATATGTGTGTGTGTATTTATATTTATGTATCTCTAGATATATATTTATATATATATATGTATCTCTCTATATATCTATCTATAGATATCAGGGTATATAGATATCTAGAAATATATCAGGGACCTGGACAATGCCTACACAGGCTAACAAAGTCCATACATCTATATATATATGTATATCTCTCTATATCTCTCTCTCTATATATCCCTATATATATCTATCTACCTACCTATATATATATATATATATATATATATATACACATACATATATATATATACATACATATATATATACTTATTTATTTATTTATTTATTTATTTATTTATTTATTTATTTATTTGTGTACCCCTTTTACAGATCTGTTTTCCCAGCTTGGCCAGCTGCCACCAAGACATCCATGCTCAGGAAAACCAGGAAAAAAATAAAATCTTCCCTGAAGAAGAGGGAAGCACATCCTGGAGCTGTGCTCGGCTCGTGTGTGCCTGAGCCACYGCAGCACAGGAGAGGAGCTGGGGCKCTGCTGCTCCTCATGCTCCTCTGTTTCCCGACCTAGAAAATGGGAAGAGCCCACTGTGAGACAGAAACCAAGGGGTGAGAGCTGGAGAGAGGTTTGGTTTTTGCATTGTTTCCTTGGGAGACAAGATCTGGAGTGACTGCAAACATCCGCGCTCCTGTGCCGGGGGAGCGCACGGAGCTCGTTCCCCCTGCCCTGGCAAACACCTCCAGCTCCCRGTGCTGCAGAGGCCCCAGCCAAGGCTGTGTCATTACCAGCAGCAGCCCCCTTTTCAGGGCTGTTTTACTGAGCAGATCCAGAATATTTCCCCAGGGAAGAGCCAGTCATTCATTTGCACTGTCTGCTAATTTAAAAATGTGAATCTCCGCTCGATTCTGCACGCCAGAGCTCAGCCCCCGACATTTAGACCAGTGTGAAATTGAAATGCAGGCAATGGCAGTGATCTCAGGGCACAGAAAGGGAAACAGTTGGTGGAAATGATGCTGCAAAGCCCAAGCTAAAAGAAAAGGATTAGCAAAGTATTCACTCAGTCCAAATAAAACACGATGATATCTGTGGCCCAAGTGAGARCCAAATCAGATAGAAAGAACCTGGATTCTTCTAGAGAAAAAAGGGCTGAAAACTAGGGATTCAAAGCACCAAGGACTCTGGATTAAAAAAAAAAAAAAAAAAAAGTGTGGTTTTTTGAGTCTAAAATGGCAGTACTGCCACTTTTTTAGAGAGCAGACTGCAGGTAGGGCTCATGTCTGTTAAGCCACAATGCACACAGCCCTCATCAACCCTTTCTTGCCCTGTTCTGCTTCTGTTGTACATAGGAAAAGGCAATTCCTGACATTTTAAGATCTCTCTATAATCTCTAAGTGGATTATAATCACCCTAATGAAACAGAAGGTTAAGACCAAATACTCAGTTTTTGTCCAAGTTCAAATACTGCATCAGCCACGACCCAGAATCAGCYTCCCTCCTCTTTTATCTCAGCCTTTATTGAGTAAAAAGTGAACAAAACATGGCATAAAACACTAAGTCCATTATTAGCTGGATTTCTGGTTTAATTTAGTTTACATTCTGAAGGATTTTCATGAAGTTGCACTGAAAATACTGCCATTTCCACAACGGTTTATCATTGTTATACTATTGCTACAATTACCTGTCATTACAATCAAATTTATATCAGGACAAGAAAATTATTCCTCAGAAATTAAACAGCACTCCCTGGTGGGATAATTCCTTCTCCTGAACTTTCCAATAATGAAAACTGTAAGTAAATTTGCTGTAATTCAGACCACAAAAGACCCTCTACTGTTAAACCAAATGCTAACGTTTTCACCAGGACAATAACTTGACGTTGAGCAGAAAATTCCCAAAGGTACCTAGAGCTGTAAGAGGGTTCCTAGACAAGGTTACAACATCCCCTAGGAAGTCAGGCTCCAAAATCAAACAGCTGAGGTATTTCTGCAAATTCCTCCAAAGCTTGTCCAATGAATGTTATTTATTTGCCTGAATTGGCCTTTTGCAACTTTAGGCAAAAAAATACCTTTGAAAATCTGCCTGTGCACAGAACTGGAATGCCAGGTGTGGGGRTTTCCTGGACACACCTCAGGTGCAGATGGACACGTGGACAGCCTGGCCTGAGGTTGGTCGTGGTCACTGTGGGTGCTCAGCATTTTCAGGTCACTCCTGGACAAATAAGACTCAGCCACTGAGACCCAGAACATTGCAYTGAGGAACATTCCTGTTAGCCTTGCTAGCAGCTTTTGGCCTCAGAATTTTCCTCTAATGAAGTGGAGCCTGATCCTCTGAAGGCCATTTTCCCACAGGGATTGTGCAGTGGATAAACACATAAATAGTTTCCACCTTCACAGGGAGATTCGTGCTATGAGTTTCAAATTTAGATACTTCATTTAAATCTGGACTCGAAAGCTCCACCTAAAATCAAGAGAAAAAAGGATCCCTCCAGAGTAATCACTTGATTTGTCACAGACTGGGATGAATTATCCTGTTTTTCCCAATGACTAAAGGCAGTCTACACAACCAGCTCACCTTGATGGTCGTGRTGCTAAGTCAAGGCAGGTGGATTCAGACTAAGGAGTCAAAAAGGGGCATTGCCCCAGCCTGGAGTGAATCTGTGAAGAGTGGTTTTAGTGCAGACAATCCCCAGACCAGGAGCCTGTGGGGGCCTCCACTTAGCAGCCTGTATTTCTTATTCTTTGAGTGCCTCAAAGATGCTCCACTGTGCTATTCCACCTCCAAAACCTGAGTCTCAGAGGTCCCAGAGGTTTTCACTGCCTTCCCATGGTGCTTTATGAAATATCACTGATCAGATGCCTGCTCTGCAGCACCTCTGGCCAGGCTGGGTGGGCAGATCCCTGCTGGGTACCTGTGACCCTCCCCTGGCACTGGGGCCACCGGAGGGCATCGGGTCAGGCAGAAATGCAGAGACAGACAGACAGACAGACAGAGCTCCCACGGGACCACAAATGTGTCTGCAAGAGCTGGGCATGGAGAATGGGTGAAGTGACCTCCAGCAGGACAGGGGGGCTGTTCTCAGCTCTGAGCTTTGGGGGATTTCCAAGCATGGAAGGTCCTGCCCTGCTCAGGGTGCTGGAGAGAGCTGGGCACTTTGCTGACTCTCCTTTTCAGGGAGCATTGCCCTCTGGCAMCCTCTCCTGTCAGCCCCAGGGCTGGCTGCTCTCCCCTGGGCTTCAGACCTTTGTTGTGGTTGCCAAYGCTTTGCCAAATCTTCACCCCAGAGCTCTGGGTGTGCACTCACACCTGCCTGGCCCCACATCCACCCCCTCCATCAGCCCTGCTCCCCTCACTGCCACTGGGGAAAGCTGTGACACCAGCCCAGCTGTGGTGCCAAGGGAAGAAAACTCACACTGCTCAGCATTTCACAATGTTTTCTCCTCTGAAACAGAAATTCTCACGCTGAAAACAGAGATTCTCTGGAGGGAAAARGATTTGGGGGAGTCCAAACCTAGAGCAAAGCAGAAAGTGAGACTCACTGCAAAACCCACCACTTCTGCTTCAGAGGCTCAGCACAGCCCTGGCTTTCTGTGACAGAAACATACCACAAGCAGGGTATTTAAAGCATTAAAAAAAAAAACCCCCAAACCAAAACCCTGACTTGTACCCAAACAAGACACTCCATGGCATGCACTTTTCACCTTGGGAGATGGTGAAAAAACCAAATAAACCTGTGTGAGTGCTGCTGGTCACCCTGCTGAGGGTGCTGCTGCAGGAAGGGGCTGTGCTGAGCCATCCCACAGCTCCCAGTGGAGCCAACACACCAGGATTTGTGCATTTGTGAAGGCACACCCGGCCTGTTTCAGTGATCACATCACTCAGAACTGCAGGGGCTGCAGCCCCCTGGCAGAGGGACAGGGCACCAGGGCAGGGATGCCCTCACTCAGCATCCTGCTGACTCCAGGGGCTCCACCTGCACTCCAGGGCAGGAGCAGAGCCTTATCTGAGCCAAGCTCATCACGGCCAGCTCAGCAAAGGAGTCACAGCAGCCTGGGGGTCACAGCAGGCACACCCGGCCTTTGGAGCTCCCCACAGCCAGCTGGGGTGACAGCGTGGGGTGACAGTGGCTGTGTCACCCCAGCAGCCCCAGGGCAGCCCCAGAGCACGAGGGAGAGCTGGCAGGGCAGAGAGGAGATCAGATAAGCTCAGCAAGAGCTCCACCAGCTCCATAATCTGCCTGCCTTTCATCCCTCATCAGGATCCTGCAGCTGCCCGCCTTCACACCGAGCCTCCACCCCTCCTCATCCTCCACCAGACACCACCTCGGTGCCTGCCCCAGCCTGGTGGCACAGCCTGGTGCCCGTGGATTCAGGCCTGTTGGAGATGCAGCAGCTCAGGGACCTGGACCACCCCATCCCCTGCATCCCCTGCATCCCCACTGAGCTCCTGCTCCAGCCCCTGCCCACCAGCAAAACAGCTAGACACCAGCACCCACACCACCAAACAGCTCCAGCACCACCCAAAACAGCTCCAGCACCACCCAGACAGCTCCAGCACCACCCAGAACAGCCCCTGCACCACCCAGAACAGCTCCAGCACCACCCAGAACAGCTCCAGCACCACCCAGAACAACTCCAGCACCACCCAGAACAACTCCAGCACCAACCAGAACAACTCCAGCACCAACCAGAACAGCTCCAGCACCAACCAGAACAACTCCAGCACCACCCAGAACAGCTCCAGCACCACCCAGAACAGCTCCAGCACCACCCAAAACAGCTCCAGCACCACCCAGAACAGCCCCTGCACCACCCAGAACAGCTCCAGCACCACCCAGAACAGCCCCAGCACCACCCAGAACAGCTCCAGCACCAACCAGAACAGCTCCAGCACCACCCAAAACAGCTCCAGCACTACCAGGCAGATGCTCCTCACCCCAGAGAGGTGCAGGTGCCCTGGGGAGAGGGGAGGATGTCTCTGTGCCCCCTCCTCCTTTGTTTAATGTAGCTCTGGGGTGCCAGGGCAGTGCCAACAAACCCCCCTGAGGGAGGGGGTCCGAGGTGTTTGCACCCTCCTTGCTTGTTCCTCCTCTCCACTTGTGCCTGGATGTTCTGGGGTCCCAGGTGCCCTRTCAGGCCTCCCTGAGTGCTGCTAACCCCCCAGCAGTGCTGCAGATGTCCCAGGGCACCATTCAAACCCCTCCTGTCCAGCACCCTCAGGTTCTCCCTGGTTTCTGTCTCCCAYTGAGGGTGACTTCCAGCCCCTGATTTACCTTCCCTGTGCCACTCACTGCCTCCTTTTTCATCTGCATGCATCATATCCTCCCATATTTATCTCATCTTCAAAATAAATGTTCCCCCTCATCCTTCAGTCTCATCTGCAAGGCTTGTGGTGTCTCCAATAATTTTTGTTTCCAATCTCCTGACCCCTTCCATTCCTGCTGTATCTTTTTGAGATGGATTGACTGGAAAGGAACATTCCAAACCAGGCAGGACCTCAGCACTGATTTATTTGCTGGCATTAGAATACTCTCAGCAACCTTTTTAACCCCATTCTTCCTCAAATTTCCTTTGCTTGTCTGGCGGTGGCTGTACACCAGAGCGGGGATTTGCACATGGATGTCTCTGCTGATGCTTCTCCCCCCTTCCCAAACATTTACAGCTAATTTGGAGCTCATCATGGGCTCCTTCCCACCTGCAGCAGGCTTTGCATTCTCTTCTCTGCTGCCCAGCCCTCCAGCTTTATCAGGGAAAACCCCTGGGAGCTTTTCCACCTCTTCTCTTGACAAACCAAAGGCAAGTGTTGCTGTTCGCCCATTCTCTTTTTTCCCCCGGCTCATAAACGACTGCATTACACAGCACCATGTCCCCAACACATCCCTGTGGAAAACCTGCAGCAAAATTCTTTTCCCCGTTGGCTTTCAGGTGGTTTCTCCCCTCATCAGTGGCTTCCCCTGCTCCCAGTGCTCCCATTTTCCCAATTTCAGCCCAAGCGGCACAAAGGGCACTGAGGATTCCCCGGGTGAGGCCACAAAGGCTGAAATCTTTTCTGTCCTCCCTGGCATGAAAGATTTGAGACAGAACAAAGACAAAGGGGATGGGAAGAGGGTGGGGAACGCTGYTCTGGATTTGGGCTCCACCTTTGGGTCCCCATTTCCAGCCACAATCCTGCCCAGCAAGGGGGTCCCCGTTCCTGCTGGGCAAAGCTGGCAGCAGAACTGGCTGCTGCAGGCAGATCTCCACTCCAAGCTCTCCGTGTTTTTCCAAGAAATGTGTTTCCCCCCTCTCCAGACATGTTTTTATTCAAATCAGTATCAGCCATTCTGCGAGATATTTGCCTTCCTGCATTTATTTCCCAATAACAAAGCTGTCCTCAGCTTTTTAGAGCTGGTATTTTTATTTTATTTAGTTAATATTTTTAAACATTACTACTGCTATAATAAATGTTAACTATTTGTGCTGAGCTCTCATTGCCTTGGCAGGGGCCTTTATGTGTGCAAAATAACAGCAAATCATAATAAATAATAATAATAAATTATTATGGTTGATTACAAGGGAATGTGCTACATTTTTATAAGCTCTAGACCACCTACAGCTCACAAAATATAATGGGAAACATTAAGCCTTTAACTGGTTTTATACATTCCCTTCCCCCTCTTCCACTCCCCATGTTCTGTAATAGATTTACAAACAGTGCAAGGGGGGAAAAAAACCTTCCCTTATAAGAATAGCATCAAAATTCTCCTCAGCTTTCCAGCTGCTGAGTGTTTCTGAAGCCTTCAGTGAAATGCAATTAGTATCTTTTACCGCCTGCCTTCTGGGGATACTGACATTATTATCTTATTGCAGTTTCACCTTGACATGCAGATCACAAGGCAGCGAGCTGGATTCTGTCTCCAGACGCCTTGAATTGTGGCATTGCCCCAGCTGGCTCAGCGAGTCGAGAAAGGAGAAGGAGGAAAAAAGGAGAGAAGAGCCATTTTCTCATTTTTTCTCATCGTGTGGAGCTCAGCTTAAAAAAAAAAGAAAAAAGAAAAAAGAAAAAACCAAAAAAATGCAAATAAATACAGGGAAATTGGAGATGCAGGGGGAAAAAAGTGTGTTCCTGCTCAGCTCCAAGGAGGATGGGCATGGCCAGGGGGATCTGCTCTGTGCCAGCCCTGGGTTGCCAGCACAGCTCTGGGTTTCCAGCAGGACCTGCTGCCCTCCCCTCCAGCTCCCAGCAGGGCTCAATTCCACATGGAAGCAGTCCCAGATCTCTATTGCACTGCAAAAGGGAAAGGAAAAGAGAGGATGAGAAGAGGAAAACCCCAGCATGAGAACTGCTTTAGAGGTCAGGAGTGATCAGAGGGACACACCTGCCCCCCTGTCCCTGCTGGTGAGGGTGGCCCTGTCAGTGGGGAACGGCTGCAGCCTCACTTTTCTTGTCTGAGGCTTTTTCTGATCAGCAKAATGTGACATTAACCTTCAGAATATCCACCTGGAAGGCTCAGCTTTCCTCCTGCTTCGAGGCAGCATTTTCCTCACAGCAGTTTTGGGGAAGCCCTGAGCCTGTGTGTCCCCATCCATCCCTGCAGCATTTTGGGTGGGAGCAGCAGCCTGGAACCTGCCCTGGAGAGGTGGGTGAGGATTGGATCCCACCCACGTGTGCATGGRCTCCTCTAAAGCAACCAAACCTTGGAAGCTTCCAATATCCTTGAGTTTAAAGCGATAACCTCACTGTTATTCTCACTGATGTACCACAGATGGGAAGCAATATTTAATGGGAATGCACAAAATGGATGGAGGGAACCTGGGTGGCTTCACCTCCCACAGGTGTGACCCCAGGCAGATGTGGTGACCCCTGTGTGAGAAATAYCTACTCACTTTTCATAGTTTAGGAAGGTTTATTAAACCTTAGCAAAAATACAACAGAAGACTGAATTAAGAAAAAAAAAAAGATAAAAAAAGGTTATGGAGCTGGGAGCAGAAGATTTTCCCCACCATGTGCTCAGCCCCCTTACAATGGAGGTTTTTTCCTTTTTAACCCTTTAACCCCTCCCAAAGTTCTGTTCATCAACCCCTTCTTCACTGTCCAGTGGTAAAGATCTCTTCCTCAAATCCTGACTGGAGCTCAGGTGTTCCATAGTGACAAACCAGCCCTCCCAGATGTCCCAACCCAGGTGTCCCTTGATAACCACGTGAGGGGGTACAACATAACTATAAATCTATAAAACTCTTCTTAACCTATCTACATGATATTTGTCTGTTAATTGTGAGAGTCAATCATTGCACTACTCATCTATCACACCTGTGTTGGTCAGAGGAGCCACAGCTGGAGATGTGGTTCAGGTGCAAGGCCTGTGCTGGAGCTGTAGGAATTGTGCTCCAATTACAGATGGAATCAGCTGAAAATCCAACCTGCACCCTGCTTTTCTTCAGCAGATTCTTGTCTCTTATTACTCTTAATTAACACTAATTCTCTGCATACAACTCCAACAGCCTCATACCCCTGAGAATTCACTGTATGATCATGTTCAAGTATTGAGATGTCTCTAACCCCAAGGGGGATGAGACAGGAAGCCTCAAAGGATTCACACCCAGGGATATCCCTCCAGAACTGCCTTTCCCATCCAAGTTCAGGCCCTTTTCATTCCAGCAGGGAGTTTTTAATCATCCCAAAGGCTTCCTGTGGACTGGCAGAGAGGGCTGGGACCAGCTGAGCTTTAAGGCCCCTTCCAACCCAAACCATTCTGAGATTCTGTGAAGAGGGAAGGGAGAGCTTTCAGCTGCTTGGCTACTTCCATTCCCTCACCATCCAAACCCAGAGAGGTGCAAAAGAACATTTCCAACCTCCCAGTGCCCCTGATGCCTCCCCTGTGACCGTGTTCACAGGGGTCTGAGGATGAGGGAAGAGATGAGGATTTGACTCCATGTTCCAGAAGGCTGATTTATTATTTTATGTTACATATTATATTAAAACTATACTGAAAGAATAGAAGAAAGGATTTCATCAGAAGGCTAGCTAAGAATAGAAAGGAAGGAATGGTAACAAAGGCTTGTGGTCTGGACAGAGAGTTTGAGCCAGCTGACTGTGATTGGCCATTAATTAGAAACAACCACATGAGGCCAATCACAGATGCACCTGTTGCATTCCACAGCAGCAGATAATCATTGTTTACATTTTGTTCCTGAGGCCTCTCAGCTTCTCAGGAGAAAAAATCCTAAGGAAAGGATTTTTTAGAAAATACCATGGCTACACTCCCCTGCTCCGGGCCAGCCTGCTGGCTTTGGGTTGGCACTGCAAAACCCACAGCTCTGCCCAGTGCAGCAGCACCACATCCATCTCAAAGCTGCAGCTCTTCATCAGGGTAAGTCAATAAAACCACAAAACCCAAGTCATATAAATGTGATCTGGACCAAAACAGAGCTCCCAGCTACTGCCAGAGACCACAGTGCCTCTCTGGAGAGGAGCAGGCAGGATATTTGGGGATATTTGGTGTCCTCATGCACTAAAAGCAGGATCAGAGCAGGCTTGTAGGACCCCAAGCATCACCCCAGCTCCCTTGCCTTGTCRCATGGTGATTTCTGACAAATAATCACAATAGCCCAGCCTATGACACWCTCATTTTTCTGTCCAAATGGGGTTGGGGCTGTKAAAGAGGCACCATGCAAGGAATCCTCTCTCTTGGAATGTCTGTACATTTTTTTTTCATTTAAAAATATTTGGAAAGAAGGGATGGTTAAACAAAGAAACAAATACTAAATAAACCTCCTTGTTTTTCTGATGTTAAACTGGCACAGGCAGCCTGTAAGAATTAYTGATTCCAGAGAGCAACTGGCTAATTTCCAAGGGAACAGGGAGAGAGGAACAGCAGTAATTTACAGCTTAACCCATTTGTATTTTCTCTTTACAGCTCTCATCTGGATTACCAAATGCAAATTATTTATGATATTTTATTGGCAAACCCCTTTAGTGCACTGGTATGTGAAATCCCTTCCAAAATCCCAGTTTTTCAGCCAAGGGGCTGCAAACCTCTTGGTTTTAGTTTGAAAGGTGAATGTCCCTCCAAGATTTGGGCGGGCATCATCACCTTTACACAGTCACAGGACACCAGCAGCACAGCACAGACCTCATTTCTCTTTGGCACCACCACACAGAGCTCCTGAACTATTGTTTGCTCGTCTTGTTGTGATCATCCTGTGGATGCAACAAGAATGCAAAAGAACACAGCTGGTATTGAGACTGTTGCTTTCAAGATTCTAGGAGAGGATCAAATGAAGGAGAAAATTAAATTAAAAAAGCAGCACTTAATTATGTAGGCTGCTTTTGTGCTCTCTCCTTCCTCTGTGTAGTAGTTTCCACCTGAAAATCTTTAAGTGCTTTAGAGCTGGTAATTAAATCTCATAACTACTGCAGAGAAGGATGCAAGGGAAGCATATGCAGCTCACTTGATTTGTCTGTTTGATTATACATTAACTTTGCATCTCTCCAGCCTCCTGCTCTGCCAGAACACTCCTTGCAGTTAACTCAAGGTCTGCAGAATGCTTGCAATGCTGTCCCTCAGTGAGGGATTCTGCTGAAAAGGGGGTGCAAATGGGATTGGTGGGAGCTGGATGGTCCTGCTGYGGCTGGGGAAAATGTTCTGGGGCAAGCACAGTGCCAGGAGCCTCCCTGCCATCCCTGCTGTGGTGTGGGCACCCCACCTGCAGCAGCAGCAGCAGCAAAGTGCTGCTCCCCAGCATTTCCTCTGCTCGTGGGGACCCATCCTCTGTGGTGGCAAAACCTGATGTGAGGGTGTTGGCTTGGGAAGCTGTGTCACCTCCCTTCCTCCACTGGTGACGTTTGAAACCAGCAGCTGGGTCAGAGTACAACCTGGGGGCCACCAGGAGCCAGATGTATCAAAACAACCCAGAGGGTGATACTCAGAAATGCCCCAAATCCTGTGGGGCAGAAATGCCCCAAATCCTGTGGTAACTCCCAGGGCTTGGTAACTCCCAGTTCCAGGGCACAAACCCCTGAGCTGAGCTCCTCGTGGGCCAAACACTTCTCAGCAGGGAGGGCTCCTCTATCAGGGTGGATCTTCCCCATCTCAGCAACCAGGAGCTGGGATCCTCCCTGCCAGGACAGCCCTTTTGGGATCCTCCCTGCCAGGACAGCCCTTTTGGGATCCTCCCTGCCAGGACAGCCCTTTTGGGATCCTCCCTGCCAGGACAGCCCTTTTGGGATCCTCCCTGCCAGGACAGCCCTTTTGGGATCCTCCCTGCCAGGACAGCCCTTTTGGCACCACAGCAGCCTCTGTCATCACCACATTGCTTCAGACAGGACTGCCCTGGTGGCATTTGAGAGAAGCWGTTGAAGAGCAGCTTCAGCAAATGTGGTTTAAGATGTTATTTTCAGAGAGCAAGGAAAGCACGGGGTGATGCTCATCTGGCAGTCCAAAGCACTAGCAGAAGTTCTGGCAGTGGATCCCAGAGATGATGAAAATTAAAATGCCCTTGAAAGCATAATCAGAACTGTGMCTGGCACAGATGCTCTTGCAACACCCAGACAGCTCTAGAGAGGGGGAATCTTCTGGGAAAATGCAGTTTCATGGCATGAGAAAGCCCAGCTCATGTTTTCAGCCTCCTGATARGAAATTGTGTTTGCTTCTCCTGGCTTGCTGCTCATGCAGAAGCCTCTGGGGAGGCTGAGATGAAGAGGACACCAAAGAGCCTCCCATGGTGGCCCAGGGGAGCTGTGGAATCAGCAAGGCTGGAGCCTGAGCTCACAGAGGATATGGCACAAAGTGAGGGTGCTCAGCCTGGAGAAAAGGAGACTCAGGGCTGCCCCATCACTCTGCACAGCTCCTGAAAGGTGCCTGTGCTCAGCTGGGGCTGGGCTCTTTCTCCAGCAGCACTGACACAACCAGAGCAACAAGCCTCAAGCTGCACCAAGGGAAATACAGGTTGGATATTAGGAAAAAATTCTTTACAGAAAGGATGATAAAGCTCTGGAATGGCTGCCCGGGAGGTGGTGGAGTCCCCATCCCTGGGTGTGTTTAACAAAGCCTGGATGTGGCACTGGGTGCCAGGCTGAGTTGAGCTGTTGGGGCTGGGTTGGACTCAATGATCCTGAAGGTCTCTCCCAAACCAGTTGATTCTGTGAATTCTGTGGAAGGGGACAAGATGCCAGCAAGGGACTCACTGCACAGCCTGGATGTGACATCAGCCCCAGCTGAGGGTCCCTGCCCACAGGAATCAGCAGCTGGAAGGATCCATTTCATCCCCAGTGTTCTCTAACAGTGAGGAAATACTTCAGGAGTCAACAGACACCTGACATTTTTAATGGTACAACAAGGTTCTATGGTTTTACGTTTTGTTTTGGATACCAAAGGCCTGATTTTTTWTCCCTATTTATTCCAAGAAAAGCAGGACTAACCCAGCTGGTCTGGTCTGGCTTCTCTGTGCCACCAAAAATGCTCAAATGGAGACAAAAGCCAGTTACAGTTTTTTGTGTAAAACAAAATTTAAAACTGGACAGGACAGCAAACAGCYATTAGTATTGCTAATGAGAGTCTGTGTAAGCTTTTAAAACATTACTATAATATTTTAAAAATCTGACTGTAAAGAAAAAAAATTTGGAGTGGGCTAAGAATGTCAGAACAGATGTTGTTCCTCCTCCCTCCAGAGAAAAGTTTTGCCATTCTGAAATGAGATTTTGCTGAGCTCAGTGTAATTCTATGAAAAACTCCAGGTGAATTGAAACAACCTTTTCCCCTGGAAGCTGTTCCAACAGCTGAGCTCCCTGAAGGAGCAGCTGTGGCTCTGGAGCCTGGCCATAGGCAGAGGGACAGAGGGACAGCACTTCTCTGCTCYCAGCACCTGGGCCAGTCCTTGCAGGAACATTTCTCTCAGATCCACCTTGCCAACCTTGGGTTTGGGGTTTTTMGTTAGATTTTTTGGTTGGTTSGTTGTTTTTTTMGMTTTTTTTTTCCCTTCCTGCCCTCAAACATAATTTTCATGTACATGATCAGTGGAAGGGACAGATCCTTCTCCTGGCTGCATTAGGGGCAGAGGAACTCGGTCCATGCCTGGGGAACAAGATCAGGAGGCCAAGCCTGGTCTCCAGCAGCCCTGCAGGGATCCCTGGTGTGCTGCTGTGTCCTCTTCCTCCTCCACACAACCCCTCAGCTCCTTCCCACCCCCTTCTGGGACTGGAATCCCATGGAAAGAAGCAGAAGAGCCAACTYAGCCCCACCAGTGCCAGCAAGGAGGGTCTCAAAGAGCAAGAGCCCATAATAAACAGTAATAAAGCCCATAATAAAGCTTTGCAGCRTTTGGCTTGCAACACAGAGGAAGAGGAGTAAGGATTCATCTAACAGAGAGAATTTAACTCCAAGGTGGGGTCTCAGTTCAATTCCACCTTCATCGAGCCAGGGAAGCTGCCCACAAACTGARTGCAGAGGGGTGGATGGCCCTGGCTGCAAACTTCCAAAGGCAGCTTACCCATCCTCCTGCCCAGGAGAGCTTTCTGCTGGAGGCCTGGAGCTGCTGCAGGTGTTTTCCTCCAGCCCAGCCAGATGTGGCTCAGAAAGAACAGATTTCTGGTTCTGCAGCATGGCCCAGTCCCTYGCAGGGGGATCCTGCAGTCATTTCTGTGCAGACACTCGGGCAGGTCTCTGCTGTCTTCCTGATAATATTTGCATGATTTGAGCTCGAGCTGATAAAACAATCCATGGTTTTAAGCGCTCAGYACTGCCAGCAAATATAGGAAATAGGTAGGGCTTATTTGCCAGAGCATGCAGCATTTGCTATGGAGGTTTCACTCCTTCTCCACCCAAGATACCCAGGAAGAAAAACACTGATAGRGAAGATTTAATCGTTCCCATGCTTAAAGACAATATGCTCTTTAATGCCCATCAGTACCACCTTGGGAGGCATTTTAATGCCAATTCCAGCTTCCATTCCGCAGCACTGCCCCAAACCCCCCTTRTCCCATCACAAACCCTGACGCAATGAGCCCATCTGAGCAGGGCCAGCCCTGAAATTTCCCCTTCCCCGATTGTGCTCCCAGACTCTCTTGTGATGTTAAAGGGCGACAGATAAAAATAACTCGGACTCCATTGTTCTGCTATTTATACACTGKAAAGTCAACAGCAGAAAGGCGAGCGGGGCTGCTGACCCCGCTCCGCCCGCTTGTCCTTGGGGGTGCAGAGGAAATCAGCCTGCTGGAAGATAAAAAAGGCTTTTGAGAAGCCCAAAGGGCAGCTCAGGCCGGGTAAAGAGCCCCATCGGGGCCATTGTGCGGCCAATGGGCAGCAAGTCCGTGACAAAGGCTGGGGGCTGTGGGTCCGGAGCGATGAATGGAAAATCTCCCTCCTAAAGAAACAGATGGGGCTGAATACAGATGCAAAGCGACCCTCATCCCTGGGCCATCAAAGAAAACCAGGCTCTCCAGACCGAAAGTCGGGCASATAATGGGGCTTTTCAGGGATGTAAAAACGGAATTTCCTCCTTGGCGGGCATTAGCCGCGGGAAACCAAACTCCTCTGGCAAATCGAGCTTCGCAAAATGCCCCTGATTTACTAAGCAACAGTTTAAAGTTGTCATTTTGGTAGGGAAACCACATGGTTTCCGTGGGTTTAGTGAGGTAAAAGGGACGGGCATGGGGCAAACCAGTGCGTGGTACTCCAAAACAAACAAACCAAAAACCCCAAAAATCCCACTTTTTATTTTCTAACTACTTATACATCTCCTTTAACCAAACTACTAATCTCATAACTTTCTTCAGTTATTATTACAAAAACACTCCAACAAAAAATCCGACTATTATTGCAAAAACACTCCAACAAAAAATCCAACTGTAACATTAACTTCTTTTAAGTTTCATACTAAATAATCAATCTCTCATTCAAKTACACTTCCTTCACCTTCACACTTTCAMTATCCAAATCCAGACTCAGAAGAGTTTTTCTTTAACAGAAGAGTGTCCAGAGAGACAAAGTGACCAGCCAGGGACATCTGTGGGGTTTACTGGGGATAACGCATCACCAAAGTGAGAATTAGGCAGCAAAATTCATTTTCAGAAACAGAAAATATGTTCAGCTAAACAAACACAGTTCAGAATGACGGGATGAGCTCTGTTCATTTACTTTGAAATTCTCCATTAACTATTGCACGCTAATTATCCTCCTTTCTGGGTTTGGGCTTTTATTTTTTTTTTTTCTTTTTCACACTGGAAAATTTTGTTCATCTTAAAGCCAAATAAATGCCAAGAAAAACCTGCCACCCACTACATTTATGATCAAAATAACAATTTCTTTTGATAAGTTCCTGCAGTTACAGTGGCCCAGAGAAAATATATTCAGTGAAGATCACTCACTGCTGAATACTTTCCTTACTTCTTCCCTCAAACCGGTGATGTCTTTTTTTCCCCCTTGTATAAACAGGGTACTTTTTAATGGGGTAATTTGTACTACAAACTCCTGAAAACGCGTTTTGATTTTATTTTGCTTTRTGTGATTCCTAAAGCCCTAGTTTTGAGACATACATAGATAAAAAGTGCTTTTGAGGATTTTATTTCTGTGTCTCCAGATTGCTCGCTAGAGAGCCAAAAGTCACTCCTCGCCTCTCAATCAAGGCCCCAGCAAAATTTAGCCCCTTGCAGAGTTAATCAGACTTGTCAGGTTACTCTAAAAGGCAGCAAGACCTGGGCCAACATTTTCCAAAATGCTGACACTACACGCTGCAGATTCTGCAGACCTTTATGTAGGATTTAAACACAAACTTATCCGTACAAGAGAGAAGTTTTACTCTATTTCCAAGCAAAGCAGAGTGGAATAAAGGGGCGATTTGTTGCTCTCAGAAGGTACCAAGGGAAAAGGTGTGAAATGAGGGATGTGGGRTGGGACAGATCCTCTGCTCTCCTCCAGGCTGGCTGGGCCGGTGGCACTTTGTCACCCCGTTGTCACTTCACACCTCTCATCCCACCAGTCTTCATTTGCCAGCCTCCCCCATCTGCTCCCTGCTGGCACRGAGCAGGATGGATGGCACAGGCTGTCCTGGGGTGACTTTATGCTGCTCATATCCCCTTTCTGTTTAGCCCAGAAATAAGTTTTGCACTTTTAAGATTGGTCCTGAGAGCAAAACTGGGGGGGGAAGAAGAATAATGCAATTTGTTTCCAGAAATCTTTTCCCCCAACCAGTAGAGGGGCTGCTTGATTTGCTGTCCAGAGGAAACCCCTTTAGAGGTTTTTCTCCCAAAACTGCCCTAAACCAGGACAGGGGCTCTCTGGCCGTGTTTTCTCCTGCCATTTATGTCAGACACCTAATTTGGGATCCTTGCCCAGTGCAAACAGCCACACAAAGCCACSCTGAGCTTCCAAAAGAGGAGGGTTAGGGGGAAACAATTCAGACCTGCAGGGCTGAAACATCAGGATTTCAAGCACGTGCCTGGATGGTGCTGTTGGATCACTGTTTCCATGGCTAAACRCTGGATTTTGGCTGCCTCCACTTGGAGCCATCCCAGGAGAAAAGGAGTTTGGTTTTTGGGAGAGCAGAGCAATGACCACCCCACTGATGGGAACATTGTGGGGTCCTGCAGCCCCAGGAGCAGTGTCCCAGCTGGAGGAGCCCCCAGCAGTCTGATCCTTGTGCTGGGCTCTGCTCCTGCCCAGCAGACAGAAATGAGGAGAATTCTGGTTCTCATGGCAGGCCCAGGGATCAAGGGTTAAATCAGCTGAGCTGAAGGAAATCAACCATTAATGGCCCCAAAGACCAGAAACTTACACCCTCTGCAGGTAACCCAAAACTAGAGACCCAAAATGGATATAAAGGGGCAGGAATAAGGGTTTTAATCTGAAAAAACACAAGTCCTGTCTCCCACCATCATGTGGACACCCCAATTCTGTCACTAAGCACCTCAAATTTTGACAAGTTTTAACTTCACTTCCTGTGGACATCCTCCATAGGAATAACCAAACCACATCAAAGAAAAATTCTCCTAGGGTAGCCTTAAAATGTGTTTTTTTTTCCTATTCCCTCAGGGATCCCTTTAGCTCTGTCAGGCCCCAACCATAATCCATGTYTGTGGCCTTTGGAAAAGTTATTCCCAAAACACTAACAGGCTCCTGGAAACACAAAATGCAGTATATGGACCTTGTTGGGAATGATGTAACTCTTCTAACTAATTTTTAATTAATTGTTTTAATTAATTGTGGGCATTGCCCACCTTAAGCCAGCACTAGTGAAGTTTCTTCATGGGTCCTTATTGTTATTTTGATGATTAAAGCACCAAAATCTTATTTTTGTTAAAACTAACACTGACAAGCTTTAGTGAGTTGAAGATTGGACATCTGAAATCTTAAATTTATGGTGCTTCAAAGACATTGGAATAACKAGAAGATACAGAGATGATGAAGGCCTGGAAATTTGGAGATTCCCCATCTGAGAAAAAGGTGATAAAACCACAAAAGAATGTGGAGCAAAGTAGCATGAAGAGTGAGAAATCAATAACCAGTAGAGGATAAAATACTAATTAATGAAGATAATTATGTAARTTAGAACCAGTGAACATTAATTTCTCTGTTTGTTAAAAATGCATAAATGAGTGAAAAAGTTTTGTATCACCATCCGTGTGGAGGGCAGAACTTTGTCAGCCACACACACCCCTCTTGGCCAAGAATAAAATAGTGCCCAACTCTCTAACACTAAAAAGATGGTTTAGGGGGTTTTATTCATCCCAATGATTGTGGTGGATTTGGGTAACAACCTCAGCCTGACATCCATCTCAGCTAAAATCTGATATCCACCATGAAAGGTGATGCTGGAGTTGGGACTAACTAGACGGAAGAGGAGAAGTAGCTGGACAAACCATAAAGCAAAYGGCTGTAAAAACCCATCCCAACTGACCCCAGTACTTCTCCAAGCCCAAAATGGGTCTMTCCCCCTTATTAGGCACCCATCTGTGTCCCCCAGCTCTAATTAAGCATCTGCTCTGCAAGKAGCTAACAAGTTCTCGTGCTGATAATCCTGACCAGCTTGGCAGCATTATTTATAACACAGCCAGGGTGAACCCTGCTCTGGCCCAGTCACTCCATTGTCAGAGTGAGATGTAGCTCCAGCATTATTTTAGCAGACATATAAAATATAATCCAATTACATGGCAGATCCGTGGAATTCCCAACGATTTCAGAGCACGCTGCTTTATTCAGGAGGGGGGAAAAGATTTAAAGAGACAGGTTGTCACTGGGCATCAAAGGATTTGGGATGATATTTAGGATAACAGTTTATAGACATGGAGCAAATCCTATTATAATGCCACATGGCCATCAGGCTGTCACAGTGGCTGGTACAGTGCATGTCTGGGCAGAGATGCCAGCCAGGAGTGTGGTCACCTCAGAGGTGTGTCCTGTGTCCAGTGGGAGCTGGGAGGTTTTGTGTGCAGCACTGGGACAGCCTCTGTGTCACCCTCAGCTCTGTGGTGTCCCGCCCTGCCAGCTGCACCAGGCCTATGGAGCAACCCTGAGCTACAAGGGGTGAATTTGGGTTTACCCTCAATCCCTCAAGGGGTGAATTTGGGTTTACCCTGCAATCCCTCAAGGGGTGAATGTCACAGACATACAGAATCCTTTTCACTAAAATCCTTTCTTTAGGATTTTTTCCTTCTGGGAAGCTGAGGCCCCAGAAACAAAAGGTAAACAATAATTATCTGCTGCTGTGGAATGCAACAGGGTGTTCTGTGATTGGTCTGGTGTGGATGTTTTGGTTCAGTGACCAGTCACGCAAGAGCTGGCTCTCGCAGTCTGTCAACGGCCAGGTCGTGCGTTATCATTCTTTACTTTTCTATTCTTAGGGTAGCTAGCTTCTGAAGAAACCCTGCTCCTTTATTTTTTTTTGTAGTATAGTTTATAGTATATGTATAATATCGTTAGAATAATAAATCAAGCCTTCTGATCATGGAGTTGAGGATCTCGTCTCTTCCTTCACCAACAAAACCCTTGTGACCCCGTCACAGGGTGAATTTGGGTTTTACCTGAAATCCCTGAAGGGGTGATTTGGGTTTACTCTGCCATCCCTCAGGGGTGAATTTGGGTTTACTCTGGCAATCCTAAAGGGTGAATTTTGGTTTTACTCTGCAATCCCTCAGGGGTGAATTTGGGTTTACCCTACAATCCCTCAAAGGGTGAATTTGGGGTTACTCTGCAACCCCTGAAGGGGTGAATTTTGGGTTTACCCTCAATCCCTCAGGGTGAATTTGGTTTTACTCTGCAAATCCCTCCAGGGGTGAATTTGGGTTTACCTGCAAATCCCTAAAGGGGTGATTTGGGTTTACTCTGCAATCCCTGAAGGGGTGAATTTGGGTTACCCTGCAATCCTTCAAAAGGTGAATTTGGGTTACCTGCAATCCCTGAAGGGGTGAATTGGGTTTACCTGCAATCCCTCAAGGGGTGAATTTGGGTTTACTGCAATCCTTCAAGGAGTTGAATTTGTTTTACTCTGCAATCCCTAAGGGTGAATTTCGGGTTTACCTGCAATCCCTCAAAGGGTGAATTTGGTTTTACCTGCAATCCCTCAAGGGGTGAATTTGGGTTTACCCTGCAACTCCTCAAAGGGTGTGAATTTGGGTTTACCTGCAACCCTCAAGGGGTAATTTGGGTTTACTGCATCCTCAAGGGGTGAAATTTGGGTTTACTCTCAAATCCCTCAAGGGGTGAATTGGGTTTACTCTGCAACCCTCAAGGAGTGAATTTGGGTTTACCCTGCAATCTTAAGGGGTGAATTTGGGTTTACCCTGCAATCCCTCAGGGGTGAATTTGGGTTTACTCTGGGGCAACCCTCAAGGGTGAATTTTGGGTTTACCCTGCAACCCCTCAGGACGGGTGTAGAAAGAATGGAGCCAGGGGATGAAAGTGGGCATTCACCAGAGCTCAGGTCTGTGAACACAGACAAGACCACAGCAACAACCCTGATGTCTCAGCTTTGGTCCAGAGCTCTCTTTCCAAAGGGCTGAGTCAAATTCTGTGTACAAGGAGCCTCTCCATGGCTTCACCCAGCTTCTGTTTGGGCCTGGCAGCCATGGGAGAAGTGGAGAGGAGAGCTGGGAACTCAGGGAAGCACTCAGAGCACAAGCACAGTTTGGYGCTTTTTAGCAATGACTCATGATCAACACCACTCCAAGGCCTGTGAAAGCACAAAAGTTGATTCCTCACCCAGATACCAGGGGAAGTGCCACAGGGATGAGCTCAGAAAACAGCCTGGATGGCTGGACATGTGTGTCAGCCCCAGGAGCTGCTGGAGACATGGCAAATTTCTGTGCAGCATCCATCAGAGCTGCTGTGGCTGAGCAGGGACCCTCAGCCCACCGTGCTGCACCTGAGGTGCTGGGGGGAACTGAACCATCTCCACCCCCTCAGCCTGCAGTCAAGCAACACCAAGTAAAGGCATTCCTGCCCCCCTTTGCTTTTTTCTCTTTGTTTGCTCTGTCCCCTCAGCTGCACTCACAGGTTTCAGGCTCTCCTGTTGACTCTGTCCCTCCTCAGCAGCTCCCACCTCTGCTCACTGTTATAGATGGATAATGAGATGATGTTCAAAGTTTCTCACATCACCATCCACCCCTCACACTTGTACTTTGGGTCCCTGGAGCTCAGCAGCACCAGGAACCCTGCCATGGTGTCACCCATGTCCCCAGCAAGGTGATGCACACCGAGATGCCCCCCACTGTGGTGGACAAGGATTAAAGGAATAATAAAAATCAAACTGCTGAACAGGAGATACTTTCCTTTGTGTGCAGTCCCTAGGGAGCTGGGACGATGAGCAGCAGGAATACAAAAAGTCCTGGYTAGTTTATAAAACAGAAGAGATTCATTAGTGCCTGAAATACCCAGCACAAACAGACCCCCAGCCTTGCTGCTGCCAGCTTGCAAGGAGAGTGAGGGTGTCTGTGACTTACAGGAGTGACAAGAGATTTTTTTTTTCTTCCCTTTTTTTAAATACATGTTAACCCAGCTGGTGCAGCGACAGGAACACCCACAGCATCCTTCCCTGGGGAAGTCCTGGCAGCATTTCCCCCCTCCTAACTCAGTCTCCCATGAAGAGATCCACAAAAGCAGACAGAGCCCRATGCCCAGGTGACACAAACCCCAAACTCCAGAGGATTTTGGGGCCCTGCAGGTCCGTGCTGGGGTGGAGGAGGTGCAGTGATGTGGCAGCTCCAGCAGCAGTGACAGGGACGTCCCTGCAGCTGCCAGATGGGTGCAATAAAAGGCTCATTAATGGGGATCGTTGGACCTCAATTTCAGAATGCTGGATGAAACCTCCTCAGTAAGTATCATTATTATGGCACTCTCAATCAAGTCAAGCAGCTTTATGACAAAATCAAAAGTTGTGATCCAAGCAGCAGAGGGATGGGGGAAGCAGCCTATTTATTTTGCTCTGGGTTCACAGCAAGGACCCAGCAGCTGCCAGGACACAAGAATGATGGTCACATCCCCCAGGCAGCTGGGGACAGCTTTAAATGTCATCACAGCCCTCTGCCCTCTCAACCCCAGACCTCTCTGGGTCCACAGTGGGATTATGCAGATGRCACTGTGCTGGTCTGTGGCTCAAAAAAAAGAGGGAAAAACCTCATGGAATCATTAAGGTTGGAATGGATCTCTAAAATCATSACTCCCAGCTGTTAACCCAGCACTCACYAGTCTGCCACCACYTCTCTAAGCACCACATCAACACATCTTTTAAATCCCTCCAGGGATGGGGACTCCAGCGCTTGCCTGGGCAGCCAGTGCCAGGGCCAGGCCACCCTTTCTGTGAAGAAATCTTTTGCACTAACCAATCTAAACCTCTCCTTGTAATTTCCTCTTGCCCTGTCCCTTTCCCTCAGAYATAGATCAACCTCCACTTGTCTACAGCCTCCTGTCAGGGGTTGTCAAAGTGAGAAAATCACCCCTGAGCCTCTTTTTTTTCAGGCTGAGCTCCCTCAGAGGCCAAATCCAGTCAGACCCATCCAGGGACGTGCTGGGATCTTCCTACAGGGCATTTCATGCTGCATCTACTCCCTAAAACTTCTTCCAGACACCTTTTCCCTTCAAAACCKTTTTCACTGATTTGCACTGCCCTGCCTCCATAACCTTCTACCACTTTTTTTGTTCCACACGTGGAACTGAACATCACAGAGTTGAGATGCCACCAGAGAGAGATGGTGCATGCAGCAGGAYCTCCCAGTCCTCATCCCAGTCCCAGTCACTCATTCCTTGGCCAAAGGTCTGATCTTTCTGCTTCTCCTTGGTGTGTAAGGCACCTCCAAAAGAAGGAGGAGGAGGATGGGTGATCCAGGTTGGTGGAGTGGGGTAACTCAGCCAGGCTGGTGCCCTGCTGGGATGGCAAAATCCACCATCCATCACAGCTGTGGGCAACCAACACCACATGGCACAGGAGCACCCCTGGATTTTGGGAATAACTTGTGTGGTATTTTCAGGGTCCTCTGTTGTGGGGAGGACAGATGAATCTGACTCCCTGTTCTTAGAAGGCTAATTTATTATTATATTATAGAATGCTATACTGAAACTATACTAAAGAATAGAGAAAGGACACTTATAGAAGGCTTAACAAGATACTAAATGAAAAACCCATGACTTGCCAGAGCCTCTACACAGCTGGCTGTGATTGGTCATTAAGTCAAAACAATTCTCATGAAACCAACCAAACAATGACCAGTTAGTAAACAATGTCCAAACCACATTCCAAAGCAGCAAAACACAGGAGAAGCAATCAGATAATTACTGTTTTTATTTATCTCTGAGGCTTCTCAGCTTCCCAGGAGAAAAAATCCTGGTGAAGGGATTTTTCAGAGAATATGACGGTGACAGACTTGTGGAGGCCGGTGAGCCTTCCCGGGAAAGGGCAGTGGGAACTCCCTGGAGAGATGCACTGCAGGGTCCAGGCTCTCCTCATGGGATGATGAAAAAGGCTTCCCCATGGTGCTCTGCAGCACTATGTTAATTTGTCCCAGTTCTGCCCTCCCTACCCCTTTTACCCCTATATGTTCATGTTCTAGAGAGTTCTCCCTTCCCTGTTTTCCCATTGGTCGGTGTAACCCCGCCCATCATGCTGGCACTCCCTATTGGTTCCTGTCTGTGCCCCGCCCCTCAGCCCTCAGACCATTGGARCCCTGATGCTCTGCTCRGCCCCCTCTTCCCTCGATTTGTYCACCCTGGATSCTCRTTTGTTTTTGGTCCCTGGACCTCCCTCAGCGTGAAATAGAAAAATAAAACATGTTGGAACTCTATGCCTGGACCCTGTGCCTCCTCTGCTGAGCTGCTCTGCATGTGTCTGTGTGTGTGTGTCCGTCCTACTGTGTTTGTCTGTCTGTCTGTGTGTGTGAGTGTTTGTGTGTGTGTCCCGGTGTGTCTGTCTGTTTGTCTGTGTGTGTGTGTGTGCATGCATGTGTATGTGTGTGCCCTGGTGTGTCTCTCTGTGTGCGTGTGTGTCCTGGACCCTCCTGTGCCTCCTCTGCTGAGCTGCTCTGTGTGTGTGTGTGTGTCCTGGTGAGTTTGTCTGTCTCTGTCTGTCTTTCTGTGTGTGTCTGTCTCTGTCTGTTTGTCCTGGTGCTCTCGTGGCTCCTGCCCCTTGGCACAAGACCCTCTCAGGGAAGGTTGRGACCACCACAGACCCCGACCCTCCCTCCGTGGTGCCTCTCCAGCCGTGGGTGTCTCAGCTCCCCYTCTGCTGTCACCTCCACCTGAGGCAGGAGCTGAGCTGTGGGGCTGCCAGGGAGGGAAGGAGATCAGAAGATCACTCTCTGAAGAATTAGGATCCTAATCTGCCTTAAGCTGCTCAGCACTGCCACGGGCCCTCCCGAGGCAGCAGCTCCTCTGATCCCCTCCACAAGGACAAGCAGATGAGGCAGAGCCTGGCATGGGGTTCACAGCCACAAAACAGAGCCTGGCAGAGTAAAGATCAACCTCAATTAGACTTTACCTTTCATTATGTAGTTTGCTGTTGCCTGGGCTCATTAGAAGCCTGCTGCAGGTAGGAGGAAGCATCAGAGGGATTATCCACAGCAGCTGTGTGAGGAGATRTGAGCTCTCTCAGCAGCAGCAGGAGCAAGAGCCAAAGTCTCTTCCTGCTCCTTGGGTGATCCTGCTACCCCTGCAGCATCCTCTGGGAGCAGGAGCAGCCACAGCCTCTCCCTAAATGTGCTTCTCTTCTCTTTAATGGCGTTTGTGGCACCCAGGAGATCCCACAGCCCTGAGCAAGGCTGAGCCCTGAGCTTTTGAAAATCCCAAGGCACAGGCACATGAAGGAAAAGAGATTCTGACCTGGAGCCTCTGGCTGAGCACCCTGAGGCTGCCAAAGGCATTCTGTGAGGAGTGAGGGTGGTGTTTCCACACTGACCCCAGGGAAACAGGGAAGCCTTGCAGGGATCACTGGTGCCACAGGAGGCCACCCCGGACATCCTTGCCTGGTGGACACTGACACTGTGGGGGTTTTGTGCTTCCTCCAGGGCACTTCAATCCCAGCCAGATTCCAGCAGACACCACCTGCCCGATCCCTCAGCTGTCACTGCAGAAATTTGGCACTGGGCAGGAAAGGAACATCTATAACCTGGGCCAGAGGGGATGACAAGGGACAGCTCTGAGTGCCTGCTGTGTGCTCCTCTCACAGGGAGTGACCAATTTGGAGGCTCAGCGCTGTAAAACTCCCGTGATCTTTTCCTTCATTGCTTCTTCCACCTGGGAGCTATCTCCTGCTGTTGGAAAACAACGTACCAGTCTAAACTTRAGTCAAGGGGTTTTGTTTGCCTTWGCRCCAGGWAAAAGAATTTTAAGTTTCTTTCCAGGGCATTGTTCCACCAGGTGGGYTGTGATGAACTCAGCACACCAACAGCCTGGGAATGCCCAAAAGATAAAGGGACATRAGRGCCATCMACAACATCTGCCCCAGGCTCTGTCTCTGGCAGGGTTGAAGACATCTCCTCAGAAAAGACTGAAAAGAAAATCAAGGAATGAAGATCTAATTAACATCAGAAGCAGATCCAATAGGAGATCAAATACTAAGAACTACTTGGGACCAATGAACACTGACCCAATTCATTTCTATGAGTTTTGACTGTATAAAAGATCTAAAAAATCTAATTAAAGCCACGTGCCATGGAATGATTCTCTGTACACCTGGGCTATGTGAGGATGAGATGATTTCTGTGGTACAGAACAATATAATTATTATTATCTGGCCAGAACAATATCCTGGCCAGATAATAAAGCAGTGCCTTGACTGTCTAACTTTAAAAATGTTGTTGGAGGGTTTTTGGTTTTTGGTGCCACTGCCACTGCAGCCTGGCTGCTCAGGGGGACCTTTCCAGCCCAGTGCAGCTGTTCCTCCTGCAGCACTGTTCAGCTGGAGTTCAGCTCCCTGCCACAGAGCAGTTTGACTCTTCCCAACCTCTCAGCCTTGGGCTGCTGCTGCTGCTGCAGGGTGCCAGTGGGAAAGGCACGTTCCCAAAATACACTGAAATCAAAACCACACAGTCCCTGCTGTGCAGCGAAGGGGAGGAAGGGAGTCAGTGAACAAATATTTGCCTGGCTACCCTGCTTTCTAGCACAGAGAGTCTGAAGAAGCAAAAGCCCAGCTTTCCAGTAAAACTCAYCCCACTGGTGCTGCCCACACTCCAGAACTGTGGTAGCTTGGTAACTTCCCAGTGTTTGGTCTCATTTTCTYTTGAAGAAGCCAACAGAACAAGGGGAAGGAGGTGGTTTCAGAGCCAAACTGCTGASTAATAAATCAGCCAACTCCTCCTTTGCTGCTCCAGGACACTGAAAGTTGTGCCAAGTGCTTTTTCTCTCAGCACTGTTGGTTTTACACCCACTCCAGAAGTCCCAGGACTGTCTGGGGTCACATCTGGAGCACAGGGCAGAGGGCTTCACTTGCAGAGCAGCCAAGGTGGGCCCCAGGGTGGTGGAAACCTGCTGAACACACATTGTCCCTGGTCAGGAAAGCAATTCCTCCAGCAGGACTGATCTCCTTGTGTCCTGTCTCACTGTTTGGCATTTTATCCAAGGCAGTTTGTGGGTTCAGCCCCTTAGCAGGCACTAAAGGYTCCATGTAGCCATGATATTTTCTGAAAAATCCTTTCCTTAGGATTTTTCCTCCTGAGAAGCTGAGAGGCCTCAGGAACAAAATGTAAACATTTATTATCTGCTGCTGTGGAATGCAACAGGTGCATCTGTGATTGGTCTCATGTGGTTGTTTCTAATTAATGGCCAATCACAGTCAGCTGGCTCAGACTCTCTGTCAGAGCTAGTCTTCTGATGAAACCTTTTCTTCTATTCTTTTAGTATAGGTTTAATATAATATATATCACAAAATAATAAATCAGCCTTCTGAAACATGGAGTCAGATCCTCGTATCTTCCCTCATCCTAAGACCCCTGTGAACACAGTCACAGATCCAGAAGGGAGACAGATGTGGACAGATGTGGATATCCTGACCATGGGGAAGCTTGTGAGACCATTCATCAATCACTGCACTTAGAGAAACCTTGGTGGTTTCCAACTCTGGTGCCCAAAATTTCCTAATGTGGCTGTATTTTCTGCTTGGGTTTGAGGTCTTTTTCCCTGGGTGGGTGCTCTGGTGTTTCACACTGCCTGAATCCACTCTGCAGCCCTGCTCAGTGGGGTTTTTCACTGCTCAGGTCTCTTTTTCCTTTACCTGCTCTGCAGCCTTTATGAAATGTGTAGCTARAATCACTGAGATCTGACTCTTTCCATCACATCCCAGTGGAGCAAAGCCCTGAGCTGAGCAGGGAATAGGGAAGGCTTGACAGCCACTCTGAGCTGAGCACAAGGAGTGCAATCACCTAAGCCATGCTTCTTTAGGCCCCAGACTAAAAATAACACAGAAAAGCTGTAGAAATAGGATCTCTGGTATTTTTTAGGGTGAAACAAGTGTGAAGTCCTGATGTGAATCCTTGCTCTTGCTTTCCTGACGTGCTGACATACCCCACCAGCTCTCAGCTCTCCCAGCCATGACCACTCTGCTTTGCCAGCTGCTGGCACCAGCCGAGGAAATTCCAATGTCTGTGGCAAACTCCAGCTCAAGGAACAGCTTGTTTTCCACTGCTCAGAGCCTGCAGCTTTAAATGTGGCCCCAAGTTTGGAAACAGAGCCCTTGTTTCTCATGGAAAGCCTCGTCCATCTTCACAAATTCCACTGCATCCAGGCTGTGTCACAGCGTGGTGCTTCCTCCAACCTGCCCYGGTGCAAAATAAAAATGAGAAAAGGAGCATTGTGAGAGGAAGACAGCATCACTGGGCTTTTCCTGTGCTTTTTCATGTCCTAGGCAGGGAGATGGAAATATTCCCAAGATTTTGACCTGCCCCAACCCTTAGAAACATGAGGCTGGTTACAAAAGCAGAGACTCAGTCTGCCCAGATGAATCCTCCACTGCAAGYGAGAAGAGCAAAATCCCAGCTCCCTGCCCAGACTGGCACTCTGGGACAGCTCTGGGAATCTGCTGACAGCCACCAGCCCCACCTGGGCTGCAGGAGAGGGAAGGAGWCCTGCTGGAGMCATTCTGTGCATCATGCCCTGATAAACAAGGGYGAAATGATAAATAGGGAAAGACTTGCAGAGTTTCTCTCCTGTACCAAAGCKCTCACTGCCTCTGCTCTGCTGTCACAGCCCAGGCAGCTGGGAGAGGAAAAGAAGCAGCAGGAGTGGGAATGACACAGCCTGAGCACGGTGCTGTGCCCTGGGCACCCCCTGGCACRCCCTGGCACTCAGYAGGTGGCAGAAGGGCTCTGCAGCCCCAGCCACCCCTGCAGGACAGCCCGGGGCTTCTGGCAGCTGCAGCAGCCACAGCTGCATCCACCCAGCACAGACATGCTAATTGGGTATAAGAGAAGGGAGGGGGGAGACAAGTGAAGAAAGGAAGGGGGGCGGGGAAAAAAATCCTGAAGCCCCAAATCAATGGGAAAACACTAAAATCCAACGCAGGCAGGATGAAACCAGCCCAGTACAACGTTGTCCGGTTAAACTCACAGCCCTGTATTATTCCCAGCTCGCATTAAGTAGCTCTGTAGTGTTAGTGCTGTGCTTGAAAGATAACTTCACCCTTGACCCCTTAAGCTCCCAGACACTCCTAAAAGTACCAGCGTGTTATTACCAACAGAAGAGCAGTGTTAATGCTGAAATGCTCTATCCCCTTCTCCTCCCTCCTTGTCACCGCTGGATTTTAAAGCACAACGTTATTAAAAAAGAGAATATGTGCTGGGGATGCTCCATCCCCTTGCAGCAGCAATCCCTGCGTGTGCAGAGACCGCCCTGGGTTTGCACAGTGAGGGCTGAGGGGAGGCTTTTTCCAGCCTCCTCTGGGCAATTCTTGTCCAAGGTTTCTGCTGTTCCCTCCCCAGGGCAGCACAGGATGCTGGCCTGTCCCTCAGAGAGTGAGGGATAGAAGGTGAGGTCACCTTCACACTCTTGAAAACATCCAAAAAATGCCCAAAATCCAAAGTGCTCTAAAGCTGCTGAGGCACAGCTGGGGTGAGGTGCTGGTGCTGACCCTGCATAGACTGGGCCTGCATGGGCTCCATCCCGGCATTTCCCAAACGAGAAATCTCATTTTTCAAATCTTCCAAATGAAAAATAAAGAGAAACCTCTCCTCTCCCTTTCCATCCTCTCTCCTTCATCATCATCAGCTGCCTCAGTTCTTCCTCCCAGGCTCTGCTGTTTTATGTTTGTGTTGCCTTCCTCAGACTGTAAAGTCTTTGGGGGCAGGAGCAGGCTGTAATCTGTGTTTGTCAAGTGCCATGTAAACGGCTGGCTAAATGTGTTTGTTTTCAGCCGCTTATTTGTTTTTTGAAGGGGTAGTTACAGGAGAGTACACAGCGGAATAAGTAATTGGTGCAGAGCTGGGAGAGGATGGCAGCAGTGCTGAGTCCCTGTGGAGAGAGGCAGATGGCACCAGGGTGGTTTCCCTTCTCCTTCCTTTCCCGGACTCTCCCCCCTGAGTTTTGGAACCCAGGGCATTCCTCTGGCTGCCCTGGAGGACTCAAGACCCTGGCAGGGGGCTCAGAGACCTTGGCACGGGGTCAAAAACACCTGTGCCTTTGATTTTAACCCATGGAAACAATGACCAACTTCGTGTGAAGAGTTACAAGCCACAAGGGTTTGAATAGAATTGTGAAAAACGCCAATCACTTGTTTTTAAAATTTTAAAAGTTTAATAGTAATAAAATGGTTATAAAAATAGTAATACAATTAGAGTAATAATAATTTGGACAATTTGGATTAGGACAATATGAGACAATAAAGAAAGAGTTATGGATGTCCGTGTACCTTTTTCTGGGCAAAATAAGCCCGAAAAAGGACCCACGTTAACAGAGGATTAACTTTTAAAAACAACAGCCTGTGGCATATTCATACACTTCATACATGATGCATAAATTCTATTAAATACAGGATTCTGTCTGGTCAMRMTCAACTTCTTCCTCTGAATCCTAACAGCGCCTTCGAGGCGGGAAGAAGTTTGTTTCTTCTGATAAGAGGGCAATAAATTCTTTTTCTCTGAAAGATTTAGGTGTCTTGTGGCTGSTATTTRGCTSCAAYTCCTTTCTTTAAAAAAAAAA
>NDFG01000151.1:2156160-2189799 GCA_002167245.1 Sporophila hypoxantha
TTRRWWTTTWAWWWTTTTTTAATAACTCAAAYCTATATTTAACACACTARTTAAGAGAATTAATACAGCATRKCTMTCTAACYCAACACATATAATATTCATTTTAATATRTGTGAAAAGCCAATCATAAAATARGCATTTTTCACAGAATGATAGTGYATTTACCARAGGGTGAAAAAGRAGAATTTTGGYGTTTTTAGAATGGGGGTTCAAGAGGCAAGATGGAGGAATCTGGGTGTGTCCTGTCCTTCTTCTCCTTCTTGTCCTCCATCTTCTGCTGTGATGGTGGCACTTCTGGATTGGTTTAGAYTAGAGACAGACTGTCTAACATAGGTGATYGGTATTGGAAAATTATTSTAAATAAAGTACAMGTAGTTTTTAGTATAAAAGCCAACACCACCRCAAGGGCAGGGACTGTGCCACAACCCGACCTGCTGGACAGATCTCAGCAGGTCWGAGAAAGAATMMAARAGATAAGCAAAAAATAAACAACCTTGAGAARGAGAGCCAAGGAACCCCATCWTCTTCTTCATCAGGGGAGGGCTGGGGACAGCTCCAAAGACACCAAAGATGTGTCCAAGGGCCTTGGCCATGAGCTGAGAATGCCAGGGCAGGTCAGCAAGGTGTGCCCTGTGCCAGCCTCTCCCTCGGGATTRATTCTTGCAGGCTCCTCTCTCTCTGCACAGCTCTGAACCCATGTGGATTTCCATGTCCAGGGAACGTATTTGGTTTAACATGAGAGCAGGCTCCCGGTYCTYAAGTGATTTCAGCATTTATTATAATAAAAASAAAGGCCCAAAMRCAGGGGGCCCGGGCRYAGCAGYWGTGTTCCCTCYAGGATGGAGCAGCGCCGGRGCTGGGGCTGCTCAGCAGCGATGGCCRCGATGCTCCAGGGGAAGGGCACAGCTTCCRTGGGTCAGATSCCCCRTTTTATCCTGTTTTTTGTCCCTRTGGYTTGGTTTCTGTTTGGATCCTCCYTTTGCATGAAGGTTMAAAGTGCTTGATTGGCCCATTACAGTTCTGTCCAGGCTYGCTGGTTTMSRTMGGGGGGTGCMGCACTTTACTGAGGTGTAATTTCTTYTAACTACCCTTTTAACGCCCTTCACAATATAACAACCAAACTAACAGTACATGTTAAAAACGYGAACAGGCTCCCGGTACWAAAGTGATTTCAGCATTTATTATKATAAAAAGAAAGGCCCAAAGCCAGGGGGCCCGGGCCGAGCAGGAGCGTTCCCTCAAGGATGGAGCAGCGCRGGCACTGGAGCAGCGATGGCCCCAATGTCCCAGGGGAAGGGCACAGCTTCRCTGGGTCAGATCCCCCTTTTTATRCTGTTCTTTGTCCCTCTGGATRMGTTTCTGTTTGGATCCTRRATTTGCATGAAGGTTTYAGGCACTCGATTGGCCCATTACAGTTCTGTCCAGGGGGGTGCTGCACTTTACTGAGGTGTAATTTCTTATAACTACTCTTTTAACCTCTTTTACAATATAACAACCAAACTAACAGTACATGTTAAAAACGAGAGCAGGCTCCTGGTGCTATAGTGATTTCAGCATTTGTTATAATAATAAAAAAGGCCCAAAGCAAGGGGGGCCTGGGCCGAGCAGGAGCATTCCCTGGCGCTGGGGCTGCTCAGCAGCGATGGCCCCGATGGTCCAGGTGGAGCAGCAATACCTTCCCTGGGTCAGATCTCCTTTTTTATCCTGTTCTTTGTCCCTTTGGATTGGTTTCTGTTTGTATGCTCCATTTGCATGAAGGTTGAAGGCCTTGATTGGCCCGTTACAGTTCTGTCCAGGCTGGCTCGTGGTGCACTTTACTGAGGTGTGTTATGGTACCTTGAGAATCTTATTTCTTATAACTACCCTTCAAACCCTTTTACAATATAACAACCAAACTAACAGTACATGCTTAACAATTATCAACTATTTTACAACAGTTTCTAACCTATTTTTAACATAATTTAGAGGAATAGRGMATTTGTCTTTACAAACCAGCTGTGGGTCTGCTGGTAAATAAKACCAGCACTGGGAGATAAAAGAAACAATYGGAAGGATTGCACTGATTGATGAATGGAAAAAMATACTTTGTTTTACAAATAAACTTTAGGTTTGCTGATAAATGAAATTGGATATTGASAGATGAAATAAACAATGAGGGGGGYAAACCCTAAATTSTGTAAGAATTAAAAATTAAAAGGGAGGGTTATCTCCCTTTCCCWAASAGGGAAYTCTTTGGTATCAGGCATTTTGGGAAGTCTGTACCTCTCAAGTATCTCTGCCAATGGGGAAAGAGAGAAGGGAAATGCAGCCGGGAAARTGGGATAAAAAGGAGGRTGCGTCCTCCAAAAATTTGAGAGACCCCAGGGGAATGCCCCATGGCCTCTCCCTTTATTCAAATAAAGCCAAAAAAATGACTTCTCTGTCTCCTTTTTGGACATCAACCMCTGGTGTTTGTGGATTAAATTTTCCTGACATATTTTACTGTGTTCTCCTTGACAGCCATACCCTGTGTCCTTCCCGCTGCCTCCAGCCCCTCCTGCCTGCCTTGTACAACTAATGAAACTGTAATCGCTTCCACCGCAGCATCTGCGGGGCTTTGAGGGTGGAACTGAGAGCAGGCCATCAGGAAACAGCCTGATTAAAAAGTACTTTGGGGAGGGGGCACTTTGCCTGAGGGTGACAACGTCTCTTACACTTGAAATGAAATATATCCTTGTTGAAGAGTGGGAAAGAAAAGAGAAAAACTTTGGCCCCTGCGGAGGTTCAGAAGCCCTTAGGCTGTTGGCCACTGGATTCATGTACACTGTGCTTTYGTGRTTTAAAAAGTGCCTAAAAAAGCAAGACACTGCTACCCCGTGGACTGTAAAATATCCTATCACCAGCCAGCCATACAGAGCGAGGATGTCATGGCATGGGGTTAGCAGCAGTATCATAGGCAAGGTAAAGATGCTTCATTGCATATATTAAAGGCAGCCCGAGCCCTAAATGCGCCCTAAAGAAGATGGATCTCCTCGGGAAGCTGGGATCTATTCATCACAATCTGATTCCTAAGTGTCAATTAATCTTACAGCCTGTGTGTTGTTCCCCAGCCCTGACACATCTCTCACTGTCTCTGACTTCCAAGAGTAATGGGAGACAGTGTTTGAGTATATAAAAGATAATTAATAGAAAACATCCTCCCTTTAAAAAACAACCACCAAACCAACCTTTTAGTATAATTCGTCTTTCCACCAGCACCCATTTCCACAGATCGAACTGGCAGCTTCTGTCATTTGGGGAATGTTAATTGCTCTGCAAGAAACTAAGTGTTTTAAAAGGGTGAGAAGGACCCTGCTAAAGTATGCCGCTAACACAAAAGAAATGGTGATTTTTTTTTTTAACGCTTTGTTCCCCTCTCAGCCCATCCATGGCTCTTGCCCTGACATTACAGAAAGCCCCGGWTAGGATGTAATGCAATGAGATAAAGTTATTTACTTCTAACATAACTCGGAGGGAAATAAAGCATGTGGATGGAGCCTGTTGCTCGCAGGGAGCCATCCCGGGATACAGATATATACAGAAATAAAGCATGTGGATGGAGCCTGTTGCTCGCAGGGAGCCATCCCGGGATACAGATATATACAGGTGTATACAGATATAGACAGATATATAGACAGATATAGACATAGACAGATATATACAGGTATATACAGATATATACAAATCTAGAAAGATATAGACAGATGCAATATCATACAGTATATACAGGTATATACAGATTATACAGATATAACTATAAGATTAATAGGTAAATACAGATATATACAATATATGACAGGTATAGACCAGAGTATTACAGATCAGGTATACGATTATACATACATGATAATAACATGAAAATGACATATATACAGATATGAAAGATATAAGAATACACGTACTATAATACAGTTTACGTATTATACAGATACTAAAATATTCAGATATGACAATGGCCTTTCCCAGCAGGCCAGAGATGGAAGCTGGGTTTGCTTCATGCCATTGATGGGGAAATGCAGGAAGGGGCCCCCCAGGGGCAAGGTTCCGAGCATGGCAGGAAAAAGGCCTGTGGGCATGGGAACGAAAAATATTCATTTCCCTGTGTTAGAAGAGCAAAGAGGCTCCAGGGAAAGGGGTTTTAGTGGAAAGTATTTCCCCTGTGGGAACAGTAAGATTGGGGTGGGAGCTGAGGTAACTGGGAGTCCTGCACGGGTTTTTTCAAAGGCACCCAAACTTGGAGTTGGACAGGATTCCTCTTGCTCCAGGAAAAACTGCTGGGAAAGCCAGAGAGGGGGGACCTGGATGGGTCAGAGCTCTGCTGGGTGTGGATGTGGCTCTGCAGGAAGGGATTTCCTGGGAAAAAGGGTGGAGGAGCTGCCTTGCCACTCAAGCACTACCCATGAGCATAAATATCTCTGCTCTGCCCTCATGGGAATTGCAAAATATCCAAGTCTGGCAGCATCAGCCCAGGATGGATTCTGTCCCTTTCTCCCCAGACAGATCTGGAATATTGTGGCTGCCTCAGCTGGGCCAGGAGCATCGTCCTGGTGCTGCAGGGATGGAGCTCCAGCTCTCAGCTGTGTCCTGACATCTGGAAGTCGTCAAATCCCAAATCTGGTCAAAATCTCGGCAGAGAGCCCTGGCAGCTGCGGGGTGGCCACGGAGGATGGGGTGAGCAGAGAAGAGCAGCTTTTTTAGTCCCTTTTATAATGGGCTGTAATTCCTGCCTGGAGGGGTCACGTAGAGTTCCTTTGGGTTTGTCCTTCCCCCTTTGTCTCCAGGCACCACAAAACCTTAGCATAGATTCAAGGCTTAAAAACACCTGAAACWAACCCAAGAGGCTCTTGGAAAGACACTTTCATGGGAAAGTCCATGGAGTCTTCTGGGATCCTTTGACCTCTCCTGGCTCTGGCTTGTCACAGACATCTTTTATGAAAAATCCTTTCCTTAGGATTTTTCCTCCTGAGAAGCTGAGAGGCCTCAGGAACAAAATGTAAACAATGGTTATCTGCTGCTGTGGAATTCAACAGGTGCATCTGTGATTGGTCTCATGTGGTTGTTTCTAATTAATGGCCAATCACAGTCCAGCTGGCTCGAGCCACAGGCCTTTGTTATCATTCCTTCTTTTTCTATTCTTAGCTAGCCTTCTGATGAAATCCTTTCTTCTATTCTTTTAGTATAGTTTTAYTATAATATATATCATAAAATAATAAATCAGCCTTCTGAAACATGGAGTCAGATCCTCGTCTCTTCCCTCATCCTCAGACCGCTGTGAACACTGTCACACTGGCTGGTTTTGCTGAGTGTTCCTGGGGTGCTGATTCCCAAATTTCCKCTGGGGGTTATGGGAATGACACACATGATCAGGGGGAGATCAGAGCTCTGCACCCTCTGAGCCTGKCAGGACACCCTCACAGTCCAGCATTCAAACAAAATTTGAGATATTTTAAAATCAAAATTCTGTTTAAAATCAACATTTTTCTCTTGCTTAAACACTCATTTGCTGAGAGTAAGGATTTTAATATCAACAATTTTGACTCTAAAATATTCTGTTTGCTTCACCTTGGTTTTTAAGACCCAGTTCTCAAGTTCCTTTCTACAATTTTTGGGTATGAACTGATAAACAAACAAGGCTCTCCACTTTTAGTTCCTGTGAATAGACAGCACAAAGGAGAGCAAATGAAGTACCCCATTACTGGGGCAGTGAGGAAAGGTGGCATTTTCCTACCCTGAAAACAGGAAAAAATGTGTTCAGGGACAATCCTGCAGAGTGAACCACTCCAGCATCACCCTGGCACGAGCAGCAGATCAAACTCCCTGCTCTCCAAGGATGGGAGATACAGTTGTAAGTCTGGAAGTGGAGGCAGGAGCTGTCAGACCCAGTCAGGTTTCATCAGCCTGAATAAACAGGCTGTGAATCTCCTAATTACAGGTTCCCCCTTAGGATTTTGGCACATCTACTCCTAACCCAACCCTGGAAAGTGCAGGAGGTATAGAAATGAAACCTAATAAAGCCTAAATATTATCTCCCATATTCTGAGGCTCAGCAAAGGTTTGATTTACATTTCTAGCAAAAGGTTCTTGCATCTGGAGCAATGGCTTGTATATTGTATTTGTCTAAGACTATAGGTGCTTTATGGCATTTACTGGATCTTGTAAATATTCTGTAAAGCACTATCGACAGAACAATTATGGGAGAGGAATAACAGTTCTGAATCAACTCCTCTTGGAAGAAAAAAAATGGATTTTGCCCTTTGCTGCTGCAAATGATCTGCAACTCASTAATGCTTAACAGCACATATGAGAAGAATTGAACGAAGAATGAAGAATTCAATGTCAAATTGAACCCCCCTGGCTGGTTTTTCCAAAACTTGGCTTCCCTGGGAAAGAGAACAAGGTCTGGGAGACWCCAGGTTATGGCAGAACGTTTGGGGAATGGGCTGTCCTGCAGATGAGAGCAGCAAACCTGACCCTGCTTGTTCACAACCAAATCTGCACTCTGCCACCTCAGATAAGACCTCAGGCTACACCCCTGGGAATGATCTCACTCTTCACCTTCACTTGTGGCCTCTCCCTGTTACTTTTCCAGCACAAGCAGCAGGGACAGAGCTTTGGGGCAGTGAAGAGCTCGGTGTGAGTCGGTGCCATGTCACCGTCARATTTTCTGAAAAATCRCCTTGCCCAGGATTRTCTCCTGGGAAGCRGAGYAGCCTCAGAGAAAAAGGAAAACAATATTATCTCATTTGCTTCTCCTGTGCTTTGCTGCTTTGGAATGTGGTTGGAGATTGTTTATCCAACATGTGAATTGTTTTAACTTAATGACCAATCACAGTCAGGGTATGTCAGACTCTAGAGAGAGAGTCATGAGTTTTCATTATCATTCTTTGTAGCCTTCTGTCTGTATCCTTTCTGTATTCTTTAGTATAGTATTCTTTAATATAATATAATACAATACCATAAAATAATAAATTAGCCTTCTAAGAAGATGGGATCAGATTCATCATTTCCTTCCTGCCACAGGGGCCCCTGAAAGTACCACAGTGCCACATGGAAAATACAGCTCCTGGGAGAACCTCTTTCCTCCTGGAAGGAACATCCCCCTTTCAGTGTGTCCAGAGCTCTGGGCAGCCTGGGAGCCCAGGGAAGAGGCAGCAGCATCCCCGTGTGCTGTGCCACGGGTTGGGTGGTGCTGGAGGGATGGTGATGATGCTCACATCCTATTTTTAGCACAGCCTGCAGCAGCTTGGTGAGCTGGGAACAATGCRACGGGCAGGGACAGCAAAGTACCACATCAACACCGAGATAAACAGCAGCTGTCAAGAAAAAACACCTTCCTGCCTGTGGGGAGCCTCCCCAAACCTCTGTAGGGAACACTGTCACTGTTGAATTGGGGATGACACAGACTCTAGGTCAGAAGGTTAAAAGCCCCACGTTTTTTGAAACCCCTTCTTTTATACCCTGGTCCCTTCCAGGTGGATCTGATTGGTCCTTTAATCAACACATTTCACATGATTGGCTAATTAAGAAGACACCTTTTGGGGTAAACATCTTCTGAGAACAACAGCTTGTCACAAACACCACCTGCAGATTATTTACCYTGTGTTTARCATTCTTTCTCTCTGCCCCCCWAAAATTAACGAGACCAATTCATGGGAAGCTTTTCTGGCTTTCTCTCTCTCTCACCAGACTGTCGTTTCCACAGAGCACAAAGGGTGTGAGAGCTCACAGAGGTTTAGGTGCTCACAGAGGTTTAGGTGCTCACAAAGCATCTCCCATTGCTGCTGCCTCCGTCCCTGTGGGCTGACAGACCAGCCTGGTGCCAGAGGAGTGCAGGGCACAGAGACAAACCCTGCAGCTCTGGTGCCCCCCCAGAAGGAGGGATGGGCACTGTGGTGTGTCCCAGGCAGCTCAGGGCTCCCTGGAGCAGCTCTGCTGTTTGTCCCTGCAGGCAGAGATCCAGCACTTGGGGCTGGTATTGCCAGCAGACCCTGGCTGCCAGCCCAACCCCAAATCTGTGCTGTGGAGGCACTGGAGTGTCTCCATCCCCATGTTCCAGCCCTGCAGACAGCAGGAACCTCTGCCATGGGTCACCTCTCAGAGCCAGAGGGGCTGGAGGGTGCTTGGAGGATGGGAATGTGACCTTCCCTTGCTGTGTGTTCCTCACTCTGTGAAACACCTGAATTTTGGTGCTTTCCCACCCCATAAAATCTGAAAATCTGAGCTCCAGTGCTCCTGCAGAGAGGGTGGGAGGCAGCCTGAGGAGCCCTTTGAGGGGACAGAGCAAGGCCAGTCTCATGTGCACTCCATGCAGAATGAGGGTGGCTCTGGGCACTTGGGAGTGCCTGGCCCTTCCCTGGGGGCAGGATGGTCAGAGGGCACAGCTGTGGCATTCATATTCTCAGAACAGAGAGAGAGATAATTCTCTCTCACAGGTTTTTTCCTGGAGAAGCACAGAGAGAAGAGAAAACAATTCTTATCTCTACCTGCTGCTCCTGCTGTTTTTGCACATGTGGAATGTGTTAGGAAGATTGTTTACATGAAGGGAGTTCTTAATTGGATTCTGGTGATGGTTGTCTATATTAATTGGCCTATGGGGTCAAAGCTGTGTCCTGACTGTCTGTAGACAGTCATGGGATTTTCTATAGTATGTATCTTTGTATAGTATAGCATAGTATGGTATCCCTTTAGTATTCTTTAATATGGTATGGTATAATGTAATATAGTATAATTTTAATAAAGCAATTGTTCAGCATTCTGAATCAATGGAGTCAGATGCCACTCATTCCCTGTGTCGGGGGCTCACTCTTTTACTGTACACAGCCACCTCTGGCTGCAGCTCAGTGACCCTGGCAGTGTCACCTGTCCCCCCCTGGGCACCTGTCTCTTATACACATCTAGATGTGTATAAGAGACAGCTTACACAGCCACCTCTGGCTGCAGCTCAGTGACCCTGGCAGTGTCACCTGTCCCCCCCTGGGCACTGTGCAGCCCCTCAGGGATGCCCAGGCACTGGTGCTGTGCAGAGCCTCTGCCCTGTGCTGGGCAGGGACTCGGGGCATGACCCCACCACCAAAGGGGTCTCTGCCCCAGCCCAGGCTCTGGCCCCAAGTGATTTGAGGCATTAAAGGCTGATGAGGCARTGAGGCTGATGTTTCCTCTCTGGGGGAGCAGCAGAGGTGCTTGTGAAGGAATCCAAATGGAACCACAGCAGACAGGAGGAAGATCTCTCTGCAGACAGCTGGAGTGCAAACCACTTGGAAATGTCCGTGGTGCAGGCCCTGCCACAACCTGCCTGGCAAAGAAGCAAGCTGGGGAGGGTGGAACCCCCATGGGCAGCTTTTGGGGCATCACTGGGCCAGAAATGCACCCTCTGTGTGAAAAATCCCACATTCATGGGGACCCCCAACAGCTGCAGCTCTCCAGCCCCACTGGGGACGGCTGGGCCCAGGAGAGGACATCTGTCCATGGCCTGAAGCTGGAGAGGAAATGCTTCACCATCACTCCCAGCCAAACACAATCCCCAGTGAACCTTTCTAACAATCTGAAGTTGGGAAATGCTCCTTTGTTTTGCTGTGTTTTGTTTTGAGTTCCTCCATCTTCCCAATTTGTCTCCAGGCTCCCTGGGCTCAGGCCAGGCCTGTCCAGTTTTCCAAGGCACACACAGATTGGGCCAAGGGAGAGCTAATGAATCATTTTCTGCCTGCAGTGTGCAGTGTGAAGGGCCAAGCAGTGATGTGGCTGCTGATCCTGGTCCCAGCCTGCTGTCCCTCACCCAGCAGCCCCAGCAGGAGCAGCTCCAGTGGCATCCCGTGGACTCGTGTCCAGAGGGAGCAGGGCCAGCTCTAGCAGGGACATTTCTGAGGGACCAAAGGCAAAGCAGCYGCTGTGGGGTGCCCTGCAGAGCTCTGCTCAGCTCTGCTCAGCTCTGTCCTTCACCAGCACCAAAGGGAACACTTTTCCTTCAGTATCAGCAGCAGGGCTGATCCCACTCCAGCTGAGCTGTGAGCATGGTGGCACCATGGGTTGGCCACAAAAACCCTCACAAAGCCCTGGGGGGAGCAGAACCCTCTGGTTCARTCTSCCTGATGCCTTGAGAAGGCTGYSCTAGAACAGAGGCTGGACAGAGTCAAAGAACAAACCAGGGATTTATTAAAAGGCCTCAATGGATCCACCTTGGGCAGCACAAGAGCCCAGCCAGGGCTGCACCCAGGATGAACCAAAATGGTCCCAAAATGCACCCTGGGCACGGGGTCTCTCACTTTGATCAGTTCTGCTCCATTTGCATCTTGGAGTTCATTGTCCAATTACAGTTCCAGCCCATCAAGTCCCATCCTTCTTGTTTTTCTCTCTCCAGCCCACGGTGTTTGTGCTCTTGGGCCTGAGATTTGGATCATTTGTCCTTGGTGCCCAGCTGGAGCAGGAATTGTTTTGTCTCCCTGCTCTGTGCAGAGAGCTCACTATCCCATAATATGAAGCCCAGACCCACACACTAAAGCAGCACAGAACCTGAAAAATATAAAAGCTGAAACCTGAGGCATCATCCTGACCCTACACACGGGCCATGAGGCACCCAGCCCATGTCCTCCCAGTGCAGAAGTGCTCAGAGAGTGGGGAACAAATCCTGGGATTGAGCTTCTGTGGGAATGTCATGTCTGGGCTGTTGCTCTTTCCTCTCTGCTCCTTTCCAYGATGGTGAGAGCAGCTGGAGTTTAGAGGGGAAACACCACTGTGAAATTCCCCCCCAAAATGTCCCAAGGATTATTTAATTATCTGATTCCCTGTGGGATCTTGCTGCCTGGAGGTCTCCCCTCTAACACAGAGGATCCCCAAGATGTGAGGATGCCCCTGGGGGCTGGAGATGAGCAGGGCTGTGTCCAAGATMCACCCATGGAGAGCAGGCTCCAGTTGTGCCCTGGGGAGCTCATCCCTCCCAGGATATCAAACCCACATGAGTCACAGCCACACAGGCACAGAAAGCAATAATATTTTACCACCTAATCCCATTTAGCTCTTGGCTCACCTTTTGTTCTGCCCTTCTCACACAGTAGGAAATCCTGTGTATCCTGTGAGTAGTTTGGGCAATCAGTCATTCCTTGTGAGGCTGGGAGCAGGGAGATATGAGCACCTGGTAAGTTTTATGACATTTAAACCAATGCAAATAGCAAACACCTCCTCCGAGTCAGGGATTAACTCCAGACTCCTCTGCTTTAATGATAAATATTTTGACTTAATGAGAACAAACTAACACCCTTTTTTTGAGTTAGCACTTCTATATTAGGGACACAATGCCTGCATCTGGCAGTGGCCAGAGGATAAAGTTTAGAGACATGAATCTGTATGCCTGCTCCTCTTAGTAATTCAATTGAAATGGATAAAAAAAAAGAACCTCCAATAATTTAGACCACAACAGAGATGCATATCAATGTAAAGACCCCGGAGTCCCATTAAATTTGAGGTTGTGCTGGGCCAGGGGTTGGACTCAATGTTCTTTGTGGGTCCCTTCCAATTCAGAATATTCTACAATTCTAGGAAAATCCACTAGTGAGATGCAGTAGATTCTCAAGTGTTTGCAGCCTGGATATTTTCCACTGAGGTATTTTGTAGCTTGAGCAGAAGCTGTGAGCTTGGCAGAGGAGTTAAAGGATGGCATCCTTGGGGGTCAGGACTGAGTTAGGGCAGGTGAGTCCAGGCCATGCAACAACCTCTATGGATTAGAGGCTTATTTATTCATTTACTGCACCCACTGGGCAGAAATACCTGAAGATGAGCAATAACTGAGCTCATCTGCCGCTGCTTTCCACCGAGCTCTGGCACAAAGCTGCTCAAGGAAAAGGCTCTGCTCRYCTGCACCAAGGGCAGTAAAACAGATTTAAGAAGCAGGATAATTTTATTTTTTTAAAAATAAAAATATAGGAGAAGTGAAAATGCAATGTCTYGTGTCACCCATTGCTGGTGACATTTCAGAGTGAGGGTAAAACCAGGGGAAAGRACCCATGGAAGGAGAGAACTCAGCCTCTCCTGGGAAGCCCCAGAAAACACAGCACTGAAGTGGAAACAGAGCCAAGACATTAAATACTCACTGAATTCCCAGCTTATCAGGCTTTCACTATCTCCCCTTTAAAACAGATTAGAAAATCCTATCGCATCAATGTAAAATCTGTCAGACCTTTCTCCCCTTTTTGGCACCACCAAAATTTCCACAGGACCCCCCCAGCCCATGTCAAAATCACCAGGAYCTGCTGTGTCCTGGGATATTTATGCAAACCAGGAGGCATGGCAGGATTTCACAGCAGGAGGACAAATTCATTTTGTAAAAGGTATTTATATAGTTCAATAGGTGTGTGCAGTGCTTTAGAGGTATAAAACATGAGATCCCTGCCCTGAGGGGCTTATAATCTAATAACATATACTAGGTAAATTAAAACATACATCACGAGGGCGATGAATGCCCAGCCCAGCAGAGACAGGAGGGCATTTCAGCCATATGACAAGGCAGAACTCAATTTTCATTTTAGATTTGTAGTTTGCCTTTAAACAGCCGGCGTTCCCTAACCCCCAAGCGAGGGAGAAATTTATCAGCATTACATCTGGGGGGAGGGAGTGCTCCAACACCGGATCATTTATTAATTGTTATTTATTATCTGTTAAACAAGGACAGTGTGTGCAGCAATGGCATTCCTTTTTCTGGATTAATTGTTGCCGTGTAATTCCTAGGTTTTATATTTTTAGCAGCCCTGTTCTAGCCTAACCCACTGAAAAGGGGGGAAAATGGAACAGGCACTCACACAATTAATGTAATGAGAGTAATTAATTTGAAAATAATACCCAGGGGGTGGGAAGGTTAAGGCTTTCTTTTTAAAGAAATAAAAGTCGAACCAAAGCTCCCACGTCCCTCAGGACTCGGTGCTACACTGACTGCACTCGTTATGTTCGCATTTGAATACTCATTCGAGCACATTTCTCATGCTGTTATTTCACCACTTCCTCAGCCTTGCATAATAGATGCAGTCATTGCCACTAAAGAGCCGCCGTTTACCCGCCGAGGTGAGGAAGGAGACCAGAAAGCAGGCAGGGGGCAGAAATAAAGCTCTCCACACCACCTCTCTCCTTAGGGCTCGCTCACTCCCAGCAAAGGAAAAATAAATAAAACCAGAAGCAAAGCACCGAAGCACCGAGCAATCGGTGCCTGGGGTSCCTTTGCTCCAGGCAGGTGGTGGAGCTTGGCACTCTGCATCCCTCCTCTTCCTCCTGCACATGGCCCCAGCAGCTCTGCAGCTGCCAGGACCTGCCTAACCCACTCAGGGATGTGTCTGATTCCATTTGATGTGGCCACTTCTTGCTCTAAAGTCAGGGAAACACAGCCCAGAGGTCACCATGGGCAATGTCCAAGTGGCTCCACATCCCAAGCATGGGGTTCACCTTACAAGAGGTGTCTCATGGTGGTGAAAACACAGAGAAAACCTCCCAAGGACCCTTCCTGCTCTCTGCAGAGCCACAGAGCCTCACTGGGATGCTGTGCCCATCCTAAAGAACCTTAGAGAGGCTTTTATTTCTTGTGCATCTGCAACAGGTAGCACCCAGATACACAGGGGAGGCTGGAAACACAAATTGAGTGACAGTGATAAGAAATTACACCATGCTGGTGGCACCATCTCTGGCTGCTTCTCAGCACTCACCACAAGTCTGGGTTAGCTCTGAGGTGCTGCCTTCAGCCAGAGCCTCTCAAATGAATCCTCAGCTCACTGCTGGAATGGGCAGAGAACCCTACAAAAAACTCTGCTTCCTAGTTTTCTATTGCCAGACATTTGCACGAGGGAATTCAGGACTGAAACCCTTCACTTGGCATTTCTGACAGGTTTTCAGAAATAAAGAGGGGCAGGTCTGGTGCTTCTCTGTGAGGRTGCATTTCTGTGCCCTCCACGAAGCACCTCAAGCAGAGAAGGACAAAACCTGACATGACAAAGAGTAACTCCACAGAGACCAGAAATTCAAACTTTTCAGAGGTCATAGGCACCTCCAATTGATTCAACTTTTTATTGAAGCTTAAAATTTGGCAAAGGTACAGTTCTTGGTCCCAYTCATGACAAAGCACAGTCTCACCCAAACCAGACCTGATTTTAACTAATATTTGAAATCATTATTTAGTGATTGTGCACTGAGTTATGTCATACAAAAAAGCAAAAGTCCCTGAAGGCTTTGCTGGGTGTGAGCACTTCCACAGCAAAAGAAACACATTTTCATGGAATCTGCAGTAATCTCATTGGTCATGCAGGCTTGGGAGAAGGGAGAAGGATTTCTGTCTRCATTTGGAGCAGCTTGTGGAGGACAATCCAGGGGGGTGTGTGGACCTGGAAGTGTCTCCAAGGAGCTGGGTCTCCTTTGGTTTGRATCCTGATGACTGAGCAAAGAATTACAACAGCATAGATGATGTTCCAAAATGGAAATTTCAGCTTTCTTGCCYCCTCCACCAGGGATTTCATGTGGGGTTTCCAACAAACTGCTGGATCACATTGTATCTGATTTTTCAAGTTACTAGAATATTGGCATTTCTCTAAATTAGAGGGGAAGGGAATGAATAGAACATGATGGGGAATAAAAGTTTCCAAACAGAAGAAGGAGGAACACCCCAGGACTTTATGAAGTCAGCAGTAAACTCCAACTCCCACATGACTCAGGAACCTGTGCGTGGTGTGATGCACAACCACAGTGGTTTGATCAGTGGGTGTTTGCTTTTTGTTAACTTKATTCCACAGGGAATTGCAGGGGCTGCCACAGCCCCTGTCCTCATCATCACATCGGGAAGGGGTGAAACCAACTGTCTGGTTTGTAATAAAAACCTCTTCAAGTGAAGTTAAAATCACAGCACTGCAGTGGGAGGGAGGAACAAGCAGCTGAGGAGGCTGCTGGTGCCCCTCAGTCCCTGCCCTGGGTGGGATACACAGTGCAGGAGGGCACCTGGGCCTTTGCTACCTCCATTTGGGGGGCCAGAAACCTCCACAGGCACCTCTCAGCCCTGGCCCGTGGCCGGGGATAGCCGTGGGCACCGGCAGGATCCCTCATCCCGATGTTTTACAGGGSCAAAGGTGGAGCAGGCAGAGGATGCTGAGCCCAGTGAGGATCCTCACCAGGGTGGGGACACACCACTTGTGCATGGGGAGGGAGGCAGGGCCCTGCCAGCATCCCTTTCTTTAGCAGCTCGGTGCTGCGTTTTGTTCGGGGGTTTAACTTTTTTTTTTTTTTTCCTCCCTTTCTTTATTTTTTTCCCTCCGGTGTTCGTTAGCAGAAGTGACATTTCTGCGGACGGGCAGGCGATGACGGCAGCTAATGGCTCCCGGGCCCTCTCTCCGGTTTCCTTAGCAACTGCGGGAAGGGAAAACAGAACCTGTCAGATGGAAAATGTCAATTATAGCGGATGCGGAGGGGAGAGATGCTGCGAGCAGAGGAGGCGGCGGCGGCGGGGGGAGCGGGGCCGCGGCGGGGAGGGGCTGCCCGGGAGGAGAGGGACAGGGCTCGGCAGGGATGGGGCTGAGGGATGCAGGGCTGAGAGATACAGCGTGTGGGATTCAGGGGTGTGGGATGCAGATCTGAGGGATGCAGGGTGTGGGATACAGGGCTGAGGGATGCAGGGTTGAGGGATACAGGGCTGAGGGATGCAGGGTTGAGGGATGGAGGGATGTGGGATGCAGGGTGTGGGATGCAGATCTAAGGGATACAGGGCTGAGTGATGCAGGGTTGAGGGATGCAGGGCTGAGGGATGCAGGGATGTGGGATGCAGGACTGTAGGATGCAGGGCTGAGGGATGCAGGGCTGAGGGCTGTGGAATACAGGGTTTTAGGATGTAGGGCTCAGGGCTGAGTGATGAAGGGCTGAGGGATGCAGGGCTGAGGGATGCAGGGCTGAGGGATGGATGGATGTGGGATACAGGGCGTGGGATGCAGGGTGTGGGATACAGGGTTGAGGGATGCAGGGTTGAGGGATGCAGGGCTGAGGGATGCAGGGATGTGGGATACAGGGCTGAGGGATGGATGGATGGATGTGTGATGCAGGGTGTGGGATACAGGGCGTGGGATGCAGGGTTGAGGGATGCAGATCTGAGGGATACAGGGCTGAGTGATGCAGGGCTGTGGAATGCAGGGCTCTAGGATGCAGAGCTATGGGATACAAGGCTGTGGGATGCAGATCTGAGGGATGCAGGGCTGTAGGATGCAGAGCTGAGGGCTGTAGGATGTAGGGCTGTGGGATTGCAGTGCTGTAGGATGCAGGGCTGTGGGATGCAGGGCTGAGGGATGCGGGGCTGTAGGATGCAGGGCTATGGGATACAAGGCTGTGGGATGCAGATCTGAGGGATGCAGGGCTGTGGGATGCAGAGCTGAGGGCTGTAGGATGTAGGGCTGTGGGATTGCAGGGCTGTAGGATGCAGGGCTGTGGGATGCAGGGCTGAGGGATACAGGGCTGTGGGATGCAGAGCTGAGGGCTGTGGGATTGCAGGGCTGTGGGATTGCAGTGCTGTAGGATGCAGGGCTGAGGGATACAGGGCTGTGGGATGCAGATCTGAGGGCTGTGGGATTGCAGTGCTGTAGGGGGCTGTAGGATTGCAGTGCTGTGGGATGCAGGGCTGAGGGATCAGATCTTGGACGGATTGCAGGGCTGTGCTGCTTCACCCCCAATTTTGTCAGACACAACCCATCCCCGTGGCCCAGTGGCTGAATGATTCCCCCCCTCAGCCAGAGCAGGGGGCTCTGAGGCAGAGATGAAAGCAGCAGGAAGGATATCAATCAGATGGACTAATAAATAAATAAGAGGGAGGAATAAATAAAGGCACGGGCGAGCTACGCCCGCATCCCGGCCGTGGCTGCTCAGCCCTCGGTGGATGCGGGCGGATCAGCGCTGAAGGAGAAATCAGCTGCTAGAGCGGCGGGGAAGGAGCCGCTGACGCAGTGTTAATATTCATCACAGCCACTCGTCCCCTGCGCTGCCAGCCAGACAAAAGCAGGCGGTGCCGGCAGCCTYGGGTGGGCAAGGGGCTGCAGGAGGGATGGATGTGGGTGCCCACCCTGCTGCCCTTTGCCCAGCCCAGCTGGCAGCAGGCACAGGGATGTGGCACGGTGCTGCACTGCCAGCCAAAACCGCGGCAGGAGGCTGGAGGGAGGCTGAGGCTGAAATCCGGGCTCTCCTCTGCACTGYAAGCCCGGGCGGCACAAAGTCAGCCCAGCCCCATCCTCGCAGCACCACCGGCAGCGCTGGGAGCCTGAGCTCCAGCGCATCCTCCTGCCTCAGGCACCTCCCAGCAGCGTTTGGGCGCTTTTTCTTTATGCCGCTCCCCATCTCCACCTTGACCGCTACACCAAAACACACCTGGTTTTAAAAGTGAAAGGGAAAAAGCCAAAGCAGCAGCGACCCCAGGATCTCTGCGGGATGCCCGGCGCTTCCAGCCAGCCCCCTGCACATCAGCAGCTCCTGCTGCGGCACTGAGTGCACCCTGAGGACGCCGGGGTTGCTGTTCGGTCACCTTGTGCTGACACCTCCCTGCCCGTTCAGAGCCTTCTGAGCAGGGAGAGTGCTAAATCAGCCTTTACTCTCCTCACTTAGCCACCATCCAGGCCTGCTTGTCATGCTGTGACATCGGGGGACTCGGACTCTCCTTGTCTTGGCTGACATTGATCTCCTGCCGGGAGGGAGCCAGCCGCTGCTCCTGCACCATGAATGCTAAAGCAAGTGGAATAAAAGGGAAGAGCTACCTTGGGAAAGTGGTCACCTGCAGCTGGCTGAAAGAATGAGTTTTATTCTGGTTTATTCTGTATTTTTTTTGTTGTTGTTTACTTGGAAGCCTGCAGCTCYGGAGCAATGCTTTTTCTTGCCTTAAGAAACAATTGCCTCACCTTGCTGGGCATTTAACCTGCTCCATTTCTGAGATCTCCCTTTAACAGATGGCACTTGCCCATCTCTGCAAAGSCCTGCAATATCCTGAGGTGAAAGGAAATACCAGACCCTGCTTAGTTTTCCTCACCCCTTCCCCCAAGTGATGTCTCTGAACAGGAAAAGCAGCAGATGTGAGGCACAAACCAGAAGTAACCCGAGCTGGTGCTCTCTTGAGTCTCATGCTAACTCTGAAACCCAAAAACCCTTCTGGACCCTGGTTTGCAGAGCTGGCCCTCTTACCCTCCAAAGACCCAGCACCATGTCCCTTCTCTGTCTCTGGGCCCAAAACCATCTCAGAGCAGATAATTTTTTAATGCTCAGCATGACAAGGCGCTTTCACCTCTCTATTCCCTCTGTTCATGTCTGTTTCCTGCACTTTTAAGAGTTTAATTGCAACCAGAGGCTTGTGTAGGCTGAAATAATCACCCCACAAGAGCTGTCCAYCTGAGGAGAGGGAGAATCTTTGCTGGYGCCAGGACAGCTCTGGGAACTGTCACTCAGGTTCACTTCTCCTGTGCTTTCCCTTCTCACGCTCATGGGTTATTTTTACATTTTCTCTTATGTAACCAGGTCAGGGGCTGCTCTGGTTTCCACTTTGTCTGAAGCCAAAGGGAAAAAACCCACTATGAATTCAAGTAATGGACTTCCAACTGATTGCTTTTCAAAGTGTCACCCTGGGTCTTTGCGTGGCACCTGGGTGGGAATAGCTCCAGCCTCTGGGGAGCCCTGGGGAATAACCAGCATGGTGTGAGCAGGGCAGCAAAAAACCTCCAAACTGAGTCCAAAACAGCTTTAACCAGACTCTAGTTACACATTTCCTGTGGATGCTGGGTTTCTGACCCCCCTGTGCCTGCCCCAAAACCATCCATGAACCAAAACTCCCAGGCCATGGTACAATCACAGCTCTACCAGTGCCCTTGGTCAGGCAGGGCACTGGGCACMGCTGGGTGTGTGCCCAGCACCTCTCTGCCCAAACCAGCACAGGATGCACCTGCAAATGCCATCCCACACATCCCATATGGGAGCAGGGCTCAGAGCCCAGGCCAAAGGCACCTTTGCACCCCAAGGAAAAGATTTCCCGGCCTGGCAAACCATGCCACAGCTTCCCACAATGGCATTTCCAAAAGACTTTCTTTGAAAAACTTGGTGCTGTCGATAAATCTTAAAGCAGCAATACTCATCCTATCCATCCATCCATCCATCCATCCATCCATCCATCCATCCATCCATCCATCCATCCATCCNCATCCATCCATCCATCCATCCATCCATCCATCCATCCATCCATCCATCCATCCATCCATCCATCCATCCATCCATCCATCCATCCATCCTTCTTCTCCCCCTCATTTCTCCCTGAGCCAGTGGGGGACCCCTGGTGCTGCAGGGCTGTAAATATCAATTGTTCTAACCCCGTTAGAGCCTAATAGGCTCAGCAACAGCTCCTGAGGAAAGGGCCTGACCCCGCTCGTCAGCAGTCATGACATGGAACAGCTATAGCATGTTCAGGGTATGCAAAAGGCTTAAATGCACATTTAATGGTTGTCAGGCAGCAGTTCCTATTAATATAAAGACAGTCACATCCCAGGGCTATGGAAAAAGAGCTGAAAAGCACGGAAGAAAAATGAATTTATTTCAATGGATGTTGGCATGATCAAGAAACGACTCAAACAGCTAAAGCTGCTCTGCTCCTGACACGCTGAGACATTGAAACTTGGATAATTAGTACAAAAGTTTCCTTGCCCATGTGACTCAGATCTTCAATTATTGACATTTGAGTTCATTATCGTTTATGCATTTTCTTTATTTGTGTTTTGCCCAGGAAAAAGCAGCTCAACTCAGGCAGATAATTTGTTGTTGCTTTGCATATCTGCTTTCCAGCATTAAATTTTTATATCTCCTCCATCAAAACCAACTGAACTACCAGCCCTCTCAGCACCCTAATACCATAATACAAATAACTGCAACCTCCTCCCACAAAAGATTAACCCCTCACTATGTCCATAACTCCCCCTTCCCATAAATTTAAAATGAATAATCTGAAAATATTTACCACCATTTCAAGACTCAGTGAAGAAGAAATCTCTCTCATTCCCTTGAGTAAAGAAGAAATCTCTCTCATTCCATTGAGTAAAACACAAATTTAAGGCAAAGCCAAAGCTGACTTAATTTTTTAGCTCTGAATTACTTTGTCCAGGAGTGGTAGTTCGTCCTCTCCTATCATGGTTAGGACAAATCTTTTGTAAAGCTTTGTAAAACCCCAGTTTGCCTCTCCTTGCAGGCTGCACAACGTTACTAATCTCAAAATMGATAAATTACAACCACGAAGGCAGAGCAAAACCCTTTGCACGGACACGAGAAATTATTTCCCTGTCACACAGAGTTTCCTTTCCCCCTCCTTTCTTTTTCTTTTGTGTTGTCYTCTTCATTTGAAGAACCTTCCCAAGACTTGAAAAGGTCAGTGCCCTCGTATTTGGGACACAGGATTAGAGGTGACAGAGCTGTGTTGAAAGACATAATTGAGCCTGGGCAGCTCAGGAGATTTCAGCCTGCCCAGGGTTTGGGCAGCCCTGGCCCTTTGAAGGATCTAAAAGGTGTTCGTGGAGGGAACAACGATGCTGGAATTTCAAAAAGCTGCAGGCGAGCTCAAAAGGTAATTAATAGAGACTAATTGGTCTCAAGGCCCTGCATAGTGGCTCTGTGTGCAGTCCTCAGGGCTGGCACTGCTCCTTTGTCCTGCACAGGATCCTGCTCAGCTGCTGTGCTCAAGTGGCTGCAGGGACAGAACAGGCAGGGACAGGAGGGACAGACAGAGATAGGCAGGGGCAGGAGGGATAGGAGGGAGAGGAGGGGATGTCAGAGAACAGGCAGGGACAGGAGAGACAGACAGGGACAGACAGAGATAGGCAGGGACAGGAGGGACAGGAGGGAGAGGAGGGGATGTCAGAGAACAGGCAGGGACAGGAGAGACAGGCAGGGACAGACATGGACACAAGGGACAGGAGGGACAGGAGGGGCTGTCAAAGAACAGGCAAGGACAGGAGGGATAGGAGGGACAGGCAAGGACAGGAAGGGACAGGCAAGGAGAAGAAGGGACAGGCAGGGACAGAAGGGGCTGTCAGAGGACAGGAGGGATGGGAGGGACAGGAGGGACAGGCAGAGAATAGGCAGGGACAGGAGGGACTGGAGGGGCTGTCAGAAAACAGGAGGGACAGCCAAGGACAGGCAGGGACATGGAAGGACAGACAGAGACAGGAGGGACAGGCAGAGAACAGTCAGGGACAGGCAAGGACAAGAAGGGCCAGGCAGGAACAGGAGGGACAGTCAGGGACAGGCAAGGACATGGAAGGACAGACAGGGACAGGAAGGGACAGGCAGAGAACAGGCAGAGACAGGAGAGACTGTCAGAAAACAGGCAAGGACAGGAGGGACAGGCAGAGACAGGCAAGGACAGGAGGGACAGGCAGAGAACAGGCAGGGACAAGAGTGACAGGAGGGACAGCCAGGGACAAGCAGGTGCTGTCACTGCAGCTGGTGCTGGTGACAAAAGGCTGGAAATCTGCATGGGTGCCTAGTGGGGAGCCTCTGCTCTCAGCCAAAATGCAGTGGTGATGCAAAAACACCCCAGCCCCATTTGATCAGGAGTGTTCTGCTCAAACCCACCACCACCCCTGGGYTGAGCTGGTGGCCCCAGCTGGAGTTCCCCAGTGCCTGCCCCTGCCAGCAGGAGGTACAGCCTCTCTTTGCTTTTCACTGAGCGCAGGAACAGTTTTTAAAAGTCTGTTAGGAATAAATTTGGCTGATTTCAATGTTAATTGWACATTTTTGTCCCTGGAAGTGTTCAAGGCTGGSTAGAACAGGGCTTGGAGCAACCTGGTCCAGTGAAAGGTGTCCCTGCTATGCTGGAAGTGGATGAACTTTAAAATCCCTTCCATTCTGACACATTCTATGATTCCAGTGCTGAAAAGTGGACACACTGCATTCCCCACATCAATATTGCCCTTGTCCTGTTTCTGCTGTGTTAAGGTCCATTTCTGGCAGGAGCAGGCAGGGATCCTGCCCAGAGCAGCATCTCCCAGCTGGACTCTGCAAGCTCTTAGAAGGCAACCCAAGACAAAACTGTGAAGAACAAACAGAGGTTCACAACCCAGGTTTGGCCTTTCTCATGCTTGAGGCTRAGGAGCAAAGAAAGTGAAGGGAAACCAGGACAACAAAGCAGTGCTGTGATTTAGCCTGACATTCATTTCAGCAGAGGAAAATCCTTGCAGGCACAGCTCAAGCTGCCTGACAGCAGGGGGTTTGTTGGATGGGCATTAGGTGAAGGAAGATGGGAAGCATCAACCTCCAAAAGTCAGTTTTTAAAGTGTCTGAGAGCAAAGTAGCAGCTGACTTCAGTGGAAGAAGACCACAAAAAAAGATCCATTATTTCCTTTTACACTCCACAGTCAGTGAATCCTGCTCACCAGGTGAATGTGGGAAGAGGGAGAAGAAGAAAAGGAGTTTTCCATGTGTGGCTGAAGCTGCCCCTTCCCTCACTCAACCCATCAGCAGAGAAGAACCTGAGACATTGGCACAGCCTGAGGAATGCACCCCCGGAAAACAGGCAGTACAATTGGGTACATTTCCCATCATTTTTTTAATTATCCCTTTTTCCACAGTGCCCAGCCCTCCCTCCTTTCTCATCACACTCTTCACTACACTCTGTCTACTTAGCAGAATAAATGGCTGAGCTGCAGCACCGAGGGCTGGAACGGCTGCTTGCTTTGCTAATGGGCTCTCCTTGCCACACGGCAGCCAAGGGGTTAAACAGATCCTGGCAGCTCCAGCGATGCCTCAGGTTTTGGTTTTTCTATTTTTCAGATCCTGTGCTGCTTTAGTTGTGGGTCTGGGCTTCACATCTGGGGATGGTGAGCTCTCTGCACAGAGCAGGGAGACAAAACAATTCCTGCTCTAGCTGGGGACCAAGGACAAATGATCCAAATCTCAGCCCCAAGAGCACAAACACCGTGGGCTGGAGAGAGAAAACCAAGGATGGGACTGTATGGGCTAAAGCTGGAATTGGAACAATGAACTCCAATATGCAGATGGAGCAGAACTGATCAAAGTGAGAGACCCCGTGCCCGGCCGTGCATTTTGGGGCCATTTTGGTTCATCTTGGGTGCAGCCCTGGCTGGGCTCTTGTGCTGCCCAAGGTGCATCCATGGAGGAGATCCTTTTAATAAATCCCTGCTTTATTCTTTAGCTCTGTCCAGCCTCTGCTCTAGGTCAGCCTTGAGGCATCACCAGGAGCTGAGCCCAGCAAGGATTGGGTACAGGCAGAGCAGCAAGGATGTCTCCAGCCTGGACAGATTTTATGGCAGAGACTTTTGGGTGCCCTGGGCCACCCACAAGGTACTTGGAAGCCCAAAGCATCTCCTGGTGGTGTTTGCCCTCTGAATTCTCACCCTTGCAATAAAAACAGGACCACAAATACTCCTTMTATGTCTTACAATTCTCACCACTGAGTAAAACACTAGGTTGAACAGRTCCTGAAACCATGGCCACTGCCAGAGCTGCTGCATGTCCCTGGCTACCTGGGATGGGGAAGGGACCCCTCTGTGGCTGGAAAACCAGGGAGAAGCAGGGAGCTTCCTCAGATGCAGCAGCTGTGAAGGGGACACAGTGGGGTGCAGGGCAAATCTCCAGCTCTGCCCTGGGGCTCTGGTGCCTGCAAGCTCTGCCCCAGTACCTGCTCCTGCTCTGCAACCAGACTGTGGGAGAAAGAGCCCTCAGCAGCCTCTGGGTGCACACATCTGTCCAGCCTGAGCCAGAGAGGCTGTGACAGCTGGGCAGAATTAAAACAGAGGCTCTGTGGAGAGTGTTTCTGGTTATATCTGTAATGATGACAATGTGCTCCCCTCCACTAAGCACTCACTCCTTGTCCATTCCAGGGATTAGGCTTTCCTACCCATCCCTGTGTCACCACATTTCCTTACAAAGCACAGTTGCTTATTGTAACYCTTCTATTTGGTTTTTATTTTTATTTTTCTATGACTGCAACATGCCTTACATAGATTTTCTGGAAGCCAGACTACCTTAATGTGTCTGTTGGAATGAGGAAGCAGTGTCTGATAGCAAGGATGCTGTCAGGGGGCTGGAGAGGGGGGTGTCCTCTTCCCAACCCTGGCACTGCCCAGCTGGGTGACCCTGCTGCCTCCCATATCAGCCTACAAGGCAAGAGTGATAAGCTCTGCGAGTGTGTAGTGAGGCTTAATTAAAGTMGGAAAGCACTTCAAGCTCCTCAGCACAAGCAGTTTTAAATAAAACCCARGATAATAACGAGCTGGTTACAGCATGGAGCAGTCTGGAGGAGGGACAGTGACACACAGCAGTGGCAGGGTGGCTTAGAGAGCTCCCACATCCCAGCCTGGTTTCACCATGGTGAAGACCTGAGCTCCTGATGTTGCTGGGAAAAACTTCCCTTCCCTTCCCTTCCCTTCCCTTCCCTTCCCTTCCCTTCCCTTCCCTTCCCATGCAGCTTCTTGAAAAGAAAGCTTTTCCAAGCAGCACTGTGGGAGGAAAAAAAAGACCTGAAAGCAGCTGAAAACATCTTTGCTGCTCCTGCTGTCTGTGAGGTCTCTTGTCCTTTGTTTTGATGATAAAAATCACCCTTTTTMGATGATAAAAATCATCCTTTTTTAGTGATAAAAATCCCCTCCTGGGGCYTGGGGCTGGCAGTGCTCCTGCTGGCCCAGCCCAGCCGGTGCCCTGGTGTGATCTGCAGTGGCTGCAGGCACGAGGGGCAGGGATTCCATCCCATTCCATGCCCCAGGAGGAGCCCTCAGGGCTGCTTTGTCCCAGGGTCAGTCTCCAGCAGCACATCCATGCCAAGATCCTCGATTACAGATGGTCCACATCTGTGCTCTTCTCTGTATCCTTAAGATAAACATGTCCTTCACTGTATCACCTACTCCATCATACACTCCTATCAAATGAGCCTTGCTGGCTCGTAAATTACTGTGCAAACCATTGCAAACAATAAAGGCAATTTTACTTACTGAACCATTAAATTTACATACTTAAATTAGACTCAACCAGACGTTGAGAGGGGACGTCTGGCGGCCAGACAAACAATGAATTTAGGGAAAGAGCTGCCTGTACTTCCCCACCTCTCACATGAAATTAATGAGGTGCTTCAATTTAATCATCATTAAAATTACATCTTTATTTAGTTACTTAGCAGAGTTTGACTCACTGAGTGGTGTGGAACGTGAGGTAATGCCTGGGACATCAACRCTTCCACAGAGGGAGGCAGGGGAGGCCAATCTCCCCAAAATGCCTTCACACCCACTGCAGACAGAGCAGGCACACCTGCCATGATCCCAAATCATTCTCCATGGCTGATTATTAAGGTTAGACTATGAGGGAAGAGAATCAGCAAGATAAATTGACTTTAGTATGGGTTTGAGCCATGTTATTCTTTAGACAACACCAACAAACAGGAAGCTCTTGCAGCATAATCAAAGTTCAGTGCATGTGACAGGGAGAAACTCTTCAGAAAAGCAGAGTTTGGAACAAAGTTTGGAAATGGAGGCAGAGAGACAAGGCACCTGCTCTTGTTTGTTTTTTACTTGCTCCCACACACACAATTGACTCATCCCAGGATGCTCCTGGGCAGGCACGGGGGAGGCTGGGCAGGGTGGGCAGCACTTGGGGCAGTCACAGGGTGRTGCAGACCATGTCACCATGATATTTTCTGAAAAATCCCTTTGTCAGGATTTTTCTCCTGAGAAGCTGAGAAGCATCAGAAAAGAAATGTAAACAATAATTATCTGATTGCTTGGAATGTGGTTTGGAGGTTGCTTACCAACAGGTGCATCTTTGATTGGTTCCATGTGAATTGTTTTTAATTAATGGCCAATCCCAGTCCAGCTGTGTCAGACTCTGAGGAGTCAGTCACAGGTTTTTTATTATCATTCTGTTCTAGCCTTCTGATGTATCTTTTCTCTTTCTTTAGTGTAGTTTTAGTATATATAATATAATATAATATAATATAATATAATATAATATAATATAATATAATATAATATAATATAATATATATATATAATATAATATAATATAATATAATATAATATATATAATATAATATAATATAATAATATAAAAAGGCTTCTGAGAACTTGAAGTCAGATTCTCATCTCTCACCTCATCCTGGGGACCCTCACAAAACACCACAAAATTGGTGACCACAGTCACCTGTCCTGTTTGTCCCAGGTGCAGCACTCAGCCCTGTGAGAGCTCACAGCCATAAACCTGCTCAGTGAGGGCTTCTACAGCACCAGGATCACTTTGCACCAGACAACTCACCAAGAAGTGACAGGGATTTCTGGGCACAGCAGCAAAGCCTGTAAGGTCTGTGGGGACAAAGGAGGGATCAGACAGAGGGGACAGGCTGCACATTTGGGAAGATTCAGTGCCTGGGGACCTGCTGCCTCTGCAGAACTGAAGATCATGTAAGAAAGCAGAATAAAGAGATTACAGAGCCCTGTGGAAGTGCTGTAGAGGAAAGGAGTCCCCACTGTACTGGACATAACACATGCATGGAGTAAGAGATGGAAATCTTCCAAAGAAGGAGCCCAGTGACAAAGGTTGTTGTTCTCCCAAGGTCACTCAGGATGTCAGAGGCTTGGTGAGGTCTTCCTCAAAATCAGCAATGGGCTACAACAACACAGATCTTTTTGTTACTTGAAAATATTTTCATCCCAAGAGTCMGATTCTCTGCACCCCACTTGGGCCTTGGAGCTCAGTGATCTCAGTGGCCTCACTCTGATCTGGTGCTGGTGAGAATGAGCAAAATTAGCCCTTGCTGAGTTCCCTCTGAAGAGATGAAACACTGGGAATCCCCACGGATACCCACAGCCCTGCATGGAGCAGCATGCCCACATTACCTCCATCTGAAAGTCTTTGCTTCTCTTTGACTCATTAGATCACTCTTGCTCCAGCAGCAAAGGGAAATGGGCTCCCAGCAAGCCCAGACTATGGATAATGCTAACAGCAAAAACTGATTTGTTTGGCTGCAAACACTGACTGTGTGCTCAGCTGCTTTCTGTGAGCTCTGTTTTCCCTTTGATGCCTGTACCAGTCCTGCACTGGCAGATGTTCTGTGCCACCCTGCACCACAGTGAGCAGTTAGAGCAGCTCAGTCCCCAAAACCACAGCTCAGGCAGGGTGTGGGGGCTTTGTTTGGCATCTCCTTTGGGCAGCATCTTCCCTCAGACAGGCAAGATAAATATCAGTTATGTACAGCAGGAAGCAGCACTCYCACCTGAAAGCTTGCTGCATTAAAAAAGAGAAAAAAAAAAAAAAAGAGCTCACAAAAGAGTAAACATCAAACTGCCAACTGCTTTTTACCTTCTGTAAATCAAAATACACTCTGGAAGTAAAACCTCCCAAATTACACCAGGCGAGATGAAACATTAACCCTCCAGGAGTGGGGATGGCAGTGGCAGGGATGCACAGGCTGGAGCCAGAGCTACAGTTTGTCTACATTAAAAATGCAACATCAGCAGAGGTGTCTGAAAGAGTCATTTATCAACTCCTGGATTAGAGAGACATCTTAAAGTAAGTGCACCATTTATACGCACATATGCACAAATTGTCTGCCCTCTTTGTGCCTTGGAAAGTTCTCTCCAGTCCTCTGGGTAAATGTAGGGCCACAATGACATTAGGCATGGAAAATAGGAACCTTGCTCATGGTAACAGGGGGTACAATTCATGTGAGCAGCCAGGATGGAAAGTAATCTAATGTTGCAATTTCAGAGAAACAATATAGAGTCGCTCACATACATCATGATTAATGGCTGGATACCATAGTGTGAAAACCATTTAAAAAATGGCATTTTTGTCACTGACAATGTTACACATATAGTAAAGGTCATACATGATAAGAGCATTATCCATATTTCTTCTGCAAACATGCTTAACCTTGTAGAGCACAATTCCCTGGAAGATTGGTGATCCATCTCCAGCTGCAAACTGCYCTCTTCAGAACCTGAGAAGGCCAATTTTACATTTATATCATTCCCATCCACACACAGGCAGGCACTGGGAAGCCTGCATGAGCCCTTCCAAGCAGAAAGGGATGGAAATGTTTTACAGCAGCACCTCCTGGGGCTCTCCTCCCTCCARCTGACACCTGAGCTGATGCTGGGAWCAGTTTCACCTTGCTGAAGCCACGCTGGGAASAGTTTCCTGTAAATCCCCTCTCCAAAGTCTACTTGAGGAGCRCCTTTGGCACCTTCTGGCCACAGGGAGGTCCCAGCAGTGGGTGCACACTCCCAGTGGGGTTGTCTCTGCTATCTGCAGTTCTCAACACAGCAGGAAAGGGGCCAGGGAAGTCTCAACCCACTCAAGGATGACCTGGGAGGAAACCTGAGATGAGTCCCACAGATCACACATTTATCTTTTGGAGAGCTGCATTTAAAACACACAGATCTTGCCAAAGGGTTGGCTCAGCCCGTGGAAGAGAGTGGGATTCACCAGGTGAATCATTTTGGGTAAAACCCAGTCTGAGACAGCCCCCACACATCATGTGGAGCCCACAGGGCTTGTCAGAATTGTTACAGCTGCAGCTTGCATTGTCCCCTAGACTCAACAAATACTTATAATTTTAGTGTTATTAATCAATTTTGAAGCCTTCTTTACGGCTTCAGGTTAAATGTAGTGTTCTTTTGGGGGTTAGAGTTTGTCAGGACAGAAAGTCTAAAATTCTCAGCAGCTAGAACTAACAAAACCCCTGAGCACCAATGCCTGGGAGCCTCACTGCAGCCCTGCCTTGCAGCTCTGGGAGCCTGGGTGTCCTGGCTGACATTTGGAGGAGCAACAAGCTTCACAACACATTTTGCAGCAGTTGTGTGACCCTCTGGAAAGTCCCCAGAAAGTGACACTAAGCTGCCCAAGTGCCATTGTCTGCTGGCTGGCACACGGTGGCAAGGAGAGCTTTTTTAATATGTAGTCATGTAGCTGGAATTGTAGAGTCATAAAATCATAGAATCCCAGAGTCACAGAYCCACAGAACCACAGAACCACAGAATCATGGAATAATAGAATAACAACCACAGAATCATAGAATAACAGAATCACAGAATCATAGAATAACAGAGTCACAGAACCATAGAATCACGGAGTCACAGAATCACAGAACCACAGAATAACAGAACCATAGACTCATAGAATAATAGAACCACAGAATCATAGAATCACAGAACCACAGAATCACAGAACCATAAACTCATAGAATAATAGAACCATAGAATCACAGAATCACAAACTCATAGAATAATAGAACCATAGAATCACAGAACCACAGAATCACAGAATCATAGAATAATAGAATCACAGAATCACAGAACCATAGAATCACAGAATCATAGAATAATAGAATCATGGAATCATATAATCACAGAGTCACAGAATCATAGAATCACAGAATAATAGAACCATAGACTCATAGAATCATAGAATAACAGAGTCACAGAATCACAGAACCATAGAATCACAGAATCATGGAATCACAGAATAACAGAACCACAGAATCATAGAATCATGGTCATAGAGTCATAGAATCATGGAGTCATAGGATCACAGAATTATAGAATTACAGAATCACTGAATTCACAGAATCACTGGGCTGGAAGAGACCTTCAAGATCATTGAGTCCAACCCAGCCCCAACACCTCACCCAAACCCTGGCACCCAGTGCCACATCCAGGCTTTGTTAAACACACCCAGGGATGGGGACTCCACCACCTCCCTGGGCAGAACTTTCCAGAACTTTATCACCCTTTCTGTAAAGAACTTTTTCCTAATATCCAACCTGTATTTCCCTTGGTACAGCTTGAGGCTGTGTGCTCTGGTTGTGTCAGTGCTGCTGGAGAAAGAGCCCAACCCCATCATAGATCCATATTCATGGAATGGTTTGGTTTGGAAGGGATTTTAAAGCTCATCTTGTTCCAATCRCCACTACCATGGGCAGACACCTCTGCTGGTTGTGAGTTCATTCCTCACACAGGGCACCACTAAATGTTGGGTTTTTTTTCTTTTTTTGCTTCTGTTGAGGTTGGGATGGAAGGTCTCAAGATGATATTTCATGTTTAGACTCAGGTGTTTATTATTTCATATCTATATTATAGTTTCACATGGTGTGAGTTRTGTAGTATTTAATAATATGGTACAAAATAGTTCACTATCTTTTTTTTTACAAGGTGTTTTAGGGCTAAACAATRTAATTAAGAAATTACACCTAAATTATTTTTACTTTTAACTTAATAACTAATCTTGTCTCATTATGTGGACTTTTTTGTCTAATTACAAAACACCACCCAAACCCATTAAGAAGCTGAAGAAGAACTTGCTACCACCCTAAAACTTCTATCTTAGTTTTATAGATATTACTATATTCTAAAACCTTAAACTCCAAGTTTTCCATCCTGTGATATTACACACTCTTATTCAAACTGTACCCTCATAATCCCAGTGTTATCAATCAGTTTTGGAAGCCTTCTCCATGGCCTTAGGTCACATATAGTATTCTCTTGTGGGTCTGTGCCTTTCACCACACAAAGTTTAAAATTCTCAGCATCCACAATTCTAACAACCACCCACTAGGCCAGGTTGCTCAATGTCCCATCCAACCCAAGCCTGAGCYGTCCTACCTGCCCATGTTGGTGTGAGCATTCACTGCTGGGTCACACCTTTCCCTGTCCACCTYCCTGCCAGGGCCCTTTCCCTGCTGGCACTGAGCTCTCCTGATTAACCTCAGCTCAGCTGTAATTCAGAGTTGTGCTCTGCACCAACAAGATCTTAAAGGCATTGTATGAAAATTTCATTATTCCTACAGCAAACAAACCCCTGCCTGAAACAAATATTTGTGTAAATAAAGCTTGTTGCACTGGGTTAGACTCTAGTTTAAAGCACAGGACAGGGGCTCTGCTCACTGGTGCTGTTTCCTTCAGCAGGGCACAAACACAAAAATGTGCCACAGCAGCCCCTGGGGCAGGCTAGGCAGCAATGCAGCTCAGAGCCCCTGCARGCTGGATCTCTGCTAACAAATAATCTCCACTATAAAAAGCTCAGGGATGCTGTTAAACCTTGCTGGAGCAGGGTGAGTTCAGAGGCTGCAGGCAGCATCTCCCCCAATCCCCAGCTCCCCAGCAGATCTGCCCTGCTCTGCAGAGGAGAACATGATCTCACTCCTGAGGAATTTCCTCTGTGGGAGACACTGGAAAACTGCTCTGGTGCCTTGTGACCACCTCCTGGAGCASAGCCTTCCCCTCAGCCGGCTGCCAGATGGGGCTGGAGCACCCCAAGGCATTCAGGGGGTGACCACATCAGTGAGAGTCCCTGCCAGCCCAGGGATTTGTGCTTTGCTTGGAAAATTGTGAGCCCAGATCTCCTGACTGTGTGTCCCCAGCAGCTGGCAGGGCTCAGCCCCTCACACAGCCCCGGGTGGCAGGGAGGGATGGAGAGGATGGAGGGGATGGAGGGGATGGAGGGGACAAGGGGACATTTCCACTCTGGCATTTGCAGCTTGTCAGTTCAGCTTTTGCTTTCTGATGTGAACAGCGCTTCCCACTGCGCCCAGGGTGGGAAWGCTTTTCCCCAGAGTAGTTTGCAAAGACTGGCTGGACCAAATTATTCTTCTCATCATGAATGCCTCTCTCTCTGAGCCACCTTACCCATGCAGATACTCAAATGTTATTAATATGAATGAATGCATCTTGTCTCGGGGTGTCTCGTGGTAGAAGCCATTTCAGAAACACTGGGAGGGTGGAGGGAAGGAGAGAATACAATCGAGCAGCCCTGGTTGCATCTGTCCTATTCCTCAGATGACACTTTCCCTGTCCCAAGAGCACCACAGACTAGAGGCACTCACAGAGTATACATCATTCAGTCTTTTGCTTTGCAAAATTAGCTTTCTRAGCAAGGAAACAAAGGATTTGCTGTATTGGATCAGGCTACCGACGTTGCTGCTGCTGCATCCAAGCTCTGGCACTTAAGAAACACGGCAGCTCTCCCTCCTCTGGCTGTGCTGGCCAAGTCCCTGCCTGGGGAGCTGCATACACAGGCAGAGATTGCTTCCAGATTGCCACAAAAATTCATCTGATGCTCAGTAGCAGGTAGTTTAACTTCTCTCCTAATTTTGTCATCTCACAGACCCACAAATGGCCAACATTATTTAGTCCTTTTAGAAACTCAGCCAGAACGTTTATCTCAATAAGTGCCTTCGGCGCTGCCCTCCATAAAGCTGACTGCATACCACATAAAAGGAGGGTTTCTTTTTACTCCTGGAGAATTTACTGGCCTGCACGGTTTACTTTACAGCTGTTAATACAATGAAAGCTTTTGTAAGGAGAGGATGGTGCTGGGGAGTGGGGCAGGAGCTCGCAGAGGAGAAGGATAACAGCCTGTGCCTAATGCAGGGCTCCTCATGCCCGGCCCGATGGGAGGACCATAACTCATAACACATTTAATGGCCCAGGCGAGGAGAGGGACTGCTGAGCATTCCCCAGAGGGTCACACACAGCCTTTCCCACCAGCTCTGGCAGCGGGGGATGGAGCAGGGAGGCTTCTCTGGGGCTGCACCAGCACTGGGAAGGCAGCAGCAGCTTTTAATCCTCCCCATCCTATGCAAAGGAGGGATGGAGGGGGCACATGGCTGCCGAGCCTGCAGCTCCCCGTGGAGCCAAGGGGAAGAGTTCACAGCCAGGGAGAAATATTAAAGGTGATGCAGAGCCTTGTGTCTGCAAACACGGGCTGAGCAACTTGGGAAATGCCAGTGTCTTACATGCCAGCAACAGCCTCTTTTCTACTGACCTTTAACTCCTCCTGGCCCAAACCAGAGCACTCCAGGCACGCTGCTGTGTTTTACAGAGCCTCGGATCAAACACTCAGCCCAAGGCATGGAGAAGAGGTTGCTTTGGGGATGAGCAGACGTGAGCAGCTTTGCCTCGTGTTATCCTGGAAATGCTGGCACTGGGGTGGCACTGAGAAACCTCCCTTCTCCTCCACAGATCTGCCTCGTGTTATCCCAGAAATGCTGGCACTGAGATGGTACTGAGAGCTCCCTTCTCCACAGATCTGCTCCAGGGGCCTCCCTGTCTGCCCCACTTGGAGTAAGGGGAGTGTTAAAAATAGGTTAGAAACTGTTGTAAAATAGTTGAGAATAGTTAAGCATGTACTGTTTGGTTGTTATATTGAGAAAGGGGTTAAAAGGGTAGTAAGAAATTGCATCTAAGTGCAGCACCCCCRAAGSYAAACYAGCCAGCCTGGACAGAACTGTAATGGGCCAATCCAGCACATTAAACCTTCATMRYKATGAAGGATCCAAAAAGAAACAYATCCAGAGGGACAAAAAACAGGATAAAAAGYGGGATCTGACCCAGMYAAGCTGTGCCYTTCCCCTGGAGCATCGGGGCCATCGCTGCTGAGCAGCCCCAGRGCCGGCGCTGCTCCYTCCTTGAGGGAATGCTCCTGCTCGGCCCGGGATCCCTMGCTTTGGGCCTTTCTTTTTATTATAATGAATGCTGAAATCACTTTTGTACCGGGAGCCTGCTCTCGTGTTTAACATGTYCTSTTAGTWTGGTTGTTATATTGTAAAAGYGGTTAAAAGGGRAGTTATAAGAAATTACACCTCAGTAYAGTGCYSKYCCCCCKAKCRMG
>NDFG01000151.1:2189810-2242334 GCA_002167245.1 Sporophila hypoxantha
AWMGGCCAATRYAGGGCCTTAAACCTTCATGCAAATYAAGGATCCCAAAAGAAACCAATCCAGAGGGACAAAAAAAAGGATAAAAAGAGGGATCTGACCCAGGGAAGCTGTGCCKTTCCCCTGGYYCATCGGGGCCATCGCTGCTGAGCAGCCKCAGCYCCGGCGCTGCTCCATCCTTGATGGGAAGGCCCGGGCCCCCTTGCTTTGGGCCTTTCTTTTTATTATAATGAATGCTGAAATCATTTTTGTACCGGGAGCCTGCTCTCATGTTTAACATGTACTGTTAGTATGGTTGTTATATTGTGAAAGGGGTTAAAAGGGCAGTTATAAGAAATTACACCTCAGTAAAGTGCAGCATCCCTCAGCGAAACGAGCCAGCCTGGACAGAACTGTAATGGGCCAATCAAGGCCTTCAACCTTCATGCAAATGAAGGATCCCAAAAGAAACCAATCCAAAGGGACAAGGAACAGGATAAAAAGAGGGATCTGACCCAGGGAAGCTGTGCCCTTCCCCTGGAGCATCSGGGCCATCGCTGCTGAGCAGCCCCAGCYCCYGCGCTGCTCCATCCTTGACGGGAAGGCCTGGGCCCCCTTGCTTTGGGCRTTRCTTTTTATTATAATAAATGCTGAAATCASTTTAGTACCRCTTGATTTAGGCCTTTCTTTTTTTCATAATAAATGCTGAAATCTAGTACCGAGAGCCTGCTCTCATTTTTGAAGGAAACCTTCCCAGCTGCACACACAGAGGAAAATTCGGTGTTTCCAAAAAGCACAAATCCAATCTGTAGAGTAAAATCAGTGTCCTGGCTCTTTGGGAGTGCTGCCCATTCCTGCGCAGAAGGCAGGGTGGTTGTTTGGGATGGGTGAGAGCCCTTGTGCCCACACAAGCCTGAATCACACAGCTCCACATGGGCAGCACCAGCTCCACAGGACACATGCGAGGGTGTGCAGGGAAAATRCCAAAATCCCAGAGCCCTTGGAGCGCTCTGTGCTCAGGMGTGTGGTGACACACACACACTCTATGAGCCTGCCCAGGGCTCCACGTGCATTTTCCAGCAGCTCCATCCTCCCCACAAACCCGGAGTTAACTGCTGAGAGTGCTCTCTGCCATCTTTTGTGAGCCGGGAACCAGGAACGCTGCATAAATCATTATTCTTGCTAATTACCAGGAAACATCAAACAAGACAAGCATTTTACTCCTCATCACTGAATTTTGTTATGCTAATTAGAGTTGTATAAGCTGTTGCTATTAAACCTGGAGAGTCAGAAAAACATTTGCATTAATACCCACAAAGCTGCATCAAAACCTAGTTATTAGTATTTCAATGAGGTTCAGGTTACAGGGAAGCTGCTGCCATTTCAGGGGCTGGTTTGTTGTTTTTAAATCCTGCTGTGAGAGAAAATATAAATAAATGCAGGGTGAGGCCTCATGCAGACAATATTCCTTTTATATGGGGAATTAAAAAAAATAAGGCAACTTTGATCAGGAGGGGATCTAGAAGTGAGGGGGAGAGAGGGAAGGCAGAGCAGTGCAAAGATTTTGGTGCACTGCACTTGGGGCTGCTCAGCCAGGGGCMGCACCCACTGTGGATGCCAGGCTGGGGACTTCTTTTTGGATTTCTGAGTTGCTGCTGCTCCCAGGCACTTTGCTTGATCAGAGTGGTGTGGGTTTYACTCTCTGGAAGGCAGCTGGGAGGAGGAGCTGGCTCCTGCCTGCCTCCAGGAAAATCACCTTTTCCTTCACCTACACCTTGTGCATCCCACTGACACCAGGAGGATGGGGCACAGGATTTCTGGGTACCAAAACACACACACCCCAAGCTAAAATGTCTAAACTTTGTGGGGAGCCAACTCTATAACAGGAATTGGCAATTCCTTCTTTTTAGTGCCAATCACAGCAGCCGAGTGTTTCATCTGAAGATCTCACAGCACTTCAGAAAGGCAAATTATTCCCCCATGTGCCCCTTTAATACAACAATTATCACTATTTGATGCATCAAATACATCTGAAAAAATTAGGGGAGTCCAAACAGGCAGCTTGGGAGCAAGGGAAGGGTATTTTATCTCCTGAGTGCTGAGTGCTGGAGTTTCATTTTGGTGAGCTGTTCACAAAGGCACACTCACATTGATGATTTCCATCATGTGGACGTGCTCATATTGCAGCAATTGCAGCAAACCTTGTCCTGCACTGGGAGGCTGTGACAGGTTCATACACAACAGAGGGAACCTGTGGGGGAAGGAGCTGGGGTGAAATTCAGGTTGGATGGATGGATGGATGGATGGATGGATGGATGGATGGATGGATGGATGGATGGATGGATGGATGGATGGACGGACGGATGAACTCCATCCATTTGCAGGTTCCCCAGCCCCTTGGTTCAAACCACACCAGTCCCTTGGCCTGGCATTTATTCCCCAGTAAGGAGCAGACCCTATTGACAGCTTAAAGAACACATCTGAGCTGTCTCTGTGACCCAAGTGCTGTTCTATTGTTGGGGGGGAACAAATTATCTGTTTTTAGTGTCCATTTGTCAGATTGCTGGAGAGGGAGAGCCACTCACTCTCTCACTGTATATTTCTATCAAAGAAATAAAAAAAAAAATTAAGGAAAGAGAAGTCTGTGTTGCCTTTTCCCTCGCTGGTGGGAAGCTCAGGTGAATTGAGCAGTGCTGTGCCTGGCTGATGATGAATTGTGGTGGCAGTGCCTGTGCTCCATCATTCTGCTGATGTGGAGGAAGGTGGAGGCACAGCAGGGACCATCCAACACCTCCCTGTGCTGGCCCTGAGCTCTGGGATGCTCCTGGAGGGGTTCCCAGCCCAGGGCCACATCCTCTCCCCCAGCACAGCACAGAGCCCATCACATKTGGGTTTCTCTGGGTCTGGATTGAAGGCCTRAGGTGGGACTCAGGTGTTTATTATTTCTTATCAGTAAAACAGTCTCACAACCATGAGTTCAGCAGCTTTTCATTAGAAGGCACAAAATGGCCAACAATCTCTTGGTACAAGGTCTTTTAAGACTGAACTATCCAATTAAGAACTGACACCTGATTATTTTCCCTTTTAACCAATAACTGATTCCAAGAGCTCCAATGAGGACTTTTCTGCCAATTACAAAATGCCACCAAACCCATGGAGAAGAAGGAAGAAGAAGCATGAAGAGGATAGCCCAGGATGACACCCTGTGCCCTCCATCTTGGTTCATCCACAACACACTAAAAATCCCAAAACCTCAGTGTCTCACCAAGTGATCCACCCACACTACTCTCTATAATCTATTTCACACTTTGTGGTTCAGTTTAATCTTGAAGTGTAGGAAACTTTCTCCATGAATGAGGGTCAAAGTCAGGGCTCCCCTGGGGGTCAGGGCACCCCAGAGCAGACAGAGAAATATTCCCWGTGCCCTGYGTTTSCACAATCACACGCTCACTGTGCACCCTCAGCATCCTTTCCACCTTTGGGGACCATCATCAGGTGCTTCTCTCCAGCCTCATTCCCTGCTGCGTCCAGGGGAATATCCCACAGCTCTCTGCCCTRCAGGAGGGGATGTTAAAGCCTCATTCCCTCCATCTCTGCCAGGATCAGTGTGAGGAGAAGAGCCAAACACAAGGCAGGCACCAGCACCAGTCCCACTCTAACACTGCATCCTCCCTAATCACAGGCAGATTAAAAAAAAAATCCACATCAGCCATGCTGAGGAAAGGAGAACTCTAAGAAGGATGAGGAAAATGAAGACACTGTGAAATGCAATAGATGTCAACTTCTACTTATTTTTTAATTTCATCTCTTACAAGCTTTTTGGAAGCTAACATGATTAAGTTCTTCACACAATTTATTAGCATCTTGTTGGAAATCCAGCAGTATATTACACTGTCTGAGTAATCCAATTAGTAAAATGTATTTATTTAACCAGAATATTAGCTGCACACAATCCCAAATGAAGTAAAGTCCCTGATCCTGGGGTTCCTCTCACTTCCTGGAATTCATTTACCAGCTACAGGAAGGCTTTCTCTAATGAAATAAATATCAGCCCTATGTTTTTGGAATAATACAAGAACACCAATCTTGCTGCTCAGCTAACTGCTGCCTTTTTTTTTTCCCTGCAGCAGATACTGTGGCACACAGATTTCACAGCAGCATAAAGGTTTTTCTGGCTCTTCCACCTTCCTCTCACCCCYAACCCAAGAACTTCCCCAAACCCCCCAAGCCCACCTGGCTTCCCATTTTTTACAACTCCCAAATCATTCCCCAAATTAAGAACACACTTTCTATTTTTCATTCATGCAACCCATGTGCAAAAGTGAGCCCCGTACCTCTTTACCCTGATTTGAAAGAGCTTTGAAARAAAACCACTGTAGGAAGCAAGGGCTCTCCGGCACTTTTTTCCCTCCTAATGAAGGAGCTGAGTGACAGCCCCCGAGGCAGGAGGTCTGAGGAGCCTCAGCAGCATCCCTGCCATGCTCAGGTGCTGCTCTGCCCCAGTGCTGAGCTAAGGGGGTGCAGACAGATGTGTGACAGTTTGGGGGGGGTGTTTTAGTGATTACTTCAATTTTTTTTAACTCCCTCCCCTCCTTGCTTTAATTTMGTTACTGCCTTGGATGCTCCCAGCTGCTGACAGCACAGCATCCCCACCAGAGCCCCTGGGTGCCAGCACTGGGGTGGCTGTCCCAGCCTGTGCCACCTCCTGGAGGGGACATGAGCAGTGCCAGGCAGGTGCCAGCAGGAGAAGAGGCAGAGCTCAGCCCAGGGAACAGCCTGCTGTTGATCAATGGTATTTTTCCAGAGCTGCTTCTCCAGTTTATCTTCATAAATTGGCTTAATTAATTCTTGTCCCCAGTGAGCAGCAGTGGGAGGTGCAGTCAGGAGCAGCAGCAYGGGCTGGGGCAGGGAGCTGAGGGCTCCCATGACCCCAGTGCTGGGGCAGATTTTGGGACTTTCCCTGGCTTTGGGTTTGGGCTTGAGGGGAGCTGCAGGCGGGGTTGGGGAGCTGCAGATACCCTCATCTCCTCCCACCCAGACAGAGAGTGGAAATAAAAACCTGGGTGTAGGGCAGCATCCCTGGATGTGCATCCCTGGCACCCCAAATCTGGGATTTTGGGAGTCTGCAGGTGGGGTTGGGGACTGCAGATACCCTCATCTCCTCCCATCCACCCAGAGGGTGGAAATAAAAACCTTGGGATACTGCAGCATCCTTGGATGTGCATCCCAGGCACCCCAAACCTGGGATTTTGGGAGTCAGTACACACCAGATGCCAGCAGGAAAAGGCACAGAGGGGATGGATTTGCTTTACTTGCTCATAAACCCTTTTTCTCACACCTCATGGAGCATGAGCATGTTCTCCATCTCCAGCAGCAGCTGTGAGATAACTCTGAAAGCCACAYTGGCAGAGCTGGATGGAGAAGGAAGGGACTAATGGCCTGAGTTAATAATAGACATCATTTGCAATGTGCTTCCAAAAAAATGAAGGTCCTGAGGCAAAGGAGCTAATTTTGTGTTTCCTCTTGGATCCTCCTGAGTGCAGGGGAGGGGAGGAGGGGAAGTGTCTGAGCCAGAGCYCCAGTCCTGTGATGCTCATTCACATGCAGAGAATTTGAGAGAGATCCTCCCATTAATGCAAACAGGAATTACCCGTGTAATCTTGGGATTAGCAGAGCCCAAGGAATTATTTACATTTCCTAAATGAGGGAAACTGTATAGAGTGGGTGAGGCAGAGACAGGAGCTGAGGTTGGGAGAGCGACTCTCTCGCTGTGTCTGCAGGAACCAGCATCCTTTGCTGCCTTCAGAATGGGTTCACCCAGGGCTGCATTAAATATTTGGTGTGCTTGGATAAAAGCTGCTGCTGAGGTGCAAAACAGACAGACTGACTTGGGCTCATGGCCAGGGAGGGAGGCATCAAACTCCAGACCCAAATCCCTGCCTGCAGATCATTCCTACATCACAGGGTGCACCCACTCATCCTRCACCAATGATTACAGTGGCAACAGGYATAATTAAGARTAATTTTTWAACTCTTTTATTTAATTTCTCTTGCAGAGTCTCTCTCACAACCACCTTGGGCAGTGGTTGGTGTGACTGCTGGGTGGGGACACAGACCTGCTCCCTCCTGGGCCACATCCCTGTCACTGATGCACCACCACAATCTGAATTGGGGCTCCAATCACCCAGAGCATTCACCACACAGTGCTTTTCACTCTTCCCTCCTCCAAAGCCCCACAGAGAGGCAGCAGCACCCTCAGAGCCCCATCTTCTCCCAAATCCTACAACACCCACTGTAATCACAGCAACAACAACAACAACCCTCCATCCTTCCCACAGCACACGAGGAGTCAGCCTCCATTTCCAAACTAAGACATCTCGTGTGCTATTCTCCCTCCCCTCCAGACTAATAGCTGACAATGTATGCCTTCCACATTAATGATAAGGGTTCAAGGGGAAAGAGACTGCTCTCCTGTTTCGCTGACATTACACTCTCCTATGTACCCACCAACATACCCTAAGGCAACAGAACTCATAATAGGTTCCTCTAACTGCCTCCTGCATCAAATTTGACACTGGCTGCTTTCTTCTCCTTTCCCATCGCTCACCTTATAACTCTGTCATCATCATTGATTTTGACTTAAGGAGAGAAAAAAAGCCCACCACCCAACCCTCTCCCCCTGCTCCAGCAGCACCAGGGTGGTGAAGCACAGCTGCTGCAGGGACCTGAAGCAGGGAAGAGGGAGCCAAGGGGGCTGCTTGTGTTTTTCCTGAGTCTCAGTTGTGGAGGGACTGAGGCAGCACGCTGGGAGCATTTGCTGCACCCAGCAGAACCAACCTGGAGCCTCAGGACACCCCTGCTGGCTCTGGGGATGCTTCCCAGCTTGCAGGCAGCGCTGCTCAGCTGCTCTGTGGATTTTGCTCTGGGCTCGTGATTCATCTGAAGTCAGGATTTGTTAATTCTTTAAGCAGAGCTCATTTTTCCTTCTGTCTTTCTTCCCCAGAAAAGACAGCTGGAGTGATGTGTATGTCTGCACTGTGCCACTCTGTGCACTGAGCCCTGTGACCTCCCCAAGTCCTCTGCATCCCCACCTGCACAGAGGGGATGCTGGGCCCAGCAAGCCCTTGGGAGTGGGGAAGGGGTGAGTGCTGGGTTCACCACGGAGGGGTGAGGGACCCTTCCCAGTGGCAGCCCCAGGATGGTGACAGGAGTGTCCCATGGTATTGTAAATGCAGGCAACCCCAATGAGGGGAGAGAATGATGAGGAGGACTCCATCTTATCAGAGGGCTAATTAATTACTTACATATTTAATAATATATATTTTATATTATAATAAAAATATAATATGTATTTTATATTATAATAAAGTATAATATATTTATAACAAAGTATAATATATATAAAGTATAATATACATTATATCTATAATAAATATAAATATAGATATAAATGTAAGTATAATATACTTTATATATATATAAAGTATAACATACTTTCTTATGCTATATTATTCTACACTATATTACACTATATTACATTACATCTAAACTGAATCTGCCAAGCACTCAACTACACTCCACTACACAGAATCTCGTGACTGTCAGCCCACAGTTCCCACACACCTGGATTCAARTGGTCAGTGAATCAAAACACTCACACCAGAATCCAATTACTAATTTCCTTCAGGTAAACAATCTTCCACGATGCATTCCACCTGTGAACAACACAGGAGCAGTAAATGAGATAAGAATTGTTTTGATCATTCTTTGSTTCTCCCAGGTTCAGAGAATGTGAATCCCTCACCATGGGACAACAATTTCAGTTCAAGCTCAGTTATCAGATGACCAAGGCTCTCAGAGAAGAAGGCCAGGCTCCCATGCCAGCACCAGACCCTTCCCAGCACACACACTGACTTGGGCTCATGGCCAGGAGAGAGGCATCAAAGTCCAGACCCKAATCCCTGCCTGCACATCTCTCCTACATCACAGGGTGTAGTAGAAAGGTGACCCCCAGCCAGAGAATAATGTGCATTGACTACATGATTCAGAAGGCTGAACAATTGCTTTATTAATAAATTAATATTGATTAATAATATTSCTATATTATATTACAACTATACTAATACTAAACTAGAACTATATCATACTAAASAAAAACACYTGACCCTTTCAGACAGTCACYACASAGCTTTGACKTAATTGGTCAATCAATCAAAACAACCAGAGTCCAATTAACAAATCACTCTTGGAAAACAATCTCCATAATACASTCCACATGTGCRAAACAACAGGAGCAGCAAGTAGAGATAAGAKTTGTTTTCCTTCCCTSAGGTTCTCACTGCCTTCCCCAGGAAAAATCCTGGGAGAGAGAATTGTGTCTTACTCTGTTCAGAGAATGTGAATACCACAACAGGGTGCACCCACTCATCCTCCACCACAATGATTACAGTGGCAACAGGAATAACTGAGACCATTTTTAAACTCTTTTATTTAATTTCTCTTGCAGAGTCTCTCACAACCACCCAAATCCCCCTTGGCAGTGGCTGGTGTGTCTGCTGGGTGGGGACACAGACCTTGTCCCTCCTGTGCCACAATCCCTGTCACTGATGGCACCACCATGCTCTGAAATGGGGCTCAACCCCTGAAATGGGGCTGCAACCCTGCCAGGAGAGACCTCAGACCAACCTCCAGCACTTGCCTTTTGCAGCTGCATCCCAAGATCTGCCTTCCAGGGGCTGTGACAGTGTTGGGAGGGGAAGGAACCTGTCAAAATTCCCCAGCATGGGGCCATCCTTCTTCCTGCAGCCCAGGCAGACCCTTCCTGAGTGATGTGGGTGAGCAGCCATCTCCTCTGCCTGGTTTCCTCACAGATCCACAGCAGTGAATCCCCAGAGTGTGGCTGACCCGCAGCTGGTGTTTTCTTTGATTTATGCCAGAGCCTATTTAGGTCTTCTGCTTAAAACAATCCAGTTCATGTCAGCAGTAAATGAAAGTGTGTACCATCCAGCAGCTGTTTGGCTGCTACCTGAAATGAGTTTCACTCTAGCTCTTATCATGAAGAAATCCTTTTAATCATCAAAACTGCCAGGGCTGCCTTGGAGCTGAGGCGGTGTGGTGATTTTAACAGGGGAAGGCACATTGCAAGCCAGGGCCATGGAAAGAGCCCTGGAATGGGAGGTGATTTTCTCTTCCAGGCTTGCAGTCACTTTGGGCACAGTGACAGGTTTAAATGAGGGTCTTTGGCTGCAGAGACCAGTTTGGTGTGAGCCTGGGCACCAGCAGGGTGTATTTGGGGCAGTAAGGGCCAGACTGGGCCCAGAGATGGCCTCTGGGGTTCTCACCAGGGGCCCAAACAGGTTCCTGAGTGTGGAAACACCTGTGGTCACTAAGACCTGGTAATTTTGAAGATCCWGCTACTCATATGGCCAATAAGGACRYGCTSAGGAAAAATCCAGATGAGATGGGCTCTGAATCCGTGCTGCAGCCCCTGCACCCTGACAAGTCTCCTAATGAAGGATTTAACTAACTGGCTGCTGGCAGAGAGTGGGGGTGCTGCATGAGAAGCAAGGAATATCTGCCCAAAGCTATTCTGAATTCATTAAGGGGGATGGCAGGAGCTGGGCTGCTGTGTTTGMGGACACAGCGTGAGGCCACACAACCTGCTTGTCCCACCCAAAACTAATGATCAGAGCTCGCCTGGTGAGGAGCAGGCACCTGCCACGTGCTGCTTGCAAACAAGCTGCAGAGCAAAAGCAATTGGAAGGAATTATTTGGGAAATAATTGTAAATAATGAATGAATGAATGGAGAAAACTGCAAGCTGTTTACAGATAACTCGCCCAGAGAAAAGAGCTGAATTTGCCGAGTAGGTGATTCACTATTGATTATTTCCCCAGCTCTAGCTGTAACCTTATAAAGCATTAATTAAGACAAGTCTTCACAGTTCAGCATATTCTAATCTGCTACAGGTCTGGAGAGCTCAGCAGTGCCCTCCTGGAAGGAAACCTGGAGGTTCACACCCTGGCTGGGGGGGACCCTGAGCAGAGCCCAGCCCCACACCAAACCCAGCCACGTTCCCAAGAGCTGCTGTGAATATTCCAGCAGGCTGAGGGCTGGCACTGGGCACYGCAGGGGAAGGCTGGATCCTACCTGGCTGCAGGATTTCAAACAGGACAGCTGTCCCTTGGGATAAACCCTTTAAAGGCAGCCAAGGCAATCTGGCTGACCCACTGAGGCTGCCCTCACATGACCTGTGGCCAAGTCTGCCCCCATAGCAATACTTAAACCTGCCCCAAAGTGGCTCTGCAAGTGCCCCCCTGCTCTTCAGGGGGCCCACACTGCTCCCCCAGCCTCAGCTCAGACAGATCAGATATTGGGGGTGCCCAGAAGATCAGAATTCCTGGGCTTATGAGTGGAATGGAATGTGGGASAAAACGGGCCCGTTTTTGGAGAAATTCTCTGCTCCCACAGCAGGACTGTGATCAAGTGTCAGAATATTTGCCAGGAGAATGCTGTGGCAACTCCAGAGATGAGCAGCTCATTACAGTGTGCTGGGCCCTGGCTACAGTTTATTAAACATATTTATCAGACATATTTATCAGCTGCACCTATCCCTGGATGTGCTGAGCAATGGCAGGCCCATGGAAATGCAAATACCCTGGCAGGGCCTGGCACCCCTGGGCATGTCCTGCTGACAGAGCACAGCTCCAGCCCTGCTGAACCAGCCTCCAGCTAATGAGGCACAGGGCTGTGTCTGGGTAATGCACAGACACAAAAATCCAGCAGAGCAATCTAATCCAGCACAGCAAGGCTTCTGATTCCAGCCCCAGAGGAGGAAGGGATGCTGAGCCAAAGGGGTGAGCTGTGGCTCTCCAGCTGTGCTCCCCAGGGTGGATCTGCAGCCTGGTTTTCTTGGCAGAGCCACTGAATGCCCTCCCCAGCCCATCATCGCAGGACTGCTCTCAGCAGGCAGGAACATGCTGCTTTCCCCACATCCTGAAGAAATGAGGATGTGATAACCTGGCACCTGACTGCAGGTAAAATACTCTGCCTTTCAAGCAGCTGATTAGCTCAGCAAAAAGCATGTTTGCATCATTTCTGGATGTCTTGGAATATGGGGAGAGCGCATTAGAACCTGCATTAAGCAAGCCCAGTATCCAACTGATTTCTGTTCTCCTAACWTTGTTTCAGAAAGAAAAGCTCAAGCAATAAAGTTTTAACCAGCAATCAAATCCAGAAAACCAGTAACTCTGATCCTTCTCTCCCATTTCCATGTCCACTGTGAGCTACSAGAGGTTTTCCCAAGAGTTGTCCTCAGTTCCCATGGGAATGGTTTGCCAGACCCTTTCTGGCCACTCAGCACTATCTGGTGTGGTGCTCACTCAGCATCACATCATGGCCAAGCCATGACATGACATGGGCAGCACGCAGCCTTAATTTCTCTTAATTTATGCACAAAAATTAATAGGAAGATTCCAGTAGAAGCCACTCTTTCCCCCCCCTCAGATGCAATCAGCCACAAGCTGTGTCTCACAGGGCTGAGCTTTGAGGTAAAGTTACACTTGACCACTAACCAAGGGAAGATAGCAGGAGAGGAATTAAAAGTTCAAACAAAATAGAGCATAATCAGTTGGGTTTTAGCAGCARGACTAGGTTCCTAATGATTTCAGTGCTTTACAGACTGTTTCAGGCATGTAATGAAAATTATTTCATATCATTGAATTTGCAGGAAAAACTTGTCAAGATTTCAAACATCTGAAACAATCATTTGAAGTACAGAAGGCACAACATTTGATTTCTCCAATTCAGGTGTTCAAGGTGACCACATGCAAGCAGATAACAACACATCACTGACATTGTGAGTGCATTGRTTTTTACACACACAAACATGGCATGGAGCATCTTTCCCTACCCACTAAATCCTTTAGCATCATCCTGTCCTGGATTGCCAAGCAAATTGTATTCRYTTTGCCATCTSTATGGCAGCTGSCTTCTGTTCAGTGGGCAGTTCTCCTTATCTCTCCCACACCCAATCCTCTCTCAGGGGAGACACCTGCTGATAACAGCRATTGAATGTCCCTGCATGGCTGATAAGAACTACAGCATCCCATTGGGAGATGGGAGCCCAGAGGGAGGAGCCAAGCATTCCTACCTGGATATAATCTGAGATTCTGGAACACCAGCACAGCTTCTSCACTGGATTTCCCAGAGGAACAGCAGCTGCCTCTTCCACTGGATCTTCAGAGGAAGAGACTGCACCTTTCTCCAGGATCCCTGCTCCAGCAGAACCACCCCTGACACTGCAGGAGGGCTGAGCCACAATTCCAATGGGACTGCTGCCAGCACCCTGACCCACAGGGTGTCAGGCTGGGTTCTGACTCTGTCAGTGTTGTTTTGGCTTACTGCATTGTTTATTTTATCTTTTTATTTTTTTTCCTTTCCCTAGTAAAGAGCTGTTATTCCTGCTCCAATATTTTTGCCTGAGAGCCCCTTAATTTAAAATTTATAGCAATGTGGAGGGAGGGGGTTTACATTCTCCATTTCAGGGGAGGCTCCTGCCTTCCTTAGCAGACATTTGTCTTTCCAAACCAAGACACATCCAAAAAGGGGAAGAAAATAAACCTGAGGCTGCAAACTGCTCTGCCAGCCCTCATGCCAGGTGTGATCCCGCAGTGGAGCTGGCTGGGGGCTCTGCTCTGGCTTTGGCTGAGCCACAACCAAGCCAGGGCAGCCCAGCCCCTCCCAGGATGGTCCTGCAGAGCTCAGCATCAAACACACAAAGAAATGTTTCTCGTGGATATCATCCCAAGGAAAATCCTTACCTGCTCTAGACTCCTTCAAGGGCTGCTTCCCAGCAGGGGCTTAGCTGATGGTTTGTCCTTTGCTGGAAGACCTAAAAAACAAAGAACAAGTTCTTGCCAAACTGCAGTTGAGGTAAAAAGGATGAAATGCTCCTATATGGGGAGAAAAGATGCATTTTGTGTTTAGTTTCATTACTCATTCATTTCATTTTCTCCTTTCACTCYTTTAAAAACTTGCAAAATTCTCTCCACCCAGTTTATTTTATTTTGCCAATCATCAAAATGTTCTCTCTCCATGAGCAAATGTATTGCTAATTAGGACAGAGAAACAGATTAAGTTCAAATGAGTAGGTCTCCTTGTTGATGCTGTTGCTTTCCCTGCCTCTTCTCAACCCAAAAATCAATGCAAATCTTTTGGGGAATTCAAGCAAATTTTCATTAACATGGATATAATGTGCTCCTGAAAAAAAAAATCAGAATTAGAAACTGTGTGAGAAAAGGGGATTGAGACAATGAGAGATACAGAAAATGGGAGATGCAAAACACATCTTTGTGTTATCCAAATTCTGGATTTCCTGGCTAAATCTGGCTTGGCTGGTGAAGGGCAGAGGTGTGGGAAGTTGGTTTGTGTGTCCTCTCAGCTGCAGGCACCTCCAAAGAACATCCACACAGAGCAGACAGGCTTGGGAGAATTTATGGTGATGTAAAACTATGTAAAATGTAGATGTAAAGCATCTATTTGTTTTTATTTAAAGGACTTTCAAGGGAACCTGGAGGATGAAACCTGCAAAAGCTTCACTGAGCTCACACAATGTTTTATTTACTCCACTTCTAAAACTGAGCACTGCCATCAGGTGTGATCCCATTATTTAGTGAAAAAGCCACTGTGCACATATCCCAGCATGGGACACCTGCTGGAAAACCCCTCTGACTTCTGGCTGAGGACCTTTGTCACCATCCCCTCARCCTGCTGAGGGATGTGCCAGTGGTCAGTTGGTCAGTACGACCAACCTGCTGCCCAAAGGAGATATCCAGACCCAAACCCCAACATGAAACAAATACCTAGGCATAGGAGAGAGCTTTTTGCACCAGATGGACCCCCTGGTCTCTTGGTAAATCCACTTCTTAGGCTTTGCCACAAAGAGGCTTAAAATTAATTAGCAGATTTTTTTTTTTAAGAGTTCTGCATACAAGGGGTGTGTGAGAAAGGGCATTCATCAGGAGCTTTTCAGGGCTTACAGGCCAAGATGYGGAATTGTAGTCTGCAACACAATTACTTTCAAAACTGGAAATTTCAATGTTAAAGTCTTGCAGACGCAAATAATTCCAACTTTCCCAGAAGGACAGTCAGGAAGGGAAAGGTTTTCTGATTTTCTAAAGGTGAAAAATGCATTTTTACCAAAAATCATCTGTTCCCGTTGGTCTTCCAATCATCACAGCAAATAATCACAACCTCCAGCTACTGGGACCTGACTCAGCTGCTGCTGACCCTGGACAACTCCTGAGACTGTTCTGGAACAGAACCTGCCACAGCTGCTCCAAAACCATGGGGAGATGGTGAGACATCTGTCTGGTTAAGCAAATCACTCAAAAATTAAAGATACTCTTCAAACACTTGCTCCCATATTGATTCATTTCTTGGCCTTAACAGGATGATTCTCAAAAGGCAAAGTGTTGGTGAGGCTTTGCTTGGAGTGGGATTTTGAACCTGTGTTTTGCACTTTTCTCCCCCAAAACTAATGCCACATGAGGTACATGCAGGTGATGGAGACCCTGCCAGCACAGCCCACCCTCCAGAGCACTCACCCTTGCCCCAACCTCACCAGGGACCAACCAGAACCACCACCAACCCACAGCATTAATTCACACTAATTTCATAATTAATGTTTCACAATTCACATTAATTTGCTAATAATTTTGGAAAAAAAGCAGATACAGCATTTGGGAGGATACATCCACCAGTTAAAGCTTTCATCCARCAGTTAAAATTGTTCATCCACTTCTTGGGGCAAGAGAAGACCCATCACTGCTGGAATTGAAGCACCACAACAGTGTATGAAGTTATTTATTGTCTCAGCAGGAGCTTACAGTGTCTGCCAGCACCTGGAAGAGGAGGAAATGCATTAAAACATGGATGAGCAAACACTGAGCAATGCCTGGTGGCACTCCTTGTCTTCTTCAGCATTTCCACAAGAAGGAAACCTGGTTCTGTCAGGCTGCAGCATTTTCCCAGGAAAAAAAAGAACCAGTTTGTGCTGCATTAGCWACACCATCCCTCACTTCTTTAGCCTTTAGTGACTCCTACAAGCAWTAATTAATTTACAAGCCCCTGGTGACCAAACCCAAGCTAAACAAGTTTTTCCTTYTCATAAACCCACCCTGCACGTACACGGCAATCAGCAAAATCCCTGATTTTGCTAAGAAACACTCTGAACTCAGTCTTGCCTTTATTATGTGCTTTTTCCACTCTGCTTTACTCCTTGATATTTCTGGGGAGATTTCCTTTGGAAGGAGGCTCTTGTCAGTGTTTTGCTGATGGTGTTTGGGATCAGTGTTTAAAGCTCTGTCAGTCTGCCTGCTCAGCCGTGCTCTCCCCTGTCTAGCTGCTCATGCYGCACCAAAAAGGAGAAATTTAAGGAGAGCTAACCTAGTTAGAATTTGAAATGCTGTTTTGAGGACTCAAGGAAGTGGAAACACAGGAAAACCTTAGCAAAAAGGGACATAATTTGTAAAAGAGAAAATCATCTGAGACTGGTGGCTTGCAGACATCCTTCTGCTCCAGGTTMGGTCTGAGATGGCAGAGAAATTTAAATTTTATCCTTTAAAATACTAGAAAGGAAAACCATGTCTTTACAGGACTTGAGATTGCACCAATATTTGGAAAGAATACACATGAAAAAGATGGGTTTCCAAGGCAGAAATCATTCCCCATTCCTGCCAAGCCCCTAGAAAAAATATGGGGAATACCTGCGGCAATCTGCAGTACCCACATTACTRCACTGACCCAGCTCTTAATCTCAATGTTCTATTCTCTCCTAACAAAGGATTTCCTGTACAATAATCTGAGGATAGGAGAGATGGGGGTATTTGCTCTCAGGAAAGCATAAAGAAGATATTATTGCCAGGCTAGACTACATCCAACTCTAACTGTTCAAGTATTAAATCCATTTTTCACCATCAGGAGTGTTATCCAACAACATGAGAAATACAAGCAGGAGAAAATATTCTCAAGRGAAGGAATTGATGGCCAAAGCCTCAAAGTTTGGTAAAATGCTTTTCCACTTCATGTCCTACAAGCTGTCAGCACTAGGATGGAAAACCACAGAGCAGTAATTGCAAAGGACACTTCTTCTTTCWTACACTGTCTCTGTCTGTAAGGCAAGAGGATGGCAAGTTAATTAATTATCTCCAGCATCAGTTTACTTGAAGATCTTTTTTTCCAGCAGCGCTTCAAAGGAGACTGATAGAAGCCTTGATTAGAGGGATAATGAAGGAAATCTCTAATAGATTATATCATTTCTTGCCTATCTGCAGCCATTCCCTGCTTCACAGGGCTGGGATTCACGTCTGGAAAATATCACAAGCATGTAAATCCACCTCCGATGCAAAATTTATGGAAAAATTCGAATAATTGCATGTTTACCATATTTCTGTCAAAGGTCTGGGAAAAAAGATATCAGATCATCTGACTTGCTATAGAGCAGAGATTTTCATGTGTCCTGTTAGGGTCTCTGACTCTCTGAGGAAAAAATCCATATTTTGAAGTCACATCAGACATGGAGAGAGGAAATTTATGAGACACCAGAGAGCAGGAGGAGAGCAGAGGAGCAGGAGGAGAGCACACACTGATGTGTGGGCACCTTGGGCAGTTTGATGRCCACCTTGTTATCTGTCCCCAGAAGCCTTTTCCTAACACTGACCATTAGCAGGGGACATAGGTGAAGTGTTTTATCTGGTTTTTTTTTTCTTTTTCTAATCTTGCTTTCATGTGCAACACCACATCTGCCCCAGTCCTGGCTTCAGAGCACCAGGAGCCTTTGGAGGGCAGAGCTGTTCCCACTGCAGAGGAGGAAACCTTGGTCCTGCTGAGTCCCAGCTCCCCATCCCTGTCCCACCAGCACCCCCCAGTTTGCCTCTGCACTTTCTGGGGGATTTTGATGCCATTTTTCTCTCCCCCAGGCTGTGCACACACTGCCAAATCTAACAGCAGGGGAAATGAAGTACCAGGTTCTGACACACTGGGCTGATTCCCATCTCACACTGACAAAACCCAAGCCATTCCCAAGGAGTCCCAGTGGCACATTTAAGCCATCAATTTCTTTTAAGATGAGGCTGAAGATTCTCCCTGGSTGCTGTTTGAAGCTTTTAATAGAAGTTTTGGTGCAGGCAGCGGCTGCTGACCTTTGGATGCTCAGGTGCCACCAGCACCAAGTGTTTGAGTGAGGGTTGGACAAAGACTTCACAAAGGATGAATTAATTCACAAAAGAGCACAGAGGAGGACCAAGACACCCACCAGAGCATCTGGCTCTCTCACAAGCATTCCAGCACCTGCTCTTGTCCTGGCCAACAGGCGTCAGGGAAGCTGCTCAGCCGCCCCTGAGCCTCCATCCTGGTCCCTCAAGCCAAGGCCAGTAGTAGATCGGTGCATATGAAGTGAGCAGAAGCACAGCGAGGTGGGTACCAGAAAGTGTTTTATGGGGTTATTAACATCCCCAGTCGAAGCAAAGCAATTCCTTCTCCCCTGGGTTGCTCTTGAAGTTTAATTAAAATTGTTTGATTGGCTAGCACGGGCTCTTGACCTTTGGATGTCAGGTGCCCCGCAGCACCAATGTGTTGAGTGAGGTGGACAAAAGCACTCAAAAAGGGTGATGATTAAATTCCTACGCAGAAGAGCACAGAAGGTAGGACCAAGAACCCACCAGAGCCATCCTCCCTGCTCACAAGATTCCAGACAACCCTGCTCTGTCATGTCTCTGGCCAACAGCGTCAGAGAGATGCTCCGAGCCCCTGCCCTGAGTCTCTCATCCCTGTCCCAAAAGCGTCCAGAGAGATGGTTGCTATGAGTGAGCAGAAGCAACAGCAAGAGGAGGACCAGAAAGTGTTTTATGGGGTTAAACATCCCAGTCTGAAGCAAAGCAATTTCCTTCGYTCTCCTGCCATTTCCTTGTGGGGGCTTATCATCTCCAGCTGGGCCAATATAAAGGCCCATTTAATCGAGATCCATTTAACACTGAATCACACTAACAAGATTACTTAGCCAGGGCTAATTCTGCATTTGCTGAAGTGCAGTATCCAGGGTGAGTAATCTCTGTGTGCTGGTGGCAGGTTCAGAGACAGGTTAGCCACTGGCTTAGCATCCCAGACAAAACATGGGAAGCACAGGGGGGACCATGACAATGAAACTGCAGCCCCTTTAGCCCATGGGGCTCTTTCCTTTCCCCTGCTCAGTGTGATCAGTGTGGAGAGGGTTCACTCATTACCCCACAGGATCCTAAAAAGGGAATTATTTTCTTTGTCCTCACAAGCAGCAGAACAAGCAATACAGCAAAATCCTCTTCAGTCATTATCTGTTAAGTGCATGGCATCCTTTTGTGAGTTAAATGACACAGTATTTCTTGCATGGGACTGAATTCAAAAGGTTTTGCCTTCCATCAGGAGATAACTCAAGATTTGAGTGCTAATTGAATACATTTATATGCACACAAGTGATAGGCATTCATACAATTTTTTAAAGTAGATTCTCACCATTCAGTCATTTAAAAATATAGCACTAAGGGCTCTATTATTTATGATTATTAAATCACAAATCTGAGTAGCAAAATACTTCACTCAGGGAAAATGTGAAGAGGCTGTTTCAGAGGAAAAAAAAATCTCCTTTCCAGAACTCACAGAACATCATCTCAGGAGGATGCTGATAACCAATATTGTTTTACAGCTAAGGCTCTCCAAGTGACTCACTCAGGTAAATGGATTAATCCTAATCACCCCTTCAAATGTTCCCAAGTCCTCCAAATGGTCAGAGGCGAGGTTGATGTGTTCTGGGGAGCTATTAATTCACTTTTTTGTACACACTGACTCGTTATGCCATCAGGGCAGGGTTTGGGACATCCCCAGCKGTTCCCTCCTTGCTGTCAGAAGATGGGTCCTGTCACTTCAGGGGGGATTCATCTCACCTGGTGTCAGAGGTCCACAAGACAAGTGCCTGTACTGGAGTGAGTCTCTTAAATGTGTAAGTGGAGAGAAATTGCAGTGATTTTTCTGACCTATTTTAGGCAACCACCTCCAGATGAGAGCAATTGCCTGCTGGAGGTGCCCATTTTTCTCCATTGATGGTAAATGAGATCTGAGTGCTCGGTGCAGATGCCGAGACCTGGGTGCCATCAGGTGAGATGGATCCTATCCACAGTAATTGCAGCCTTTCAAAATAAAAGGCACTTTTTTACACTTTTTTATTTCCTTTTTCTTTCTTTTTTTTTTATACCCTAAGGAGTTTATTTTAACTATTTGAGGAYTTTTCCAAGTTTTTATTTCTGTCCTTGGTGTCTCTTGGTTTTTCTCCCCCTTTGGGCAGGCAGTCCTCAGGCTGTGGCATCTGTGCTGTAAAGGTGGTGGTGAGGGAGCCCTGGGTCTTTCCTTCCACAGAACAGAGCAGGGCTCATGGTTTTATTTGGCAACACAGCCCAGAACAACTTTTGTTCAGGGTTCAGCCTGTGAAACCATTTCTGAACCTCAGAAATCATAGGCTGGYTGCAAGCTCTTCTGTGGTGTAAAGGACAAAAGCTCAGGCAGGGCAGAATGACAGGACCAGAGATGACAAGATCASCCCCAGAGGRCCCTTCCAACCCCATGAAACAACCCTGGTTGTTTCATGATTCTGTGAAAAAGGAAGAGCCCTCCAGGGCAATATTTTCCCACCAGGTATGGAGATCTCRGTGCTCAGGGTGCTGCTGGGGATGTGCTTTGCCCCTGGAAACCTCCAGCCCCTCAGCACTGCTGGGCAGGCACCTCCAGGGAAGTTTAATGATATWAAAAAAGTTATCTATGGAGCTGGAGGCCTTTAGAGTACAGCAGGAACTGGGCAAAAGTCTTCAGTARCATCATTGATATTCAGAMTTCTGGGTTCACTTGGATCCAGCCCACATCCAAAAGTCTTCAGTATCATTACTGATACTCAGATTTCTGGGTTCACTTGGATCCAGCCTACATCCTGTTCTCAAGAAGTGACTTGGGCACTCAGGAAACTGAGCACCCCCTGCCTGACAGGGCTCTGAGCCCCAGCTGTGCACAAACCTGCAAGTGTGTGGTGCTACTTCATGTGCCCTCTATCCCCCAATGCCAGGAGGAGATGAAATCCTTCCATCAGGGCTGGAWTCTGGCCAGCTGCTGAGGTCACTGSMGAAARTGYGCTTCTGCTGYGACTTTTTATTCTGTTTTTTATTGCAGTCTAGAGCTCAGAGCAGACATTTGCTGCCCTTCCTTCCTCCCTGCCATTGCACTCAGGTACTAAACCATTCCCGTGGTCTCTGCACATGGGTAAAGGGAGTTTCCTGGTCAGCTCTACACAGGGAATTCAGGTATTTGACATCCACCACCTCAGTGCCTGGGAAATGACCAAACAGYTTTTGAAGTGTCATAAGTGAAACAGGCAGGCACGAGGAGAAACCTGAGTGTCTGAGGTTTGTCTCCTTGAAAAACAAAGTGTTCATTCAAAACATTCAGCTGCCCTCATGACTTCATCCTCAACATCTGAAAGCACCAAAATCTCCCTCAAAAATATGTTCAAGTCCCACTGAAAATTCAAAGGACTCCCTCTAGCAAGTGCTCTAGTTTTCTCCAGCTGTAAAAAYCCAAAACACATCCCACTCCTATTCCTTCAAAGATCAGTGCACTAGCCAAGGGGTGGGATTGTGCAGACAGCCCTGTGCCTTGGGCACTTTGGAAGGAGCTGAGAGTCTTGAACTTGATTTCCAAGYAAGAATTTCCAAGAGGAATTTCCAAGAATTTCCATTTTCCAATTTTAACGGTGSCTAAAACAATTACAAATGTGGTAAAGGCCCCAAGTTTGAACCCAAASCTTTCCTTCCTCAAGTCACCTTTTCTGAACCACTCAGAAATAATCTGCTGGCTGCAGGTTGCTCCATTACTTGTCTTGTTTTGATATCATGCCATTATCTCTAATTGCTGGGGTTTGGAAGGCTMCAAGTCCTGCCTGTTGGTGTTCCAGGCAGGTACCAGGTGTGACAGCCACCCCTCCATGTCACACCTGCTGGGGCAGCAGTGCCTGACCACGGAGCAAAGTGTCTTCCTCCTCCCAGCTATAGGACCAAGCAGACTCCATGGGAATCGTTATTAATTTGCCTTTAATTACCAGCTAATTTCCRCCTGCACAGCCAGTAATTTCAAGCCCTGTGGAAAGCACAAGGAAACAATAACAAGGCATTTCCCAGCAAAAGGAGCATAAACAAACAGGCAYAACACAGAGATCCAAAGGAGAGTGGTGTATTTAAATACTCCAAATACAACAATCRGAGAAAATTTCCTGTAGAAAAAAAGCAGAAACATCTTATTTTTTTTCCCTACTTCCCAGCAAAAATATTTCATTTTTAAGGCCATCCAATTTTGCTAAATTACAGGGAATACCTTGTGGGTGTTTCTAATAGGAGCTACTTGCACCTAAAATATGCAGAGGTTACCACCTCTCCATAATAAGCTGGTGCTGCAGGTTGCTGAGCAGCTCCAGCACTGTTCAAACCATCCTTAGCAGCTGACAGACAGCAAGGAGAGCTGGAGGAGCGTGAAGCCTTGTTAGTGGCAAGGTTTTCCCAGCTGAGGCTCAGCCAGGCACTGATTGGCAATTCCGAGCACGGGGCTTTGTCCCGGTGGAGCCTCCATATGTTTTTTTCCCCTGGAGGAGCGATGAATGTCAATTCACCCCTTGGGGTGTGTCAGGTGAAAACCCTCCTGAGGGTGAAACGAGAACTGACAGCAACCAGCCACAGGTGCCCCGACCAACTTCCACCCAGGGGCTGCCTTTGCCAAGGTGGAGAATTAAAAGTAAGAGAATTAAAAGCGAAAGAGAGAATTAAAAGGAAAAGGGATAACTAAAAGTGAAAGAGAGAATTAAAAGAGAAAGGGATAACTAAAAGTGAAAGAGAGAATTAAAAGGGAGAATTAAAAGTGAAAGAGAGAATTAAAAGCGAAAGGGAGAATTAAAAGCGAAAGGGAGAATTAAAAGTAAAAATTAAAAGTAACCCATATAACATCAAAGAACTCAATATAATAATACCTAGTGTTAAAAAAAAWTTCAAAATACCCATCATTAGAAAAAAAATTATAATAACATTTTCAAACCCTAAAACCCTACAAAACAAGTTACATCAAGTTTGGGGAGAAAAGGGAGCTGTGTCTGCTGTGTTTTCATGCACGGCACTGGTGAGCACATCCCCCTCTCCACATCAGCTGTTTGGAAATGAGAATGGAGGTAACACACTCTCACATCCCATGAAACTGGGATGTGAACGTTTGTGCRGGTGGATGATCAGCAGGGATCTCCCCAGAGCTCACAGCCATGCCCCGAGAGAGTGACATTTGCAGTGAATCCACAGCTCCATCCCATTCTGCTCACCCACACACAGTGCAGCACATTTCCCTCCCTCCTGTCCATTTCTCATCTCAACACTGCCTCAGAGCATTCTGCCAGCGGCTCTTGACGGGCTTTCCAGAACTTAATTAAGCTTCAAGACACCTCAGTGAAGTTGACTAATGTAATTAAGTGAATCTCGCAGATGAGTAAGCTGAGGAGAAGTGAGATCAAACAGCAGAGTGATGGAGGAACTGTTGTCTGATGGCAAAGGTGGTCACAGGGCACAGAGACCSCAGCCCTGACATCCTACAGAAATCACTGCCTCTCCCTTCCCACAGCTGGAGCTGATTATGSCATGATTTTCTCCTGGAAATGGTAGTTTGGACCATTGTCTTAACAAGAAAAGCAATTTCTTTTCACAAGGAAGAATCATGGTAGAGCTGCTGCCTCTGTGTCACTGTGTCACACAGGGGCGTTTCTTGCAAGTATCAATTCTCCAATTATTACTATTATTATTATTATTATTATTATTATTGTCTTGGTTTGGGAAAGACAGGAGTCTGCTAAGGAAGGCAGGAGCCTCCCCTGAAATGGAGAATGTAAACCCTCCCCACCCCTCCGAATTGCTATAATTTTAAATTAAGGGGCTCTCAGGCAAAGATATGGGAGCAGGTAATAACAGTTCTTTAATAGGGAAGAAATAAAAAATAAAATAAACAATGCAGTCCACTAGAACAACACTGACAGAGTCAGAACCCAACCTGCCACCCTGTCAGCCAGGGTGTTGGTGGTAGTCTGATTGAAAATGTGGCTGCAGTCCTCTGAAGTATCAGGTGTGGTTCTGTTGGAGCAAGGAGGATCTGTAGAGAAGGATGTATTCTTCCTCTGAAGATCCAGTGGAGAAAGAGGCAGCTGCTGTTCCTCTGGGGAATCCAGTGGAGAAGCTGTGCTGGTGTTCCAGAATCTCAGGTTATATCTGGGTAGCAATGCTTGGCTCCTCCCTCTGGGCGGAGCATCTCCCAATGGGATGTTATAGTTCTTATCAGCCATGCAGTGACATTCAATAGCTGTTATCAGCAATGTCCCCTCCTGAGGGAGGTGTGAATGTGATCACTCAAAGAGAGAGATAAGGCAAACTGCCCACTTGACAAAGGTAATCTGCCATACAGATGGCAATGGAAAACATCTTGCATGCAACCTTCAACAATTATTATTATATTAATTGGGGTCCAAGATTATGTATAATATCCCTGGAAGTGTTCAAGGTCAGGTTGGATGGGGCCCTGAGCCACCTGGTCTGGTGAAAGGTGTCCTTGCATGAACTGAGCTTTAAGTTCCCTTCCAACCCAAGCCATTCTATAATTCTGTGATAATTCCACATGTACGTGAAATGATGTATTTTATTATTAATTAAGGTGACAGGAAGTTGTAGTCCAGTGTATTCTATCAAATAATCCTTTGAAATTACAGTAACTGTATGGATTGTATTCAAATCATTCTCAGATTYTCTGGGTGTGTCCTAAATACAATTTCTGATGAAATTTCTTTCTTTAATTTCAAAGTAACCTGGAAAAATTCTGTGARAATTCTACATGTACATGAAATTATGTATTTTACTATTAATTAAGGTGACAGGAAGCTGTAGTCCAGTGGCTTCTATCAATTAAACCTCTGAAATGACAGTAACWGTATAGATTGTATTCAAATCATTCTCAGATTGTCTGGGCGTGCCCTAAATACAATTTCTGATGAGATTTCTTTCTTRAATTTCAAAGTAACCTGGAAAAATAKAATTTCTGATGAGATTTCTTTCTTTAATTTCAAAATAACCTGGAAAAATGAGTCAAAGGAAAACCTGAATCTTGCTACAACCTGAAGCATGACTTGTGCCATATGTTTACAAGGGTTAAGATGGATTTGAAGATGAACATGCACCTAAATCCCTCCATGACTGGAGCCTTACCAAGATGGACCATTCACTTGGGGTATCTTTCCTGTAAGTTAAGGTCTAGAATGACATATTGGGGTGTACTTCATTAGAATGAAGTATTTGGGTGCAAAAAGGAATAAGATGGAAAATTTCCCAGCTMGGACTCCAGCTGGATCTGTGACGTATCTCCTTCCTACAGGGTCTGTCCTTCAATGCAGCCCTTCCCAGGAAGTTCAGCACATTCCCAGTGACTCAAGATCTCTTGCAAAGGGTTTTTTCCCCTCTGTGCCTGTATSCAAATGAGATCATGCTGCAGTGTCCCAGGCATCCTGGCCACTCATCACACAGGGAGCTCAGCCCTGAGAGGCAGCAGCTCCAACATCACCTCCCACTCCAAAAAGTGCAGAAGCACTGGAGAAGAAATCACTGCTGTCAGTGAGCTTTGAGCACTGCAGGGCTCTTGCTTGGCTCTGTGCCTGGCTCCAGCTTTGCCCTCCTGACCCAGGCACTGGGACTGTCTGGGAGCAGCCCAGAGGCTGCTGGCTCTGCCACTTCACACCACTGCCTTCTCTTCCCACCCAGGCACTGGTGACAGCATCACCTGACACTCCTCCTAAATCTGCCAGAGGGAAAAAGTCCACACAACTGTGGGAAAACTCAGCTGACACCACTTTCCTTTAAAACTCTTGRTTCCCAGTTCTGGGACTCCATGGAAAACTATGAAGTGATGGCAGCTCTTGGGACCTAAGCCACGTTGATTTTTTTCTGGTTTGCCTCATCTGTTTCTTTATACTTCTCCATGTCCCGAGTGGCTCTGACACAGGAATTCCAGCTTTTCATTTTTCTGCTGTACAAGATGTCAGCAGATAACAATCCATGCTTCACTGCTGCCATTCCATAATTGAAAGAGCCAGCCATACATCAGGCTCAGAGCCTGCAAACCCCATCAATAAGTACTTTATTACTTGGGCATAATTTTCCACCAAGCCCTGGATGAGACTTCACAGGCAGGAGGGTGATATCGCTGAACCCACACTTTGCTGCAAACTGGTTAAGATCATGTCTACTAAACCATCTTGTCACAAATTAGTTTCWCAGACAACCAGTGTCTAGCAAAAAAATGTACTTAATATGCAAAGCTGTCTGTTCAGATCTATCTGTTTTGCAGGGAAGCCACCTCAGGGAAAAGAGAGCTGAAGTCCAAAATAACAGCACACGTTTCTTTCCCAGTCAACATACGCAGATCTACACCTTTCTCCAGGAACAAATTTTTCCTGTGTCACCAAGAGGGTGGAATTTTTTTTTTTTGTTTGACTTATCCTGCATATTCAGCGTGTAAGAGACCTTCATAGCTTCTGCAGCATTACAGATTGTGTGAGGGCACTGTGAAGCTTGCTTGGCCTCTCTTTTTAGATTTAATTCTCTGCTCTTTTCCGTGGCACGTTAAGAGTCAGCTTCCTGGTCCATTTCAACAAAATCCTATCAAGTCCCAAGAGTTTCCCCTTTAAATAAATACCAGGGCCTRGAGTTTTAATTACTTTCTGCAGAATCCCCTTATCAGCAGCAGCTTTGACAGGCACAGGCTACACGTTATCTGCAAACACAACTGAGATCTCTAACTCCTTCCATGTCTTTAGCCCTTGAAGCTCATCTCATACCTATTACATGTCATGCCCAGAAGCACTGCCAGAGTGCAGGCTCAGATACCTGGATAGGCAGCTCTTCTCCTCCACAGCTTCTTATCCCACAGGCTCCTTACACCCTCCCCTTGTTGCCAGCACAAATAAATTGCTGATAATGAAGCTGTGCTGGTTATCTATCTGCACACCAGGCACCTTCTAAAGGTGTTATTTTAGGGACAGAACCTCATTTTTGTTCCAGTTTGGTCCATGAGCTTTGGGGCTCTGCAAACTTCCCTGAAGCTGGTGCCTAGAGCAGGGAGTTGCCTGTGCAGGTGGTGAACTGCCTGCACCACCAAGGGTGTGTGGCAGCAGAACTAGAGCAGCTGGGGAATTGGTGCCTTTTTGAGGCTCAGTGCAACCACATCTCTTTGTTTCCCAGAGTAATGGCAAGAATAATAAATTATCAAAACAGAAGAGCTAATCATAAGGCAAATTGAGTTCTGCATGGAAGTTCCGGTCCTTTAATACATTATCTCAGTGGGATCAACCATACTGCAGTCCAGAAACTGCCTCCTAAAACCCCGAGGGAGTATGTCTCACCCCAAAATCTCCAAAATCTGTCCACTGCAGTGCTGGCATGATGAGTTATTGAAGGATTGAAGATTACAGATCTATTTGAGTGCATCCTCATTTTTGTCCTTGTAATCCCCAGCGAGAAGCATTGCACTGCCCAGTGAGAATTATATTTGGCTCTTTCACCTCCTGCACTGTTCCCTTGTCCCCTCCATCCCTCACCTGCACAGCTGGAGCCTTGTCTGATTTTCAGCCTCCAGAAATTGCTGGAGAGAAGAGCTGTGACCTGAAGCACCTGTACTTATGATCAGCTATTTTCACAGGCTCAGAGAGCTCTGCTCCTGAGCAGGACAATGCCTAAACTCTGGTTGCAGTGCACACTTGCTGCTTTTATTCCTGGCAGAGCTGTCCCTGCCCCGGAGGGCACCCACCTCCTGCCTTTTTACCATATTAATAGCCCTCCTTTCCTTCAGTTCACCTACATGCCAGCAATGGAGTAGCCAAACTTCAGGGCCTGAGAACAAAAGCAGGCAGCAGACCATGCTCAAAGCAAAAGCAGACATAAAACCCCATTAAACCTCATGGTTCAACACAGAGACAGAGTGAAGAGGGGACCTCCCAGAGCCCTGTGCTCGATTCCAATAACCATCCATAACTACCCCTAAGGATAGTTTCTAAAGAGGGGAGAGCAATAAACAGCACTTCCCCTCTTCATTACACAACTCCAGCAATAACTATGATGAATGGCAAGGAACAACTGGGTTTCATTGCTGGATTTCCAGGCTGTGGTGTCCAACAATGGGAGCATAATAAAGACAGATGGCAGTGGATTAACTCTCCTTGCAATGTGGCCAGTGCTGGCTGCTCAGCCGTGCTCGTCCCAGCCCAACAACAGCCCCAGGCCTGTCCAGCAGCAGGAAAATGCTCCTTGTTTTTGTGCAGGGTTAGGTACAAAAACAGAGGGTTTGCTCTGTCTGACCAGAGAGCAGAGCTGAGCAATATGCACCAATTCTGGTGTTGTGCTCTAAACATGKAGAGAAATCAAAAGAAATCCAAGTGGGTTTCCCATTTAATATTTCTGCTCCTTTTTGACTGGTGGTATTAATTCCTTGGCTTATTTTTAGTTTGGAAACCTCAAAAGAAAAAAAAAAAAAAGAAACCACCATGAAATTTTTGCTGCTTCAATGCAAAAGGGACTGTTTTTTAAAAGTTGCTATATTTTCCCCCTCCAGTTTTGTCCATMTAGAATCATTTGGTTTGGAAAAGATCTCTTAGATCATCAAGTCCAATCAATAATAAGCATAAATAATGGATAGCTGGATAAATAGATTTTTTAAAAAATCAATTATAATAATATTATRGATAATATTAAAATAAAGTATTTTGCACTCTTTTTCAGTAGGCTTAATACAMTGCTAATAGGTGTGTACTGGATATAATTTTAAGATTCCCATGAAGTTTTGTGTCAGTTCAAGCCACAGAGAAMAAATGGTCTAGGAGGGCTGAGGAGTGAAGAGAGCTGGGCTTTGCCCACAGCCCCAGCAGAGCTTTGCTGGGTGCAAATGTATGAAATTGGCTCTGATATTCAGCATTAAACTGAATTTTGCACTGCCAAAATTAACAGGGGAGGGGTCTCACCACAACCAATTCATTGAGTTTGTAAAGACCTTCAGATGGAAGGTGCTAAACAAAGTGAAAATTATCATAATTTCTGCTTAAGCCAAGCAATGCTGCTTCCATCACTCACTGCAAACCCAGGTCCTGCTGCTGTTTGCAAGTCCACTGCAAAATTCCTGCAGATGTATTTGTTATTCAGGAGCATTCACTGGGCTGAATAATTTTCAGATGGAGTTTTTGGGAAGCTTGTTTGATTTGCCCATTCATTATCTGTTACTCTGGATGTGTGATGTGCTACACAAAGCAGTGTGTTGCTGTTTCTGCCTGCTGCCTGAATGGCACAAAGTTTATTAGATGGGGGAATAATGAATAATCAATAATGAGTACTCTTGTTTTTGTGTGAAAACAGATGAGAGTGTGAAAAGCAGTGTCTCTCCCCACTTTCCTGCCAACAGATCCCCATTGATGATAATGTTTTCAAACAGGGAAGAGCAAGCAGACTTTTGATACAGCCAAGTATCTGGTCATTCACAAAATCTAGTCTGACTGTCTTACCAGAATCACTACACAACTGCCTGAAATAAGGAGGTGGCTGCTCTGGGGTTGCCCTGTTGTCTTTACAAAGACAATTTAATAAAAAGTTTAATGTGCCTGTCTTTGAGATGTGTGTTAACCAGTCATGTGGCACTCTGGGCTTTTCTCCCTGCAGTACAGGATAACTCCTGCTTTCTGGGCAAATCTGTTCAGTGTCCACAGGTGTGGCATTCACATTCTCTGAAAAAATCTCTTTGCACAGGATTTTTCTCCTGGGAAGCTGAGAGGCCTTAGAGAAAAGGAAAACAATTCTCATTTCATTTGCTTCTCCTGTGTTGTGCTCATGTGTGGAATGTGTTTGGAGATTGTTTACCCACAGGTGATTGTTCCATTGGATTCTGCTGTGAGTTGTTTTCACTCTTTGGCCAATCAGGGCCAAGCTGTTTTAGGACTCTGGAAGGAGTCACGAGTTTTCATTATTATCTTTTTAGCATTCAGTAAGTATCCTTTCTGTGTTCTTTAGTATAGTATAGTATTCTGTAAGATAGTATAATAAGGTAATAAATTAGCCTTCTGAGAACATGGAGTCAGATGCATCATTCCTGCCTTCATCGGGGCATTCCATGCAAATACAATGCACAGGACTCCTGCAAACCCCATTGTGGAATCTTCTGAAAGTCTCAGGGAAATTGCCAGGGCCTTGCCCTGGAAGAATACACCATGGAGTCTCCACCCAGGCTGAACAAGAAGACTTCCCCATGGAGCCTCACCACACTGTGACTCCACCCCAGTTCCTTTCCCCAGATGTCCCAAATTCTCATGGTTTCTCCTTTCCCTGTTCCCTCATTGGTTGTGGTATCCCTTGGTGGCCAGCCCCACCCCAGTTCCTTTCCCCAAATGTCCAAAATTCTCATGGTTTCTCCTTTCCCTGTTCCCTCATTGGTTGTGGTATCCCTGGTGGCCAGACACCCCAGTTCCTTTTCCCAAATCTCCCAAATTCTCATGGTTTCTCCTTTCCTCATTTTCCTTATTGGTTGTGGTATCCCTGGTGGCCAGCCCCATCTTCTTTAGGCAATTCCCTTTGCCCTGCCCTTTGTGCCACCCCTGTGCCCTCAGACCATTGAACTGACCCCACACTTAACCTTGGGCACACCACATGGTTGGGTCTTTTGTCCCTGATTTCCCTTTGGTGTGCTGGAATAAACCTTGGCTGGGARTTATCCTACAAAAGGCCCTTCTGCCTSTCTTGGKTGAGCTGGCCATGGTGAGTGTGGTGTGTAGACTTGACTGCTTTGCCTGTAAACTTGACTCTTTGCCAAGAGGCTTTTCCACAGGAGAATCTCATTGGGAAACACAGGCAGCAGCTCCCACCATCTAAAGCCCATGCTCCTACACATGCTAAACCCCATCCCTGCCCTGCTGCAAGCCTCAAACTCCTGGCAGCCAGCCAGGCCAAAATCCAACTGCACCAAGCACCCCAAACCCACGTTCCCCCAGAGCTCTCCTGGCTGCTGAGAGATGGAAAGCTCAAATTTACACAGCACCACTTCCTCGTTTCACTTTTTTTGCTGACCGTGTGACTCCCGGTTGCATGTAATTATTTTGGTATGCTGGTGTTAATGATGTGTCCAGTTCACTTAGCCTGTTCATCAGTATTGCTGGTCATTTGCTGTTTCTTTGTTTCTTGCCTCCCAAAAGGTCACTACATCATCAGCAAAACCAAGCACAATTCATCCATTATTTATCAAGCCAGGTTTAGTGCTCACCTGTCCCTGATTTCAAGGCCATGCTCCATCCCTGCACCTCCCAGCCCTGCCTGGGCCACGAGGCACCCACTGGCATAAAGCAGTTAATTTCTGCCATTAAACTGAAATTGTGAGTTGTTGGAAGTGGAGCTTGCTGTGCTGCAGACGGGAATTTAGTATCATTTTAAGCCTTTCTCAATCTCAGGCCTTCAACCCCACTCCTGCTTTGCCTTTTATTGACTGGAAAACAATTTATAAGTAAATCTATGCAATAAAGAACCTGCCTTTTGCTATTTGGCCTGAGRTGTGACCTGCTTTAACCCTCCATCAGCGAGGGCTGCCTGCATCTGTTACTGCCCCAGCCTAAGTGGCTGCTGAGGGCTCACCACAGCTTCCTGCACTGTGTTATTGACATCTTCCTCTGGAGCAATATCATGGAATGGCATCTCTCTGGGGAAAATCAGGGATGCCCATCACAGCTCTGCCCTGGACCACCTGCACCTTCCCAAGAATCTGCAGCCTCTCCAGGATGCTGGGGTACAGGTGATGCAGAATTGCAGAATGTTATCAAAGCTCCAACTGCCTCCGGGGAGTCTTTTAAATCCCAGCCCCTGAGAAGAGCAATAACCTTAAAAAAAAAAAAAAATAGAAAACCCACACGGGACTTATTACAAAAGGGAAATTCTAAGCTACAAATAAAGGCAATAAAGAGGCAGASCTCTGCATGCCCATCACAGCTCGCAGGCTCGGATGAGCTGCTAAGGAGGAGCCCCGAGGTCACCCCGGGGCAGCGCTCCTGTCCCCTGCTCCTGGTGGCATTTGTCACCCAGAGAGAGGGCACSGGGAGGAGAGCAACGCCACTTTCTGCTCCCCCCTTATTTGTCCTGGTTATCAGACTGGAAAAGATCACCAATTACCCTCTTCCCAACCACCACCGCTCCTGCCAACAAAAGATGAAAAGCACATTTATTTCTCTTAAGTGAGATCTTTTTGTGACACATAAGGACCCTTGTATACATGACAATTACTTGTAAAAAATGTCTCTCTGTCTACAGCACATCTGTAAATGGATTTAAGCCCATATAAAGGATGTAAAAATGGCAATAACCGCCCCAGTGCAGCTCCCTGGAAGCTCTCAATGGTGTTTTTTTCACATATATAAAAGCCAACACAGAACAAAAAGGCCTGTCAGCAAAGACAGGTAGGCTTGCCTTTCCACACCTAACTAGAGAAACTTAATTTTATTTATTTTTATTGACAATTTCAACAACTATTTCTCAATCATAAAAGTAAAAAGCACAGGCTCAGCTAGTCAGCCCATCATTTCTATTTAGCTTTTTATTTGTGCGAGGKTCTCTTTGGAGATGCAATATCTTGTTTGCAGAGACACCCTAGTGGCAACACGACATTACTCAAGCCACCAAATGGGGTTTGTGCACACACTGCAGCCTCCTCCAGCACCTTTATGAATCTCCCCCTGAGCCCTGGGGCTCCTCTGCTCCCCCACATCCCCAGCCTCCTCCACTGCTGCCAACTGTGATATTTGATATTTGGGGACAATGAGCAAAACTTGSTTTAAAAACAAARGCTGCCATTGCCTAGCAGGTGGTTATTGACCATTGCATATTATAATTTTTTTTTTTGCTATTTGTTTTTACAGATGCCCCCTGGGGTTCTGCCATCACAAAGAGTGCTGGAGGATTTATCCAAGCCTGAATTACAGATCTGACACCCACCCTTCCCTGGGCCAGAGGTGTSTGAATGCCAGGTTTCACAAGGAGTCAAAGTGTGAGAGATGAGTAAGGGGATGGTTGACTCTCACAATTAAAAGGCAAATATCATGTATATATGTTAAGAGAAGTTTTATAGATTTATAGTTCTGTTTTACCCCCTTATGTTGTTATTGTGGGGTGGCCTGGTTTTGGGACATTTGGGAGGGTTGGCTCATTACTATGGCAACAGCTGACCTCCAATCAAGATTTAAGGAAGTGATCTCCACCACTGGGCAGTGAAGATTGACAAAACTTTGGGAGCGACTAAAGTGTTAAAAGGTGGAACATCCATTGTGTGGATGAGCACATGGTGGGGAAAATCCTCTGCTCCTGACYCTGTAATATTCTCTTTATTCAGTCTTCTGTTGTAATTTTTGATTAGGTTTTAATAAACCTCCTAAATTTTTTGGAAGTGAGCATCATTTCTCACAGAGTCAAAGGATGCATGGAAGAATGAGAGAAATCCATTGGGATTTCCCAGTTGAGCAGATCCCAGCAGAGCTGCTGGGAGCTGGGCATCTGATGTAGAAATCTATGGGATCCCTCTGGCTTTGGGTGTAATGCTCCACTGCAAGGCCAGGCTGTGCTGGGTCCCTGCTCCCTCTGCATGGGAGGGTTCAGCAGTGACCCCAGTGAGTGGCCAAGGGCCCAGGGAGCAGAGCAGGGGGATCCCTGTCCCACCACATCCAACCCTTCACTCCAAGGCGATCAGGTTGCACCTCTAATAGCAAAGCAGGGACGTGGAGGGTGGCAGGGACACCCTGCTCCTGGGCAAGGCTTGTGTTGCCTTCCTGGGTGAGCAGGCTGGGCCATGGGGAGAATGAAACCTGGGCTGTGCCCCCTGGCTGGTTTTCAGCTTCTTTGTCTTCTTTTCTTCTTCTTTCTTTTTCTTCTTTTCTTCTTTTTCTGCCAAGGTCGGGATTGAAGAGCTCAGGATGGTATTTCACCTTCAGATTCAGATGTTTATTATTTATCTTGGTTARAAGTTGTGGTTTCTACAGCATTCTTCTAACAAGCTACAAAATGGCTATCTTCCATTACAAGATCTTTTAAGGATAAACTGTCCAATAAAGTAATGAGACCTCAATTATTTTCACTTTTAACCCAATAACTGATCACTCAAAGTCCGCAATGCAGACTTTTCTGTACAATTACAAAATACCACCCAAACCCATGAAGAAGAAGGTAAAGAAGGACTAGCCACCACCCCAAAACCTCCATCTTATCTCTATATATATTGCRATATTCTAAAATCCCAATTTCCACCCTGTGATATCACACACTTCTATTCAAACTSCACACCCACAATCCCAGTTCTGTCATTCCATTTTGGAAGCTTCTCCACGGCCTCAGGTCAATGCAGTGTTCTCTTGGGGGTCAGAGTCTGTCAGCACAGAAAATCCAAACTCTCAGCAGCATCCAGAGCTCCAACACCCCCTGTGCTGTCACACAGCACCTGTGCTGTCACAGACCCCCTGTGCTGTCACACAGAACCCATCCAGCCCTGGCTCCTGTTTGCACTCCTACCCTACAGCAGCTCTGGTGTCAGGTGTCTGCGAGCCCAAGGCTCCCCTCTCCGTGGTGAAAAGCATATGCAATGAGCCTGCACCTTCTGTTCACACTCTGTCAGCAATCCCAGGCAGGCAGGTTTGCTGGTAACCCTCCTAATGGAAACTCTGCTCAGTGGCAGAGCGCTGCCTTCACCTCAGTTCAGTATTATCTGCAAAGATGCAGGCTGTTGATTTGTGGGCATCTTCTAAAGTCAGCACTGCAGAGGCTCAAAAGGGTTGGTGCAGCCTAGAGCTGCAGAAGGAAGGTGGTTTTTTGCCCAAACACAGGCCAAGSCAGTTATATATTATTCCTATAGAAGAAATAACTCTAGCTGGTTTGGGGAGCGGGAAAAAAAGAACTTGTCTCAGCTTAATAACAAATTTACTTCTTTCTCTTTCCTCTCTTGCCATCCCTGCCCCTCACCCCCTGATAAAATGAGGGTAAAAAGCCCTGCAAATGGCAATATCCAATATTCATTAGTGGCTTGTGAGAGAGACAGAGAGACACAACTCATTACTGGGTTCTTCACCTTTACCCTTGACAATGGTTATTTACATAATAACCTGACCCTTAGGTTACTCTTCATTAACAAACACATGTGCAAACATAGAAGCAGCTGGCTACAACTCATAAATATATATTGTTAACCTTGGCTTAGAAGACTTACTTTCACTTACTAAAAAAAAAAGAAAAAAAAAGAGAAAAGGAGACATTATTTCATTATTTTGCATAGCCATTATGTTATAACCTCAGTAAATGGTACAATGAGCCAGAGGCTGCTGTGTTTGAGCTTGCAGGACACGGCACCAGGGCTCCTGCTGCTCCCCACATCCACTCTCTGGCAGATTTGCAAACCAGCTCGTGTCTTATCCCTGTCTGGAGCATCTGCCCCTGCCCTGTGGGCACTGTCCCAGCTGGGGGWTGAAGAAGAAATCACTGGCACTGGGAGTTAATCCAATTCTTCCATTCCCCAAACCATCTCATGTTGCCCCTGATCTGGGCCATGGTGGGATGGAGTGCAGAGCTGGGATGAAGGAGGGCAGGACTCTCCAGAGTTCAGCCAAGATGAACGGTGCCATTTAAGCCATTTAAGCCTCTGAGCAAGAGTTTCAGGCTCCACATGGAAATATTCCTGTGCAAAATCTGCAGACCGGGATTTAGAGCTTTCCTTCATCTTCCTGAAGGCACCTAAAACAGCTTCTGAGCCTTCTTTTCCATCARCTGTCTCTCCATAACTTGGAGGTCCTGTGCCATATTCTCAAAATGCACTTTGGTTCAGGCAGAGGTTAATGATTTTCCAGGGAATACTTCAGTGGCCATACATCAGACAATCACCCCCAGAATGCCAAAGCACCACCAACACCACACAGGAGAGCAGCTTCATTTTGGCCATGGCTCAACACACATCTGATCAGAGGGTGCCACACAGAGGACTTGTCCCTTTTCCAGGTGCCCTTGTCTGCAAGCTGGCAAGTGACAACAGGAACCTGGTGCTCAGGCTGTACCAGAGAGCCAGGAATCAAACATGAAAGTTTGTTTGTTGTCAACAGCAGCAGTTGCTCAGAGGACCACATCCCCATCACCCTGCACGMGGAGATGTCACAGCAGATCTGTAGGACCAAGGGTGCTCACAGCAGAGACCTGCAGCTCCCTGCAGATGCAGGAGGGGCTCCCTGGGCCTCACTGGGATCACCCRGAGCTTCAGCTCCTCTCAGCTGTGACAGTCACTGTCTCCAGCCTTGCCCAGCCCCAGCTCAGGTGCCAGAAGGACACATTTMGGAGGCTGTGAGTGGAGGGAGCAGCAGCTGTGGGTCTGCCTCAAGTTTGGCATTTGGGAAGCAAAGGAATTGCTTCCTGAGAACTTAAATGAGGATGAGGCACCGTTGGAACAGAAGTACATCCACTGTTTACAGAGTACAAATGTTAATTGTGTTTACGAATCCAAACCTGAAATTAACAACTCAACGTTTGCAAAATCTCCCAGGAAAGGCAAACCCTGCTGTTCCAGGCACTCTGTATTATCCAGCACAAATCATTCCGAAGCCTCTTTACCTATTCACTCAGTATTTCCAAACCAATTACTAGCTCAGAGTTTGCAAAGCAGGCTGACACTTGGGGTTTCAGACAGGGACTTCCTTCAGTCCCACTACCAATCCAACTATGTTTTAATTTAGTGAAGAGGGAAAGCATATAATTTTTTAGCTCCAGGGAAGCCAGAGGCAATCACAAATATCCCTTGAGCTGAGTCAAATTCCTCAGTTTAAAGAAGCAGCCCATTCTATTGCAATAATTGGACTTTAGTGTCCCTTTCGTTTAAAGGAACAATGGCTGATCTGGAGAGTGGATGGCTTGGGCAGCAGGGACACCTCACCTTTGGGACCTGAGCCACAGACCTGGCTGTAATTGGATGAACCCAGAATAGCAAGTGCCCCACTTGCATGGAAATAATAAAAATAATAACAATAATAATCATAAAAATGATGAGGATTATGATGATGATGATGATGATGATGATGATGATGATGATGATGATGATGATGATGATGATGATGATGCTGCACTGGATGAACACACCAGAGATGCCCTCACAGCTGGGTCTTTGTCTGTCAGCAACCCAGCATCTGGATGATGCAATACCAGGACAGAGCTTGGAGAAACAAAGCCTCAGGCTGATGAGGAAGAGATGGATGAAGGTTGGAGTTTTTGGGAAGGCTGTGACACCAGCCAGGCCAGACACTTAACCCCACACAACAACACCTCTGCACTGRTTCAGAGCCAAGAGGAAAACATCTCCAGCTGGAAGGAGTGGCCAAGAGAGATGTCCTTGGAGGGTGAACGAGCAGAGGGGAATTACTGTTCTGAGAAAAGGCTGAGAACTCTGGTTAGGGTGGAAACTCAAGAAATTAAACCTCTTGCAACATCAGGCTGGTGTCCAGAATTGTGAATGCCCAATTGCAAAGCAAGATAATTCTGATTTTGCATCTGTGTGCAGCTGGCTTTCTGTTCAAGTGGGGCATTCTCTATCTCTTCCACACCCAATCCTCCCTCAGGGGAGACACTGCTTGATAATAAGCTATTTGATATGTCCCTGCATGGCTGATAAGATACTACAGATCTCATGGAGATGGGAGCCCAGAGGGAGAGCCAGCATTCCTACCTGGATAAATCTGAGATTCTGGAAGCACCGAGCACCTCTTCTCCACTGGATTCCCAGAGGAACAGTCATTTGCCTCTTTCTTCCCCTGGGATCTTCAGAGAGAAGAGAGCTGCACCTTTCTCCAGGATCCTGCTCAGCAGCACCACCCCTGAACACTGGCAGGAGGGCTTGAGCCACAATTGCCACAGGGACTGCTGCCAACACTCCTTGACCACAGGGGTCAGGTTTTGGTTCTGACTCTGCTGTGTTTTGGCTTGTTACTGCATTGTTTTTTTTTATCCTTTTATTTTTCCTCCCTAGTAAAGAGACTGTTCATTCCTGCTCCCATATTTCTGCACTGGAGCCCCTTATATTTCAAAACTCTTAAGCATTTGAGAGGATGGGTTTGCTATTTTTCCATTTCAGTGAATGCTCCTGCCTTCTTAGCAGACCACCGGCTTTCAAACCAAGACAAGAGTGAAGAACTCCAGCACCCCACCAAGCAAGGAGCCCCACACCACCTCCACACCCCACCTCCCTCAGCAGAGGCTCTAATTGCCCCAAGAATGGTGATGAGAGAGGTCTGGTGCCATCCCTGCTGGCTCACCAGGGAGGGGATGGCAGCTCTCCCCAGCCTGCACCAACAAACCACACTTCCCCCTGCGCCCAGCAAATGTCAGCCCAATATTAGATGTGGCAGTGGCACTTATAAATCCAAGTTAGAAAATGCCATCATGTATTTTTAATCCAATCGCCTCGTCACTGCATAATAAAATGAAAGGATTGCCGAGTTTGACTGGCATTTGTAAGTAGCATGTGAAAGGGGCTAATAGAGGGAGAAAATTAGCTGCATTTATCATCTTAACTACATTCATATTACACTCACGATCCAATTGTTTAAAAATTGGGCTTTTAGAGCAGGTCCTTTTGAAAGTTTAAGCATTCCAAACAACCGCGATTTATTCTCAGAACAAACATTACCTTAGAAAAGATTTATTCTGTAGCTTTTGTGAATTGTAAAAGGGATGGACTTTGTTCASTGGGTTTCTGGTAAGTGCAGTCAGCACCAGAGACAGTCAAAACACAGGATTTGTGTTCTTCACTGAGTGCTGATGTTTGGAGAAAAAAAGTGTAATTGGAACCCATTTAATATTTGAAAAAATCCTACAAAATCTTCCCTCTGAAATAGCCCTGAGTTTAACAAYATTTCCAAAACATTCAAAAGCTGAGGTGAGAGGTTTTTTTAAAATTTCTTTTGCCATTTTTCTATTACAATTTTACATTACTCCTTAGCATTTAAGTAGTGGCAGCAAGTGGTTTTAATGACATTACAATGAAAGGCTTGAAACCCTGTGGTATTTTTACTTTTTAAATCAGCCAGGTTATCTGTTACTCAGCCCTGACTGAAAATATGATCTAATTCTTTGAGATTCCCATTTGTGATGTAACCAAAAGTCATAATTGACAGAAAACAACATGAAAATCAGGYGAATGAAAGKACTCACCAAACTCACTGTCATGCAAATGAACAAACCCGACCTAGACATGTAGATATTTCAAATAGTACTAAATATCTTTATCCCATAAATGAGTAAACAATTAAAAACATTAACAAAGTATCTAGCTTTAGGTCATACTGTGATAAGTCAGAGATTGTTCAATGTGCTCTCATGACATAAATATACATATATAAAACAATTCTGMGSATCTGTGTGAAGTTAACCATCACCACAAAATGTCATGATTTTCTAAACTAATGCTTTGTGTCATAGAATTTTTGCACAAAAAAAAAATAAACCAAAAAACAAAAAGCATTTTTAAACTCTAATTTTTGATTATACCAAAACAATGCAAACTTGAAATTAAGGAAACAAAAGTTCCCCCAAAATTTCTTGCAGTTGTTTGTGCAAAGCTCCTGCAGCCTGTGCTGGGCTCCATGTGCAGCRTCAGGACCTGGCTCCCACACCTGAGTTACCTGTGGCCCAGCAATAGCATGAACACACAGAAAATCTCCTGCTTCCACAGAAAATTTCCACTCCTGGAGTCCTGCCTGCTGTTGTGCCATCACAGTCCCAGGGCATATTCCTCCCCAGCTGGTTTTTATCAGTCTTTTTGATCCCAGGGTGACCTGAGAATTTATTCTGTTGCTGAGATGTCTCTGCACATTGGCAGCAGGAGCATCAGGAACCAAAGTTTCRCTGCCCTCTCTGCTGATGTGAGCTCTGGGGAGGTGAGGGTCGATTTTGGCTAGGGATGGTCCTGGCAAATCTGGCATTTCAGTCAGCTGAATGTCAGGTGCACCCTGACATGGACCTGGCTGCTGGAGAACAGGTCACGGACTTTTCTGCAAAACTTGGGGTCTCACCAGTGTGATGGCACCTGGGGGCCTGGAGACKAAATCCTGCAGCAGTTACAGCATGGCTGACACAGGGTCACCTTCCTGAGGGGCTGTGATGTCCACCTACCTCCCTCTGATGTCCACCTACTTCCTTCTGATGTCCACCTACCTCCCTCTGATGTCCATCTCCCCTCTGTGTCCACCTATTTCCCCTCTGATGTCCCTCTCTCCTCTAATGTCCACCTACTTCCCTTTGATGTCCCTCTCTTTTCTGATGTCCACCTCCTTCCCTCTAATGTCCTTCTTCCCTCTGGTGTCCACCAATTTCCCCTCTGATGTCCTTCTTCCCTCTGATGTCCATCTTCCCTCTGATGTCCATCTTTGCTCTGGTGTCCACCTCCCCTGTGAAGCTGTGGGTCACTCACTCCCTCTGTGACCATCACTCCCTTTTCTCACAGAGATCTGGAGCAGAGGAATGCACTAAAGGTGTCGACAAGAGAGCTTGGAGGAGGGTAAATCTCAATAAAAATTCAGGAAATAAGCTCAGGACTGGAGCTCTCCAGACACCATGAGGTCTGCAGGGTTTTGGCCAAGCAGGAATGGCCCTTCCTGCTGGAGAAGGTGGCAGGCAAGGTGGCTTAAGTGTGTCCAGAGGAGGGCAACTGGGCTGGTGAGGGGCTTGGAACACAAACCCTGTGAGGAACCCCTGAGGGAGCTAGGGGTGCTCAGCCTGGAGAAAAGGAGACTCAGGGCTGCCCCCATCACTCTGCACAGCTCCTGAAAGCAACAAGCTCCGAAAAGTGCCCTGTGCTCAGCTGGGCTGGCTCTTTCTCCACAGCACTGACACACCAGAGCACACAGCCTCAGAGTCGCACCAGGAAATACAGGTTGTATATCAGGAAAAATGTTTTAGTAAAAGGGTGATAAACTCTGAATGGCTGCCCAGGAGATGGTGGAGTCCCATTCCCTGGTGTGTTTAACAAAGCCTGAGTTCACTGTGTGCCAGTGTTTAGTTGAGGTGGTGGTGGCTGGTTGTGACTCGATGATCTTTGAGGTCTCTTCCAACGAAGTGATTCTGTGATTCTGTGAAAGACCCTTCATTTCTTAAGCTCACTGCTGTTGAACATGAACCCAAAGGTGAACTGCTGCCTCTCCATCCAGCCTGACCACTCCATCTCTGCCAACCCCCTTGGTGCTGCAGCTCCCTTCCTGTCCAGCCAGGGCTCTCTCAGCCCTTCCGCCCTGGAGGTGCGGCTTGCTCCCTGGAGCCTGCAGCATGTGGTTCTGGCATCGTGGCAAGTTATTGGAATAACTTACCAATACAGCTTGAATGACTGCCTGAGCTTGTCTGGCCATTGCGCTGAACCATAATAGCGGCAACTGTGGGTTTCACCCCACAGACACTTTGGCTGGCTGGTTGTGTGTGTTTACCCCACAGACACTTTGGCTGACTGGGTGTGTGGTTTCACCCTCCACAGACACTTTTTGGCTGGTTGTGCACCTTGGCTGTGTGTGTGGTGTTTCACCCCACAACACTTTTGGCTGCTGGTTGTGGTGTTTCACCCCACAGACACTTTTTGTGCTGGCGTGTGTCGTGTTTTCACCCACCAGACACTTTTGCTGGCCTGGGTGTCGTTGGTTTCCACTCCCAAGACACTTCTGGCTGTCCTGGGTGTGTAGTTTTCCACCCCCCACAGACACTCTTTGGCCTGGCCCTGGTGTGTCCGGTGACTTTTGGCTGGCTGGGTGTGTGGTGTTTCACCCCACAGACACTTTTGGCTGGCTGGGTGTGTGGTGTTTCACCCCAGAGACACTTTTGGCTGGCTGGGTGTGTGGTGTTTCACCCCAGAGACACTTTTGGCTGGCTGGCTGCTGATGCTGCGGCTGGGCATGTGTAGGCAGGTCCAGGCCTGCAGAAGCTCTGGTGGTCCTCAGATTTACCTCTGGCAGAGAAGCTTTAAGGCAATGGTGAAAGAAAGGAGTCGGTTCTGATGGAGGGTTTGGATCCAGAGCTTTATTCTGGCCCACAGGCCTCTGAATGCAGCACCAGCTCCAACAGAACTCCCTGACCCCGTGGTTGCTGTTCCTTTAACCCCGGGGAGAGGGGCAGGGAAGGGGCAGGGAGCCACCAACCAGGTACATGGGAGGAGGTCTCAAGGGACAAAGGACACCTGGATGGCCCAATGTCCCCTCAGGGGGTAGAGGGCATCCTTTGAATCTGCCCAATCACTCGATGCCCTTCTGGAATTCCAGGATTGACAGACAGTGCTGGGAGGGGAAAGGAGAGGTGATTGACACACCTGGGAGGGAATTATCAGGGGAGGGACCCAGGTTCTGAGGTAAACCTTGAAATCACAACGCAACAGCAGGTGGCAGGGGGTGGGCTCTTGCTGGAGCCCACAGCGTGCGGCGGGCGATGGTGGCAGTGGGCAATGGGCAATGGGCAGTGGGCAGGTGACATTTGCCAGTGGGCAATGGGCAGTGGGCAGAGGACAATGGGCAGTGGGCAGGCTCTCTCTGGAGCCTGCAGCATGCAGGCAATGGGCAGCGGGCAATGGGCAGTGGGCAATGGGCAGGTGACATTTGCCAGTGGGCAATGGGCAGTGGGCAATGGTCAGTGGGCAATGGGCAGTGGGTAGAGGGCAGTGAGCAGTGGGCAGTTGGCAGTGGGCAGTGGGCAGGTGACGTTTGCCAGTGGGCAGTGGGCAGAGGGCAGTGGGCTGTGGGCAGTGGGCAGGCTCTCTCTGGAGCCTGCAGCATGCAGAGGGCAATGCTGGCAGTGGGCAGTGGGCAGGCAGCAGTGGGCAGTGGGCAGTGGCAATGGGCTGTGGGCAGTGGGCAATGGGCAGTGGGCAGTGGGCAATGGGCAGTGGGCAGTTGGCAGTAGGGCAGAGGGGCAATGGCCTGTTCAGGAAACACCTGTGGGCAATGGGCAGTGGCATGGTGACATTTGCCAGTGGGCAATGGGCAGTGGGCAGTGGGCAGTGGGCAATGGGCAGTGGGCAGGCTCTCTCTGGAGCCTGCAGCATGCAGAGGGCGATGCTGGCAGTGGGCAGTGGCAGTGGGCAATGGGCAGTGGGCAATGCTGGCAGCGGGCAATGGGCAATGGGCAGTGGGCAGTGGGCAGTGGCAGTGGGCAATGCTGGCAGCGGGCAGTGGGCTATCAGCCCCGAGCCACCGCTCGCCTCTCCCCCGCAGCCGCCGCCGTCCCGCCGCGACAGAGATGTCGATAGAGATGTCGCTGGCAAGGCGAGGCATTTCCGAGCGGCTGGCTGGGAGGAGTCCCTGACCCACTCGGTAATTACTCATGCTAACAGCTTAACTAACATGCAAATTCCTCCGCTGACTGACAGGTAAACAGTGAGCTGGCCCGCCCGGCTTTGGGGGGGGAGCGGAGGGGGCAGAGTGACATAGATGTAAAAGCTGGTGTCAAATTCCAGATCTAACGTGGCTTCAAAGTGCGACATGATTCATTAGCCTTGTTTCATGCCTAGGATAACCAAGTTGTGGTTGCTGTGTTAATTGAGGAGGGAGGAGCGGGAGGAACGCGCTGGCACAGCAGCTCCGGGGCTGTCACAGGGATGCTGGGCACCGTGACTGGCACCTGGGTGGGCGTTTCTCTGGCTTTGAAGGAAAGGGACCTCTCTCATCTGCTGCCAGCATGCTGGAGGGGCTGGAAGATGCTCCAGGGGCTGTTTCTCCTCCAGCATCCTCCACCCCTCCCGGCAGCCACACTCACTGCAGCGAACGCTGCTCTGCTGCCTGAAAGCAGCAAAAAGAGGAGGCAGGTTTTGAGAAAAACACCTCAAACTCTTGTCATGCTGATCCTTGCAGCTCTCTTTATCCCTCCCTGTGTCCGCCAGCTCTCCCCTCCCTCTCTCTTTTAACACCCAGGACACTGTGGCCAATCCCAGGTTCATAAAACGAGCCCAGCTCTGGGTTGGATGCAGAGGCTGAGGCAGCACAGGSTATGGCAGAGGAGGTGAAAGGGAGGAAATTGCAAACCTGAATTTAAGTCYTGCTTTAGAGTGATCTAACACAGCCACTAAGCCCAACAGCTCCCTCATTTCCTGCTCCTCGCAGCGTTTCTGCCCTGAGGTTTGTTGATGCTGGCTCGTGTCCAAGAACCTGAAGAAATGGTACAAATCCTCCTGTGCCACGGTGCAGAACAGCCTCCAAAGGCTAACAGGGGTGGGAGAGAGTCAGACAGGCAAGAGCACTTCCATCAGCATCCTTAAAACGTGGGGGGAACCCAGAGCAGGGCAGGACCTCACACACAAGTCCCAGCAGTGGTGCCTGGCTGCCCAGCKCCAGCTCAGGTCTGTGGAGGAGGATGAGGAGGATGAGGATGATTTTGTTCCTGCTGACATTGTGCAGGGGATGGAGGCAGCACAGGCTGGGTGCTGTGGATCTGAGTGACCACAGTGACAGAGCCAAGGGCTGCTGTCCCCCTGGAGCCTTCCCCAACCTTCCCAGCCCCATGGTGAGCTCAGGCTCCAACAGAGGAGAGAAAATAAGGGGTTTATTTTTTTTCAGGGCTGCACACCTCAGTGCCCCATTTCCCAGCCCTGAGACCCCAAGCTAAAAACTTGCAACTTAAAGATGATTTAAAGGAGAAAATATCTTGAAGCAATCCCAAACTTCACCTGCTGCCTGCTGAGGAAAGGGGCACCCAAGCAGCAGCCAGTGGGATGGAGCCAGGCAAGGGGAGAGCATTCCCACTCCATGGGGGCTGGGGAYGAGCTCTCCAGAGGGGCTGCTGGGCTCTGTCACAAGCACCAGCCTCKTCTACCATCCCTGGAGGGATTTAAAAGATGTGTGATGTGGCTCCTGGGGACASGGGTTAGCAAAGGGCTTGGCAATGCAGGGTTGGACTCGATTTTATGTGGCTTTTCCAGCCTGAGCTATGAGCAGGCTCTGCCAGCCTGCTGCCAGAAGCCCCTGCCACTGGGCTGGCTCATCGCTCCCCACATCCCTCTCCCTGTGTATTTATTTCTTTCAAGTGGCTGTCAAAAACATCTGTCCTACAAAGGAGGATGGGGAGAGGGGAGCGAGCTGCTCTCGAGGCTCCTTGCCACAGCCATCGTCTTCATTTCCATTTTATTTATTTATTTATTTATTTTGGTGCAAAGCTCCGGTGTCAGCGCTCTGCGCAGAGCCTGCTTACAGCTCCAAAAAGCACCTCTATTATTCTCAGGCCATTTGGTAGCAGTTGCCATGGAGATCAAAAGCAAAATGGCATGCAAATCAACACGGCCCCGCGCTCGATAACAACGGGAAAAGGGCAGCCAGATAAAAAAAAAAAAACACCACTTGAAATGCTTCAACCTGCATTGCCGGCTGTGATTAGATCTAGAAGGCAAGAAAAATACCCTAATGGGTTACACCAAAGGACTCAAAAACACAACCCAGCCGTGGCCTGTGGGGTGGTGTCACTGTGAACCCCCCCACYCATGCACAGGCCCCACATCCACACACATTAAAGCCAAGAAAATACTTTATGGTGAGAKATTTATGCAGTGATTTGCCCCTCTCCCCTTTTCCTTCCATGCACAGCCGCCAGGTTCCCGGTGTTTACCAGGAATCTGTGGCACCACTGGACTGTAACCCAGTCCCTCTCTGGGGATGGGTGATGCTGCAGCTCCAAGCTTTGCTCTGAGTGCTGGGGGAAGAGGAATTGCTTTTGCCAGTCCACTTCTGCCCAGCTGAAAAGTTGGCTCCTGCCAGCAATTCCCCACTGCTGGGAGCCTGTGGAAAACAAGCTCCAGGCAGGCCYGGCCAATGCACCAAATGTTAAAATCTAGCACCACCCGCCTGTTTGATTCACAACTTCTACCCCGAGGTGCTGCAAGACACGAGAGGAATGTAGGGGTGTGAATGCAAGCCTTCAGAAACCAGATTTTTGGGTAGCCTGGGGCTGGCAACCTCCTCATTATGGGCAGCAGCCCCTCAGTGCAGGGGCACGCAGGACCCCAGCCCTGCCCTGTGCAGGGGGAGGATGCTCATTTAACAAGCAGCTCCTCAGTATTTTGTTTTCTCCTTATTGTTATGGGCAAACTCGTGCCTTCACACAAATCAACCCTGCTTTGAAGACAGAATTACTCATTTTTCACAGGCCTGCCCACAGCATTACAACTACGCTACTTAGTGCTTCAGAAATATGAATGAATTTATTATCCACCACAACAGGCAGCGTTCACACCACAGCCTTTATTTGTGCAGACACAGAACAAAGACTCAGGAGAGAAAAGCATCAGGGATTTGGGATGAGGATATTTGGGTTTTTTCCCAGGTAGGTAGCAGCATTAGACAGCAGTGCACATGCCCAGGGGATATATCCTGCCAGCTTCATCCCCCAGCCAAGAGCCCAGCAACCCAAGCCAAAAAAAAAGGGAACACATAATTGAGTGCCRGTCAGTGGAGAGTTTGGCCAAGGGACTTCAAATGTGTCAGGTAAATTTTGATTTTCCAAGGGCTCAAACTTAGAGCAGCCAGTGCTTTTCCACAACGTGTCATGTAAATTTTGATTTTCCAAAGGCTCAAACACAGAGCAGCCAGTGCTTTTCCACAAAAGTCAGCTCCTGCCATGTTCCAGGAAACTTCTCTAAAATATTTTGGGTGTGTTTATGCCCAAGGACCTCGAAGACTGCTGGATGTGACTGAGCTCCAGCAAAGCAGCRTGCAAAGGAAAGGCTGATTCCTCCTGTTCAGCTGCAGGATTMGTTTTCTGGAAGAAAAAGGTGCAAAGGAGAGGGAAGGATTATGGACACACGAGATCCTAGGAGAGATGGAGCCAAAARAGGAGGAGAGGAGGTGCCCTTAGCTCAAGGAAGAATTCCCACCTACAAGGGGCCACGGGTGCTGGTTGTTCAAGGGGGACACACAGCCACCCATTTCCTGTGAGTTACCTAAACTTTGCCAAGTGCCATAAATTCCTGCTCTGTTTCAGCAAGCTCTTTATCAAACCCACATGCTCCTCTGGCCTGAGGAAACTATCCTGGGACAAGTCAAACATGCAAAAGTTGCTGCCTTAAAGGCTGGTTGTTTGATTATTTGGGTTTTTTTAACACTGTTTTTTATTTAAGGCCAGACTCACTCCTAGCAGGGTTCAGGCTCAGACTGTTTCAAACTCTCCCTCCATCCTGCCTTTGGGCCGTTAATTTTCAGGCTGCTAAAGCTTTCACAGCAAAGTGTGAGTTTGTTCCAAACAGCACATTTGGGGCAATCCAGGACTGTGTGTTTGTAATGCAAAAATCCCATCCCTCCACCTTACACGAGCCAGAAAACCTCTCTGTGCAGTGTTGGAAACAAATTATTTCATGGWATCACAGGAAGTTTTGGTGGGAAGGGCACTTCAGGATCACCTCGTTCCAACCWCCCTGCAGGGACACTTTCCTTGGACCAGGTTACTCCAAGCCCTGCCCAACCTGGCCTTGAGCAATTCCAGGGAAAATAATTTCTGGGAAAGATCTTTCCCCCTCAGTCATGCTTTCCTCCCCTCTGCAGCTCCCCAGTGCCACGAAGCTCTGCTGCTTCCCAGATCCATCCTGTGCCTCCTTGCACCACCCATCCCACCTCCTCCAGGACATTCCAAAACCCAGGCCAAGCCTCCACTTGCCCCTGCCTCTGCATTTCAGAAGGAGCTAATTGGGGAAGCATCCCCATGGCCTCCCCTGAAGCGTGGTGGTGTGAGGAGCATGCACCTTCCTAATTACATTTATTCACAGAAATCAAAAGGAGAAGGAGCCAGTTGAGTAAAGGTCACCTTAATAACACAGGCTGAAAGTCTCTGGGTGTATATTTTTCATTAGAGACACGTTTGACTGAAGGGGACGGTTCATTTTTGGAGTGACAGAGTTTCTCTGGGAAGCCATCAATACCGTTGGACAATTTAGCTATTTTTCTTGTCACAGCTTGCTGCCTGCTGGAAATCTGCCTCCATACCAAGAAATGTCAATACCACTGCATGCCCTCCAGCTTTTCCATGGCCATGGRATCAGAGAAGAGGCATTTCTGCCTCCATCACAGCCTTGAAATTCCTGCCAGACTCTGCATCCACTGGGAGCTCCCACAACATCCCACACCCCACCCCAGCCATCCCAGGGCTGCTGCAGCTCCAGAAGAGCCTTCAGTGGATAAAACTGCCACTTTTCTGAATCCCTGCCACCAGAATAATCACCTGAGGGTCACCTCTCAAGGTGCCAGGTCCATCCCCAAACACCGGAATCTTCATCTTTGTTGTGACCTTTGGGACCACCCAGCCCTGWAAGCCTCAGGTGAGCTGAAGGGCCCTGGGCTATGAAAGGTCACTGCAGCTCCATTTTTCTAAGCACAAAATGGCAACGAGATGAGATTTAGGAACCTGTTTATTGGATTTACATGGCTGATAATGCWGATAGAAACACGATGGCCAGTTCTGCAACACCCCTACCAAATCCCCTGGGCCACACTCTGATTTTCCCACACATCTCAAACTTGCAGCTTCCTTGAAATCTTCTTTTTCCATTTGTTCCCATTTTTTCCCAAAGCACCTTTTCCTCAAGCCCCCAGGGCAGTACCCCTTAAGCCCAGTTCAAAGCTGGGTGACCCTGAAGTGGTGGGGAYGTGCCAAAACACAACAAGAGGTGCCAGAAACCTTCTGGGGGCTGCTGAARCCAGTGGCTACTGCAGGCAGGCAGCTCTGTCACAGCTGTCTGAGCAATCCATTTGCCAATTAAGTTAATATCCTCAAATCCCTCCCATCCACCAGAAAGGGCAGAGCAAATCCAGGTGAGAGAGAGTGGAGTCTTACAAGTCTCCTACGTGTCACACAGCGGAAGAACAAAGGAATAGGAAAGAAARAGATGGGAAAAACCAGTGAAATCCACCACTAATTACCACGAGGTATCAGGAGGCTCGTTTATACCTTGGCCTGCTGCCCTGCAAGGAGGAAAGGGCAGGTACACCCAGCAGTGGGTACAAAAGTCCTGCAAGGAACTTTTGGGAACTGCTCTGCAGTTATTCTGGACGAGACACAGCTAAAATTCCACCACGGACCCTRCTGGCCCTGCTGGGGCCTGGGTGTGCTGTGGGTATACACCAGTCTTTAGGATTTAAAGCTGACCCTGGAGCCCCCCAGAAGGAGGATAGTAGGYAGAAACTGGCCCCTGGAGTGAAATATTTCAGAGTGGAGGAGCAGCTGATGTGACTAAACCCTGTGCTTTTTCCAGCTAAGTGAGCTCATCAAAAAATYACAAAAAAATCACCCCCAYCTAAACAGCAACATCAAAAACAAACAAGCAAACCAACCAAAACACTTAAAAAAGTTAAAAAAGGAAAAATTTTTCTTGCTCATGCATCCAGCCTCTGCCATGGGCTGAGCTTGGTGGAGCTCATAGCRCCTGACCCACACAGAAACCACCAAGGCAGCTCCAAGAGCTGTGGGGGCTGCTTTGGGGCCCATCACACCTGGGCTTGGCACAGGCTGGTGATGTCCCTGCTGTCCCCCACTGAAGGAAGCATCATCCTRCTGGAGAAGCCACCAAGAGAGAGAGAGCAGCTGTCTGGGGACACCTTGGCCTGGGTTGTGAGATATGTGTGCATTCTATTTCATCTGTCAGAGCTGGGGCAGTTCTCTGCTGTTCATGGGGCAGTTTTCTTTATCTCTCCCACAGCCAACCCTCCCTCCAGGAGATCTCTGCTGTCCATGGCCACTGAGTGTCCCTGCAGGGCTGATCCAATTCCAGCATCCCATGYGGAGATGCTGCGCCCAGGGGAGGAGCCAAGCATTCCTACCTGGATCCAATCTGAGCCTGGCACAGCACAGCAGCCTTTGCCCCCTGCATTGCCAGAGGAGCAGCTTTCTGCTGCCCTGCATTGCCAGAGGGAGCCCAGGCCCATCTCCAGCAGCCCTGGAGCTGCAGAGGAAAACTCCCCCCTTGTGCAGGATCCCTGCTGCAGCAGKAGCACAGCTGGCACTGCAGGAGGGCTGAGCCCCCATGGGATGGGGCTGTGCCACCCCCTGACACACAGGGGGGCAGGGCCTGCTCTGACTCTGGCAGTGCTGTTTTTTTTTTCTTTGTACTATTGCACTTATATTTTAATTTTCCTAGTACAGAACTGTTATTCCTACTCCCATGTCTTTGCCTGAGACCTCCTTAATTTCAAAATTATAATAATTTGGAGGAAGGGGGTTTACATTTTCCACTTCAAGGGAGGCTCCTGCCTCCCTTAGCAGACACCTGTCTGTTCAAACCAAAGKACACRTGGTGCCARTCATCCCTGGGGTGGACAATAAGAGCTGTACAAACATGACCCACCTGCAGAGAAAGGCTGAATGAGCTGGGTTTGGTCTGCAAAAGGCTGAGAGGGGATGGGAAAATCCAGGCTCTATAATGAAGCCAGCAGGCAATTGTTTCTCATGTCCTTAGGGGCATCACAAAGTCATCAGCTTAATTTGCAGGAAGGACTTAAAGGAATTAAAATATATATACAGTACAGATTTGCACCTATATGTTAAATATATATATACACACTCAGTGCCTTTTCACCTGTATATATTYACTGTATAATTAATAAACATAAAGTACCTTAATACCTCAGGATGAATAATAAATACATTTAATAAATGTATAATTAATGCATCTTTACATGCACACACATCTACACATAAAGGAAAGCCCTTTCTGTCTGGTGGCTCTGACCAAGTCCCAGAAGCTGCTGAGGAGGGAGAACTTTGCTTTTTTGATGGTTTTTAAGTGCAGGTGGTACAAGAGCATCTCAGCTGTGCCCCCTCTGAGGGCTGAGAGCATCTCTGGAGGACAATTCTGCTTGTGCAAATTGCAGAGCTCTGCCCCTTCCCAATTTGCCCCATCCCAGGCAGAAGAAAGCTGCTCCTCTGGGAATCCAGTGTTGGTTTTTGGMTTTTTTTTATTCATTTTAAAATGTTTTCTTATAAAGAAAAAAAAAAAAACCAAACCCCAACAAACCTCAGCACAGGGTAGCAGTGCCAAATACCATCTGCAGCCAGGTCATCAGGGTTGGACTGGGCAGGGAAAAGCTCTGTATGGCAGGACAAACACCTGCCTTGGGTAAAAGGAGGAGAAAAGCTGACCCAGGGAGAGCTGAGACCACAGCACAGAGAAAAGGTTTTCCTGCAGAGGCCCTTTTGCCAAGGGGCAGCACAAGGGGTGATGGTTTCACACTGACAGAGGGAAGGTTTAGTGGGATATTGGGAAGGAGTTTTTCCCTGGGAGGGTGGGGAGGGACTGGAATGGATTTCCCAGAGCAGCTGTGGCTGCCCCTGGATCCCTGGACGTGCCCAAGGCCAGGCTGGATGGGGCTTGGAGCAGCCTGGGTRAMGGGAAYGGAGTGAAATCAGATGATTTGTAAGGTCCCTTCCAACCCAAATTATCTATGATTCTTTGATCTCCTGTTGTGGAGCAGCACTGGACATATTCCCTTCCCCAGGCTTCTCTGCAGGGTGAGGAGGAGGAGGAAAATGGGGATTTTCCCATTGTTTTTCCCAATGTTTTTCTCTGGGGAGAAACAACATTACATCCCTCCAAGGCAGGACAAATCCAGCCACAGGGCAGGGGAGCAGCTGTGACAGAGGCACCAGCAGGGAATGGATCACCAAACCACAAGGAGAGGATGGTTTGTGGGCAGGAGTGGGACCAGGAATGGGCTGGAAAGTGAGGAAAATGCTGCCCTGGACTGGGATGACCCTGAAATCCCAGTAAGGGCAGAGAGAAGTGGGAGACAGCAGCTCTCTGCTTTAGGGAGTCATCCTGGGGTGAAACCAGTCTGCCTCCTCTCCTGAGCCACGGGCAAAGGACCTAATAAAGACTGTCAGCAGCTGATGGGTGACTGAAATGGAGAACAAGATACTGTAAATYATGGCAAAACAACACTTCCACACAGGACAGCGGGTGGGGAGGGGGGAGAAAATTTCAGTAAAATATCTCCAAGCTATTGGCAAACTGAAGAGAAATGAATTAGGAAGATGGCTAAAGCATGGGGCTCATATATAACKGCAGAAAGTCCCCTATTTATCAGGAGATGTGACCGATTTGCTGCGTGAAGCAGGGACATCTGTCAGCTCTATGGGCTGCAATTAGCTGCTACTCTGCTACCCAAAAGAGGTCACTGAAAACTACAGGTTCTCCCTTCCTAAAGGAAAAACTCCTGGGCTCTGCATTTCCATTAAGAGCAATTGCAAGTTTGGGCTTCAACATGATTGAATGATCTGGAGGAGTGATGGCCTTTGTGGGTGCTGCYGTTTGTCTCGTGGAATTGCAATTACAGTCATTTCCGAGACATGACACAGCCCTGGCAGCTCAAGGATGCCAGGCTCTGCTCCAGGGGGCTGTGCTGGGGTGTGCAGGACTGGGGTGAGGTTTTTTAAATTTCATCAATTAGTTTCATGGCTTAAAGCACCGCTGTGGAGAGCAGGTGCTGTGGGAGGCTTTGTGCCCAGCTCCAGCCACAGGGCCTCGTGTKCCAGCCCATCCTTCATTCCTGGGGACATCCTGTCGTGCCAAGTCCCATCCCTGCCAGCACCTTCTGGGTTTTACAGCCTAAGCAGTATCTGCTTGATTTTSTGATCATTTTGATTTTCTGGTCATACATTGAGGCCCCTTTTCCCCAACAGCACAGGCAGATTCTGCYAGCAAATCTCTGACAAATAATTCACACCACAGGTTTCACTTCTGCTCAGGAGGAGCCTGGGAGCTGCAGCTTTCTCAAGCTGAGCTAAATTTTCCCCCTAATAATTTATGCAAATATTTCACAGCCTGGCAGCAGCTCTCAAACTACGTGTTGCAACATTCTGAGTGCAGGCAGGGGCCCTGGGATGTTTCCCTGCCTCACACGTGGGAGCTCCTTTCCTGTGCTGGTATTTGTGATCAGACCTCAGCCCTCATGTCCTGCAGGTGTTCTGGAGAAGCTGAGGACTTTCACTGCCTTCCTGCACACAGTGGCTGGGGAGAATTCTCAGCAAACCCTCAGAGGSACCCAAACCCAGGCAAAGGGGATCCTTTCCTGTTCTGAGCTGCTAATTTATAGAATCACAGAGAGGTTTGGGTTGGAAGAAACCTCAAATACCACCTAGTTCCAACCTCCTGCCATGGGCAGGGACACCTCCCACTGGATCAGGTTGTTCCAACCTGACCTTGAATGTTTCCAGGGATGGGGCAGCCACAGCATCTCTGAGCAGCCCGTGCCAAGGCCTCAGCACCCTCACGGGTGTTGGGGAGGATGAAACTTATAAATGTGATTGCCTGGCAAAAGATTTTGAGAATATAGAAACTATAAGCGAGATTGAAATGAAAGCAAGCTTTGAGATCCCTCAGTTACTGAACAACTGGA